>JAOVYU010000024.1:14630685-14643766 GCA_025674565.1 Synodontis membranacea
TCAGACAGTGCGAATGAACGGCCTACTCAAAACCCCTGCCTTCAACAAAGTCAATCCTCCCAAAACTCTGATGTGCACGTTCTTCCCGACTTAAATATGGATAGCCCATCCCAGCCTATTCTAAAAACTTACCCCAAACGCCCATTCGGACAAACCGTTCGGTGCTTTTGTGCAAGCTGGTATCAGTCTCGACCATGGCTTGTATATTCAGTTCTCCGCAATGCCAGCTTTTGCTTTGCCTGCCGCAAATTTAGCATGTCCCATTTGGAGCGTGAGGATATATTCACAAATTGGAGTGGGTTCACAAATTGGAAAAAAGCTTTGGGAAAAGACTCGTCAGCTCAATGTCTGCGTGGCAGGAACACCAGCGCCGGACAGAGAGGGGGGAGAGCATATCTCAACTGCTGGGTCAAACGCAGATTGACAAAAACCGGTACTATGGGAAGAGCATTGGGGAGGCTGTTCAGTTCCTTGCTGTCAACGAACTGGCTCTGCGTGGCCACAATCACGAGGGTGGGGAAGATGGAATTTTCTTTGATTACACACTCAAAAAAGATGACAAACTGGCAGAAATTGCACAACATATCCCACACAATGCAAAATACACATCAAATTTGATTCAATATGAGATAATTGAAACCCTTGCCAAAATGGTGCTAAATAATATCTGAGCCAAATATGAAAAAGCTGACTCTCCTGGACTTTGCATTAAAAGTGATGGTACCAGAGATCGCTGTAACACTGAGAATTTGTCTGTAGTAATTAGTTTTGTACAAAACTCTGTCCCCAAAGAACACTTAATTGGATTGATTGAACTAGATCAGCTTGATGCTGAGTATATTTGCAAAAAAAATTCTGTCACATTTGACTGACCTGGGCTACAGACCAGACAATTTAGTGTGTCAGTGCTATGATGGAGCCTCTGTCATGTCTGGGGGAAGGGGTGGTGTCCAGGCTTTGTTACAAAACAAAGTGGGGAAGTACATTCCATACGTGCACTGCTATATCCACCAGCTCCATTTGGCAGTGATTCACGCAATGGAAGCAGAACCCCTGGCAAAGAAGTTCTTTGATTGGTCAAATTCTTTGAACACATTTTGTCACAGACATTATGTTGCACACACATACAACACACCTACACTGAAACGACTACCGGAAATAAGGTGGACCAGTCATTATGTGGTCACAAAGTCCATTGTCAACAATGAGGATACAATCAGGGAGCTTCTCTCAGATGTAGCATAGGATGACACTGCTCCTTTTGACATTGGCACAGAGGCATTGGGTCTTTCGACCCAATTAAAAAGGCAGAATTTCTTTCACATAGGAAAATTCCTCCTTCATGTGCTTGGTGCGCTGAAACCAGCCAATGCCATTCTGCAGGCCCAAGCAGTGGATTTGTGCACTGCTGGGGAGGTGGTGACAGCTTCACTGGCCACACTGAAGGAGATGAGATGTGACTCATTCTGGGAGGCACATTTCTCTCAGGGTGGAAGTAGGCCTACCAATTCGCCTCCACCTAAAATAAAATGTAAAGTTAATTCACAGCTTGGTGATAGTATCGTCTTGTCAACACTTGGGCATGGTGATTCTGATGACCAAATAGCTCCTAATCAAACTTTTAAAAGGGCCATGTTAAGGATTCTTTATTGTGGAGATGGAGACAAGGTTCTCTCAGAGAAATGTTGAACTGATGAATTCCACATCATTTCTCCTGTCAAAATCAGTCATTTCTTGATCCCTCTCTCCTGAAACCACTTCAGGTGCTTGCAGGCACAGAGCTTAACAGCATGAGCTTGCAAAATGAAATTTCTGTGGCAAACGCAGTGTTGCTCAATAAACTGCCAACTGATGCTAACCTCCCTGAAGCATGCAAATGCATTAAGCAGTACAAACAGGCCTTCCCCATGTTGCATTCAATATATGATGTCACAGCACTCATCATTAGTGTGTCTTCAGCTGCATGCGAAAGCTCCTTCTCCACCTTGAACTGCATTCTCACTCCACTACGCAGAACAATGCTCCATTCAAGGAAGAGAAATTTGGTCATTCTGGCACATGAGAAAGAAATCACAGAAAATCTAGACATGAATGAATTTGTTTCAGAATTTGCCAAGTATAACCACAGACTGGTACTGTAGATAATGGTCCAGGTCAAACACTGGAAACTGATTTGTAGGCCATGAGCCAGATAGGCATATAGTCCACCTTCCAACAAACCCAACTTTTGTAAGGCCTGGCTATGCTAAGTATGATTTTGAATGTTATAATTTAAAATGTTCAGATGCACCATCCATTAGTCCCATGAATAGATACCCATTGAAAATCAAAATATTTCAATACAATTGAAATCCATTACAGAACTATGCAATGTCCATGGAGAAAGTTGGGACATGTCTCAATGCATATTAAATCACATATAGATGGTATAGATTTAGGTGGGCCTATAGAAAATATGCAATTTTTGCTATTTAATGTTTAGCCTATTCTTAAGGGGACTGGCTAACATGTAGCCTATTATCTGTCCATACATAGGCCTGTATTTGTAATTTGTGACCAAACAGTACATTGATACATTTAACATTAAGGGGAGGTTGATTACATAACTTATACTATATTTTATTCAAGCATATACCATCTAGATATGATACAAGATTAATTGTTAAATCACATCTTTGTGTATTGAATATAGATGAATGAAGTGAACAGGTTTTGGCCCCTATAACCAACAGGTTAAACAGTATACAGCCTTCACCATCTAGATGTGGTTTGACATGCTCTGGGACATAGCCATCCTCCATACTAATAGCTTTGTATTGTATTTCAATTGCATTAAAACACATTGATTTACAATGTACAGCTATTCATGAGACCAATAGATGGTGCATCCCAAAATGTTCAATGATAACATTCACATTAACATTCAGCATAGCCAGCCCTTTCAAAAAAGTTAGTTTTGTTGGGAGGTAGGTAGGTGGGTGGGTTTGGCTGGTGCACTGTAGGCTTATCTGGCCCACAGCCTAATACCATAATGACTACAGTGATCTATGTTTCTGTTCTAGCTCTCCCATAGGAATAATATGTTGTATACCTTTTATTTTATTTCATTGATAGCTTGCTTTTGGTTGCATGCATCATAAATTCTACATTTAAAAATATCAATTACAAAAAAAGAAAGTTCTATTACATCTGGTAATATAGGGTCATGATTTGTTATAGACCATAATTTCTGCTTAAATTTCTGCACACAAACTCACCTGAAGTAGGCCAACAGTAAAGAATGCGGCCTTTGGTGCTGATGGATTCGCTCCGGTAGCCTCTGAGCTCTTACGTTCCGACTGGCAAATTATGTTCACAGAAAAGTCCAGTGCAGTCATCCGTCCGACACCCATATCTCAGCTGAATCGGCCAAGCAGTATCAAGCTCTCCAAAAATCAGTTAAGTTCCAAATGAAGCTATCAATGTGCGACATGTCTACGCTATCATTTACTGTTGTCTTAATAAAAAATACAAACATCTGCGCCATTTTGTTCTCACACACAAGGAACACGCTGTTGCTGTTGTGAGAATAACTGGTAATCACCATTCATTACATTCAGACCCGACTGGATAGTAAGAAAATTATTGGAAAACTATTATTATTATTATTATTAGGCTATTAGGCCTAGTAGTAGTAGTATTAGTAGTAAGTGGTGGTTTTCCATCTATTTTGCAGGTATTTTTTTTCTGCCCCCTCCCAATGAGTTAACTGCCCCCCCCCCCACACACACATGACATTCTGGTCACACCTCTGGGTTGATTAAAAATAACGTGCTTAGCAGGAGATTGCGTGTGGATGTGTGTGGTTATAAATTGGAACGGTACCGAGCAGAGCAAAGCAGGCACATTACACATCCCAGCTCATCGCATATTTAAATATTTAAATATTGAAAGTTAGTGGCGGAACCAAGCCGTTACAGTTGTATTTCGCAGGATGCGTTCCAGTTTCCGTGTTTTTTGTCACCGAAAAAAAAAAAAAGGTTAATTGGATGCTTGAAAACAGCCCATACAGCTTTGGGAACGCCCATATAGCTTGGGGAACGCCCATCACGCTCTATGGTTGGATGCTTGAAACCCGCCCATAGTGCTTGGGGGGAACGCCCATGGTGTTCTGCAGAGAGTAGTAGTAGTATACGGTCATAACGCATGCGCAAAATCCCTGCGCATGCGAGTTTACATTCAATGCGTCAACTATCAACCGCGCATGCTAGCGGTCGTGAAATCGTTCTTGGGCCTACTGTGCAGCAAGACCTGTTAGCTGCTATGAAGTCATTTTGATGTACATTACAGGTTTAGTTGTTCACATTTGTTTGTAGCTAATATTTTTTAGTCCATACAGATATACTAAAAGTCAGCAATTTCTCCAAAATGAATATTCGCAATGCACGGGTGAGTATAGGCCTTGTAGTATTTGGTATTGGGCTAAGCGGCCACATTAACTCACGCTGTAGCGCGTTAGACCGGTTCTTTTTACCCAAGAGGATTAACTAAATTACTTTGCCAACTAGGTGCTCGATTGATTGATACTGCTATTGCTGTCTAGATCGTTAATGTGTACTGAAATATTTTTTTTTTATTTTTACGTGTTGTAATTAGCTAACTAGCTATGGCTAACTTAGCATTAGCTTTGGTCGAGTAAGCCAGGGTTTAAGTACTAAATGAGCGTAATCCACGCGTGACCCATGTAATTTTTGTCCAATATTTTAATTACAGCCCGAAGATTTGATGAACATGCAGCACTGCAATCTGCTATGTCTTCCAGAAAACTACCAAATGAAATACTACTTCTACCACGGACTGTCTTGGCCTCAGGTCTGCTGCAACCTAACAATAGAAAAATAATCACGTTTGTTTGTGTTTGTAGTTGACCCAAGTCTTGTATTTTAGCTTTCCTATATAGCTGAGGATGAGAATGGAAAGATAGTTGGATATGTACTGGCCAAAATGTAAGTTAAATGTGTCTTAATCTTGTTTATTATGTGCATTTGCCATCAAGTTTAAAGTTGTAATAGTACTTGTATATTACTTTGCAGGGAGGAGGATCCAGATGATGTGCCTCATGGACATATTACATCATTAGTGAGTAAAAGTACAATGACAATTGATTCAGTCCTGTAATTTTGTATTAATTGAGTTGTTATGTATGTGAATGTCTTAATGTGTTCTTATTATAGGCAGTTAAGCGTTCCCACAGAAGACTTGGTCTGGCTCAGAAGTTAATGGACCAGGCCAGTCGGGCCATGATAGAGAACTTCAATGCCAAATATGTATCTCTTCATGTTAGAAAGAGGTATGGACTTTTACGTACCTATGCTCTAGTTTCAGATTCTCTGGACAGCAAACTTGTGTTGCTTTTATATGAAAAAAAAAAAAAAGTAAAGTGACAAATGAGAAGTGTCAGTCCTGTAATTTTATTATTAATTGAGTTATGTATGTTAATGTCTTAATATGTGTTCTCATTATAGGCAGTATAATAATACTGGGGCAACTACCACTATAGGCAATATAGTAATAACTACTATAGGCAATATAATATTATATATATATATATATCTTTTTTTTTTTTTCAGCAATCGGGCAGCCCTTCATTTGTATTCAAACACACTCAAATTTCAGTAAGTATCTTGCTTTTTTTTTTCTCATTACATTCCAGTCACCCAGTTTGAGAAAAATTCCACGTCACCCTCTAAGATTCCCATGAAAAACAAAAAAATCATAGTTGCTCATATTACAAACTTAATCTGTATCTGTAATAGTTTTGAAACTATAGCCCTTTGAAATTGTAATAAATTGCCATTTTAACAAACTAGCCTTTTGGCCCAACTTGTGACATTCATAGCTCTTATAATATGGCATGTACAGCTTTGAAACTGTGACTAGGGCTAACTTTATTCTGTAGAATAAAAAATGTATCAGGCATATCTCGTGTACTTTTCCTATTACAAGGCTGTGAACAGCAGAAAAGTCAAAATGTAACAAAATGGCACTCGCATTTGAGAGCTTCTTGTGCAAACAGTATGCTATGTAAAGCACTTGAGTTATTTTTCTGTCATTAGTCCATGTGTATGCAGCAACCATATTTATCATGGTATAAAGGCCAAACATTGACTTAGAAAGCTTGCTGCTGTAAATACTTCACCTTTACTTCTGCCTGACATCAGGTTGTGGCATGTTTAGTTCAGGTCAAGCCAAGATAATGGAAACATCCATTATTCCAAATTGAATAATCTGATTCTGTTTTTTGATGTGACAGTTGGAGGAAAAGGCAAGACCTGTAACGTTCGCTTTATGTATCTGACCAGTCCACAAGCTAGCTAACTACCAGATTTATCACAAACTGGCTGCCTCTCAGTGAAAAATTGTTAAATAATCCTTCTCAATTTCAGCCAAAATAATCATGATTATGATTTTTGCCATAATCAAGCAGCTTTATGTGAAAGACTTTGATCTACTACTCTACTCACTCCTAGAATAAGTGAAGTAGAGCCAAAATACTATGCTGATGGTGAAGATGCATACGCAATGAAGAGGAACCTTACACAGATGGCAGATGAGGTATGTTTTAGTTGAATTATATGAAATTTAACAGTGCTCAGCAGTATGCTTTTATTCAGTCCTGAACCGTAGCCAGCATATTCCAAAATGGAATTGAAACTTGGGCAGCTCAGCTATGCCCCACCAACTTTCTGTGGTGGCTCCACATGTACATGCCCATATGAGCTAATGATGTGGCCCAGGCAGAGTGCATGTAAGCCCTTGTAGGCAAAAAGGATGGGCCCCAAATATACCTAATGTGGTTCATTATGGAACGGTAACATGGGTACAGTGGGGGAAATAATTATTTGATGCCCTGCTGATTTTATAAGTTTGCCCACTTACAAAGAAATGAACAGTCTCAAATTTTTAGGGTAATTTCATTTAAGGGAGAGAGGCAGAACATCAACAAAAAACTAGAAAAAAAACGCAGTACATAAAAGTTTGCATTTTATTGAGTCAAATAAGTATTTGATCCCCACGCAAAACACTTGGCGGAGAAACCCTTGTTGGCAAGCACCGTGGTAAGACATTTCTTGTTTGTCACCAGGTTTGCACACATCAGGAATTTTGGACTACTCCTCTTTACAGAAACTCTCCAAGTCCTTTAGGTTGCAAAGAGGAAAAAAAAAAAAAGTTAAAACTTTTCAATCACATTTTACAACATGTCCACTGTAGTGGACAACAGGATTTCATTAGGGCTGCAACTAACGAGTATTTTTGGAATTGAGTATTCTGTCTATTTTTTTTTTTTTCATAGATTATTTGAGTAATCAGATAAATCATACTTTTGTGTTTTTAAACAACTATATATATATATAGTGTGTTATGCAACATGAAAGGCCTCCTAAAATGAGCAAGCAATTGGCTGTTATTTCTCGCAAAAAAAAGTTTTTATTCAAACTAAACACTTTCATTAGATCAAAGCTTAAAACCTTTGGCTTATTGGCTCCAGAACCTAGCCCATTTAATCAACCTTTCTGTGAAACATTTATGATGTACATGAAAAAAAGCATGAAATACAACTTCGCAAACATAGGTTAGCCTATTTGTCCTTAGTTTTATTTTAATAAAAAAAGGGAAAAGGGGTGTACCCCTGCTATAGCCCATCTGAAAATATAAATAAACAATTCAAGTATTACTAATAATCAAACTTAAACAATACAGTTCAGTTTCCAATTGTATCCAGATGAGGTAGGTAGGTAAAGTAGAATGTAGAATGTTATGTGCAAGATGGTGAGTGCTTGTCTTAGAGCAATGCATGTGCAAAATAGAGTGAGAGAGAGAATTTGTCTTTGTGGATGTGTGCAATGCATGTGCAAGCCTTTTAAAAAAAAAAAAAAAAGCAAGTGATGGTTACACTCTCATAACACAGGTAGGGCTGCCACAAACGATTATTTTGATAGTCGACTAGTCACCGATTATTTCTGCGATTAGTCGACTAATCAGGTCATGCGTTCATTGGACGTAAAACGTATATCTTATCGCACCAGCATGCAGCTGCTCTTATATAACCACCATTGGCTTACAGCTTGAAGTGTTGTATTTGATTATGACAATCAAATATAGCATATTTTATTTACGTTATTAAATTCATTATCTCTACGTTTTTATCTGATGTAGCAGGACCAAAGTTCTAGTTGACGACTGAAGTCTCCACTTTCAACACACCGCAAAAGCGCTGACAAAATCACCGAGCTCGCTGATTAAACCGTTTTATTTGTCACGTAGTAAGTGGCGAGCGAAGTGAAGAGGAATGTATTTTTTTTTTTTTTTTTTTACCAGTTCTTCTCTTTTATTTTCTTATAAAGCTTCCAAATTTTCAAGCTCCGTTGTAGGGTAGAGATGATACCAGAGACGGTCTTACAAAGCTTCCAAAAAAAACCAAAAAACAATGACGCATCGACTATTAAATTAGTCGTCGACGATTTTGATAGTCGACGTAATCGTGACTAGCCGACCAATCGTGGCAGCCCTAAACACAGGCTACAAATAATTACAAATACTGTATGTTCTAACAAGCGCTGGTGTTCATATCAGTTAGCAATCGTAAAAATATGATACCTTGTAGAAGCTCTATCTACAAAGCGAGAGTGGTACAATAATAGATGGACTTTGGTGACGAATTAAACGAAGCCTCGAGGCAAAGAATTTACCTTGAACATTTTTTGTAATCGAATCATTTGAGTTACTCGAATAATCGTTTCAGCCCTAGATTTCATTGTTCTCAAATTTGAAACATTTAAAAGCTGCATATGTACATGGAAAGATCCAATGGAATCGTGCAATAATATTCAATACCTTGTAGCAAACAAATAGCAAATATAGATTTTTCATTCTTTTGTATTAACTTAACTATTTCACCTGAACCTGTGATTCTACATTTGATGTTCAACCCTAGGTGGTGTTTCTTGAAGCATTTTGCCTTTTTGTAGAAACTGAGGAACATGTTGCACTTTATGTATCTCACAAATGTTTTGCTTGTGCATCTAGGCCAGGGTAGTCCAAAACACTCTGGTTACGCTTGTCCCCAGACCGGCCCCTTGGTCTAATCTAATAACCAATTATGGCCAGAGAGTCAAAAAGTTTGGACACCCCTGGATCTGGAAGCATTTGGAATGCTGAGCATTTGAGGCAAATGGATTGCACCGATTGTCCTAATGCTCTCATCTGGTGGGGGCTTCCTTTTCTTGATTTCCAGAGAGAATTATTTGTCACTTGAGTCAGTGTCATCAGATCCTCAGCCAAGAGGAGTTTAAACTCCAGGTATTGGGAAGTTTTTTGCAGGTCGTTTGCCAAACCTGACAGTTTTGTCAATATTGAATCCATGAATTGGTGATGGCCAAATCTGTGTAGTGAAGCATAGTATGAACAGTCCACTTCTTGGTGCAGCTGTACATTCTGTACATTCTGTACAAAGTCCAACCCAAGGCCACTTGGAGTTGTGAGAACAAATATCTTTAATCCTGTTGGATCTGGTTTGACGGGAACATATTGACAAACTGGACCTCGGCCTGTAAAGGGAACGATTTGCATACCTTTGTTGGCCTGGGTAGGCTAGCCTTGGTGCACTCTCTTAAAGAGTGGTCTTATTTTCCAAAGCAGATCCTTTTTTTCCTCATGTTCTGGCACATCCAGGTCATTGACTACTTTTAGCGAAGACCTGATCTTGTAAAAATGATCTTGTCATGGAGTCAGCTATAATGGGGACTTTAGTTTTGGCAGCCCAGTACATTTTATTTCTTGAATGTCCAAGGCATGCCTAGTACACGGAGATTCCTCAAAAAAAAATTTTTAACCTCTTTTGGCATTGTGTTCAAGCTGCAGCCTGAATCCTGTACCATGCGCTGACACAGGTCCTGAATTAGTTTCAGAATCAGCTTTATTGACCAAGTATTTGTACTTGGAATTGGGCTCCTCTTAAAGTACAAGGAATTGGACTCCAGTTTTTCCATTATTCTCTATGTACGCTTCTGAACACATAAAAATTGGGTTATGATCAAAAAGTTGGCCAAAATTTCGCATCTATTCACGACCTCATGCTCTGGTGGCAAACAAAAACACCTTCAAAGTCTCGCATTTCCGAATAGTTTTAATGCGCAGGAAAAGGCAAGTCACGTTAGGCCGCTATTTCGTGTAGTCTAGTCCACCAGCTTATGGCTAAAAACACCAGAAGCCACTGAAAAAGAAGAAATCGCAAGAGAGAAAACACTTTGACATCCCTCTGTCACAGAGCCGGACTCTCCCTCAAAACTGTAAGCTCCTCTCCACCCAGCTTCCTCCTCACTTCCTTCACGCCAGAACTTGAAGACTCATGCAAGTTTAGTTTTCTTGGTTGTTTAGGGTTAGTTTTGTATGAATTAAGGATTTATCAAATGCTTATTTTTTTCTCTGATAAAAATAACTGATAAAAAAAGTGTTTACAGCGAGCAGTTCGTAAGGCTCTAGCGCAAACTCCTGCAGTGTTAGTATACTCTGTTGTTCAAAGTCTTCGCAGTTATTCAATGCTTTTACATTTAGTTTACTATTACACTGTGCATTCTATGGTATAATTAACTATTTGTGCTTTAAAATCGAAAAAAAAAAAAATTAAATACAGTTCATACGGTCTGTAATGGATTAATCATATTTACATACAATCTTACAAAAAAAATTCTTGCATACAAAACACGACCAGAGTTTTGGAACGGATTATGGTCTGACCAGAGGTACCACTGTACTTCAACAGGGATAATCATACAGCAAACAGGACAACAAAAAATACAAAAGTGCAACAAAAACAAGAGGGCTGTAGTGCAGTGGTGCAGAATGCAATGATGTTAGTATAAATATGAAATGGATTGGTTTCCAGAGTACAAGGATGCTCTTATAAATACTGAATAAATATGGGATGGATAATTGGTTTCTATATGTATATGAGGGCTTGAAAAAATATACATGTGTATAAAATAGCATACAGTATATACATCAGTATATACAGCATGCTTGGGTTCAGTTGTAATTGATGTGGATGTTTAGTGTTAACAGTTTTATTTAAAAAATACTGTCTGCAACACCATGTAAGTGATCAAGTGTCCAGAGTGTGATGGGTCTGCAGTGATGCTGCCTGTGCTTTTTCTGACTCTGGAAATGTAAAAGTCCTTATTGGAGGGCAGGTCGGCACAAATGATTATTTCTGCTGTTCTGGCTCATCAGAGTACTGCTGCACTGGGCTCCAGCCTTTACAGCTTAGGGTGGCATCAGGTGTAATTCCTCGGTCTTCCAATACAGACATGAACTTTAGGAGAAAGACAAAGCACACTCAAAAATTTAGCAGAAATAAAATAAAATGTAGGATAGTTCACTTGAACACTTTTACGTAGTTTTGTATGTCCCTTTCATTCTCTCCTATCTCATCCTCTCTTAATGGACTCTTGTCCTCTGATAGAACTATATCTGAATCTCCCTCAATGTTTCTGTTAAGAATCCTCACTGCCTCCGTCATAGATCCTGTCTACTTAAAAAATGTCAAACATGAGTACAAAGTGTGCTTATAGGATCTACTTAGCTGTGTCTTCATCTGGTAAGTTTGCTTAAGTTTAATCTGTCTGCTGTTTAGCTGGTGGAGCAGCATCAACAGCACTACTTTCTCTATGGTATGGAAACTCTTCATGGTACACTACCCTGCTGGCCTCGTGACAACTTGTTTTAATGTGCGTAATGTCACTCATGTGGGAATGTAATGAGAAGCGTGATGTTCCTGCTTGTCCCATCTTGTCAAGTGCATCTGACAGCTTCAGAAATGTCCTTACCCGTTATTGTTCCCTTTAGACTCCAAAGATCAAGTAGCTCCTGCGTAATGCAAGTTATCTGTGTGTAAGTAGGTGTCTGTGGCATCTGTACTTTCGTCACATGCAATTGAGACAAAATCAAAAGCCACAAGCTTTATCTGACCCTTAATGTTTATATTTAGCTGAAAAATCATCATTTCCCTGTAGAACAGTGTTTCTGGACAAGCTAACGTTGTTGAATTCCTGCATTTTCTCCAGGCACATTATTCCCGCAACTTCAGTGACTCACTGTTTTATGAAGTCACCATCTGAGAAAAGATTCCCGTTTTGGGCAGTGAGTTGCACAACCTAGTAACTGGCTGCTATATTTTCTTGTATATTGTTAGCACAGAAAAAATACTGCTGTTTGTTTTGTAGTGTTGCACATTATACTCTTTCATCACTGCAATAGTTTCATTGCAAATCAAAGAGACACACTTCCCCTTGACTTGTAGGAAGAAATATTCTTTTCTCCACTGATTTTAAAATTATTTGCAGTCACTGGCTATTTTGTGTTTTTTGGTTCTGCCATTTTTGCTGCCCTGTAGCAAAATATTGATTTGATTGCTCTTCTTTTGTGAAGACACTGGCTTGATCAAGACAGTAGCTCTACCTTGTGCTAAATTAAAAATAATAGTAGTGCAACAGTAGTTATACAATTGTATATGTAAATTTACTACAGTACAATTAAGAACAAATTTCTTGTGTGGGCAACATTTCATTATATTTTTAGAATTTGCTGCGGGCATATTAAAAATTGACCACGGGCTGCATTTGGGCGCTAGCTGTAGTTTGGACAACCCTGACTTAAATAGAAACATATGAAAGCACCTTGTGTTTATCTTCTGATAGTGGGGAATGACAAATATTAATGATTTACTGATGTCTAAGACATATTTACCACAGCAAAATCTGAGTGATAATTCATTACTGTTATTAGAATTTCTACTTTATTGTGCGTCTCAAAAAAAAAAAGTATATTCTGAAAATATGGGGTTCAGGGCAGGTGACTTGGCTGGCCAATCAAACACAGTAATATCATGATTTCCAAATGAAATTTCAAAAAAAAAATACTTTCATCTGTAAAGAGGACTTAGGACCACTTAGCAACAGTCCAGATAATGTTAGATGCATCTGTCATTGTCTCATGTTCAGGAGTGGATTGACATAAGGAATGTAACATACTTGGAGGACAGCGC
>JAOVYU010000024.1:14653394-14670206 GCA_025674565.1 Synodontis membranacea
ATTTCACTCATCATTTAATTCATAAAGGTAATTTATATTAACATTATTAATATGGAATTATTAATATTTGACAGTAGATTGTGCCATAAATGATTCATTTTTTAAAATTAGGGTCATTACCAATCCTACTGCTCTCTGACATCCACCTGAAATGTGTCACAGGCCCCGGTTAATTTTGTACATATCAAGAAAATAATTCATGCTTTTCTTTTGCATATCTCCTCATCCTATTAAAACAAAAAATTCTGGTTATGCCACTAGCAGGACATCATACAATGTGCTTCTGACGTGAGTGTGATTTTCATCAAGTGCAGCACACAGGCGTTACATATGCATAGCAGTATGTGGTAACTAGGCATTGGATATTTTAAAAGGTGGAAAAAGCTACAGTGGAACCTCTGGTCATGACCAGAGGTCCGTTCCCAAACTCTGGTCGTGACCCAATTTGGTCGTGACCGGAACGTAATTTCCCCATAGGATTGTATGTAAATACGATTAATCCGTTCCAGACCATACGAACTATATGTTTTTTTTTTTTTTTTAAGATTTTTAAGCACAAAAATAGTTAATTATACCATAGAATGCACAGTGTTATAGTAAATAAATGTAAAAACATTGAATAACACTGAGAAAACCTTGAATGACAGAGAAAACTAACACTGCAGGAGCTTGTGCAAGGCCAAGTTCGTGCTAGGGTGATTCTACAGAAACGGTGCCATTTGTTTGAATGTGATGGGGCTGAAGATTTTGAACAGCAGCAATCCTTGTGTACCAACCAATAAAATCTGGTTATGCAAGAAGCAGCCAATCAACGTCTATGGAAATATACGGAGTGTTGCTATGAGAAAAGGCGCCAAATACACCCAGAGGAATTAGACCCGCCCATAGGAATTAGACCCGCCCACTCAATCCTTCGTCAAGCAGCGCAGACACGAAAAGAGATGATGGATAGGTTCACTCATTTAAAAATTACAGAAAAACAAAAACAAGAATTTTATTTATCTATAACTATCAAAATATGGCCATAATGAACTAAGATATAAAATTTACAAAGTTTACTTAGATGGAGCTACCAATTAGCAAGATGAAGTAGCTAAAAGCTTGCTAAAGTTAATTAGCAACCCTGACTTGAATCAGTAAATTCTCTGTGGTCAATTTTCTTTCTATTAACCCCAAACATGACTTAAACCCTTTCAATATCCTTCATTTTGTTTTTAAGTAAGAAAGTAAGGTCTATTTTTTAAAAAAAATCTAAATATTGAAATTATTTTTTTAACATCTGCCCCACGTGCCGATTTTACCCACACATTTTAATTTTTACTGAAGTCGCACGGCTGTAGGGTCATCTTGCAAATGTGTATGGGGAGCCGTGCATTTACCCTAGGTCAGACCTGGCCAAACTACGGCCCGGGGGCTGGATCCTTTTAATCTGGCCCGCCGAGACTCATCCAAACCCCGCGCTAACTGCGCCTACACTGCTTGCTCACCATGCTAAATGCTCAGAATTAATCTTAATTTTGAACAATGTTTCAAATTGCTACATTCCTGAGATGTTTGTGGTTTCTTGTAGAAAGAACAGAAGCACTTGAGGTGTGCCTCCAGGACATCATAACTCCATTTAAGCACCTTTACAAAGTAAGTAATTTTCTTGAAATATCATCAAATATTTTTTTTCTGGACAGCTCTTAGACTGGGTTTCCATGGGACATTATAAGGATTAGAAGTAATTAAACCAATGATGAAAATTATGGTCTTACATAGCATTAAAAATTTATTAATTGACAAATAAGGCCTTAAATTGCTTTAAAAAGCATCATATTTTATTGTCATGTGCATTAAACATTTAATATACACACAGGACCAGTTGGGTAAATTCTCCAACCTGTGATTGGTTGGTTTGTGATGCATGTATAATGCTTGTTGGTATCACTGTGCTCCAAGAATGGAGTCACAAATATACCAGTGCAAAATATACAGTGATAAGGGGGAATTTGCTTCTGGGTTAATTAGTGACAATTGCAAATGTTTTGTGTTGATTCTTCAGCCTCATATACAGATTCATCATTACTACAGAAGGGGAAGTAAAGTCTGTGCTATTTAAAAGCCAGGCATGTTAAATTACTGCATAACACATTAACCTGTCCACAATGCCTGTTGTATAAGTGCACCATGGTTATTAAAAATATGTACTGTATTTCAAAAGAACATGTGGGATTAAAACTGATAATTATAAACACACACCTTGCTTATACCTCTATACCACTGTGAGTCCAAATCACAAGTACTCACCCAGCATTTACTGACACAAGTTAATGTGAAGAAACGTCAACTAGTTTCAGGGAGCACATTTTAACATAGCCACGATCATATTTTTAGTAAATACTAAATGGAACATAATGTGAATTTGCTGACACCTGCAGAATCCCTGTAAGAACAAGCATAAGGCTATATAAAGGTTTTCACTAGCTGTTTCGTTTTTTATTTCATACATCTTACTGACTGATCTGAATGTTAATACATTTTGATGTACATGTTGTAGTAATTGCATGTTTGAACAAGTTCTCTCCTCCTAATATTGTTTCTTCTTTACCATTATAGTCAGGGGAAAAGGTGAAATGGAAGAAAAAATACATCGATGGGCCAAGTAAGCAGCAGGAGCAAGGAGCAGAAGACAAAATATGAAAGAAGAAGGGAGAGGAAAACAAAGAGAGACAGATGAGAAGGGAAAAGAAGTGGAAGAAGGAAGCAACAAAGGAGGAAGAGGCTATGAATTTGAAACTTGTAGCCCACCAAAGGCTTTCAAAGCCCAAGGAGGCAAGCGGCCTGTAAAAAAAAAGATAGCTTTTTCATTGTAATTCATTCATACTGTACATAATAATAGAACAATACGTTTATCATATTGGTTTTGATTTATTATGCTTTATTTTTTACCTAAACATATCAGCACACAATTAAAATTAAGTGGTAATATAAGGATATTATAAGTGCTTAAGAACTTAAAACAGTCTTAAATAACCCCTTAATTAATAAAAAATGATTGGGTGAAATGAAGAATTTTAAGGGTTTACAGACCCTTATAATAGTACTAAACTATCCCTTAATTTATTAGAATTAAGAGGAGATGTAAGTAATTTTAAGTAGTAAAGGAACCTTAAAATACTTTAAACTGCCCCTTAATTAATCAGAATGTGCAAATTTGGCAAATTTTGGCAAATTTGAAAAAGTAAAGGGGAAAATTTAGTAGTTTTACCCCTTAATTGCCTTAATCCCCTTAATTTCCCTTAATTTCCCATATAGCTTAAAGGTAAAAATTAAAGTTAAATTTAAGGAAATTTTAAGGGGTGAAAATTAAGGGGTTTGATTTCGTTGTGCTGGTTTTAGTTATGCAGCCGGAGGTGTTTTTTGCATGTGCTGTAAAACTGTGGTCCCTATGCTACAGATCTGCTGCTGGTACAGATAGTGTGTGGGCAGTAGTGCAGGCTTAATGTAGGCTACTACATCATTACTATTTTTATAAGTTACCTTGGGCCAAATGAAATGAGGTCTGCAGTCCAGATATGGCCCGCTGGCCTTGTGTTTGACGTGTTGTGTTTATACCAAATTTGGTTAGCACGTTGTCAAGATATCTATGCTAAATTGCAAAGGAAATGCCAATATCTCAAATGGTATAGCAATGGTGAGGTGATGAATAAAAATGATGATTCTCAAACAGATGTGGCAGTTTTACTTTACATCATACAATGCAAATGTATGTTATATAGTGGGACATCTTCACATTCACAAGCCAACAGTGAGGCCCCAGGCTCCATAGCATCCCTGGTTACATTTTCCTTCAACATTAGCATCTAATTTCACCTCTATGCACCAAATTTGGTGGCCATATGGGTCTTCTTAAGACAAATTAATTTCACGATCACATACATAATTCTGTCCAACAGCAATGGAATTCGTCATATTTAAAGCAAAATTGGTCAGCATGATGTCAATATGTCCACACTGTTTGTTAACTTTAAGTATGTTTCCATGATGAGACAATCAATTCACTTCCTACATTATACAAACAGTTCACATCACACAATGTGGTACAAAGTTCACATTTATGTTCAATGATGGAGCATGGTCATATACACATGCCAATAGTGATTTATCATTATACTGCCAACAACTGGCAAGTGAGGCTTATACATTAGACTTTTTAACACTCTTTCTATAGCATCTATGATATTTATATCCAGTGTAATCAGCATGATGTCAATATGTCAATATATGATAATAAACTGTTAAGGAATTTTTGTTAAGTGGCATTGCAATGGTGATGGTAAAAACTGATTTGTTACATCATTCAGTTAAGACGTGTGGCATGTAAAGTACATGATGGGGCATAGGCACATGCACATAGCAATTGTATTTTTTAGTATCACTTGCTGTTGCAAGCACCACTAGGGAAGTGGCATAATTCCAAAGTACAGTATCAAATGTGTAATAAACATCATAGATTAAGTGATTGGGCACCGACAAGTACACATGGATTCAGAAAGTAATAGTCATAGATCCCCAACTGGTGACAAAAAGTGAGGATAATAAACAAACCTTTTTAATATGTCTCTTTCAAGATGAGTAAGAGTCATAGAGCATACAATGGAGGAAATAATTATTTGATCCCCTGCTGAATTTGTAAGTTTCCTTACTTACAAAATGAACAGTTTAATGAAGAGAGACAGAATATGAGCCAAAAATCCAGAAAAAACACACTACATAAAAGTCATAAATTGATTTGTACTTCATTAAAACAAATAAGTATTTGATCCCCAAGTTAAACACCACTTAATACTTGGCGGAGAAAGCCTGGTTGGCAACATAGCCATTAGACATAGACATTTCTTGTAGCTTGTCACCAGCTTTGAACACATCTCAGGAGGGATTTTGGCCTGTTTCTCTTTAAAGAAACTCTCTAAGTCCTTTAGGTTTCTTGGTTGCTGCTTGGCAACTTCAGCATCCCCCACAGATTTTCGATAGGATTAATGTCTGGAGACTGGCTAGGCCACTCCATAACCTTAATGTGCTTCTTCTTTAGCCACTCCTTTGTTGCCTTGGCTGCATATTTTGGGTCATTATCATGCTGGAAGACCCATCCATGACCCATCTTCTGTGTTCTGGCTGAACGAAGGAGGTTCTCATCCAAGATTTTATGGTACCTTCAGTTGAAAAACAGCCCCAAAGCATAATTTTTCCACCTCCGTGCTTGACTGTGGGGATGGTGTGCTTTGGGTCATACTCAGCATATCTCTTCCTCCAAACACGGTATTGGAGTTGATGCCAAAGAGCTCGATTTTGGTCTCATCTTACCACAGTACTTTCTCCCATACCTTCTATGAATCATCTAGATGTTCACTGGCAAACTTATGACGGGCCTGTACATGTACCTTCTTGAGCAGGGGAACCTTGCGGGCACTGCAAGACTTCAATCCATTATGGCGTAGTGTGTTACCAATGGTGTTATTGGTGACTGTGGTCCCAGCTGCATTCAGATCATTAACAAGCTCCTGCCATGTAGTTGTGGGCTGATCCATCACCTTTCTTATGATCATCTTCACTCTATGAGGCAAGATCTTTCATGGAGCTCCAGATCAAGGGTGATTGATGGTCATTTTATATTTCTTCCATTTCTGAATAATCGCACGAACAGTTGTCACCTTTTCACCAAGCTTCTTGCTTATTGTCTTGTAGCCCATTCCAGTCTTGTGCAGGTCTACAATCTTGTCCCCAATGTCCTTTGAGAGCTCTGGTGATGGAGAGGTTGTAATGGAAGAAACTGATTCTGTGGAAAGGTGTGCTTTGTACACATACGAGATCTGTGACGTGTATCTGAAATTGATTGATTGCAATCTGTGTGCCACACTCAACCTGTGGGAGCCAGAATTCAGGCTGGGTTGTTGGGGATCAAATACTTACTTGACTCAATGAAATGCAAACCAATTTATAACTTTTATGTAGTGTGTTTTTTCTAGATTTTTGGTTGATATTCTGTCTCTTTCCCTTAAAATGAAACTACCATAAAAATTAGAGACTGCTCATTTCATTGCAAGTGGGCAAACTTACAAAATCAGCAGGGGATCAAATAATTACTTCCCCCACTGCATGGTCAGAATGATGTCAGTAAATATATTATATAAAAATTGGGAAGGAAATGTTGAAATATGGGACAACATTGCTATGGTGATGAAATCAGTTAACATTGTCAGGCAGTACAAACAGGAAGTGTGGCATAATTCCACTGTATACTGTGCAACATGGCTCAAAGTTCATGAATATGTTCAGTGATATGACTTAACATCCCCATGGTAAAAATGGCTGTTGTACCAGTACTGTACACTGTTGCTTCTTTGGTGTTTGGGCCCATCAATTACTGCTTGTAGCTATAAATCTGTTCAACATGTGAGGAGTGTCAAAAGAATTTTTATTTGCCCATCAGGAGTCAGCAGATGTAGCTGTTCTGCCAGTGTTCTGCCAACAGCACAGTGGTAACATTTGTGTAAAATGTTCTTTAAACATTAATTATTTTTCAATTGCAAAAGTATTAAAATGTTCTTTCTTCATATTACTATAACTATAAATTTGAGCCACAGTGTGAAGTCAAAGCTTAATAAATATTGGAAGCCCTAGATTTTTTAATGTGTTTAAAAAATTGGGTAAACAGTGGAAATATTTTTTTTTTCCAGGTTGCACATCATAAAAGCTATTTTAAATCCAACTTGTACAAGTACAGAATCAAACTAGATACAGTGTTTCTATCCAAATCATCCTGTAGAACTTTTTCAGATATAATTAAAATCAGAGCCATTGGCAAAAATTATTCCATATGAAAATAGATATTTTATATAAGGGAAAGTGTATAATTAGCGATAAAGACTGTTATGTGCATATACCAGTGGATTTCATGCAGCTATCATAATATAAATTAAAGGCTCACAGAGAAGTCACTCAGTGATCAAAACAGAATTAAATAAAAAATGATGGCAATGTATGACTCATATAGCAGCATCCAATTAGACCCATATTGGTTACAGGTACAGATGAGCAGTCTGACTAAAAGCTTGTTGTCATCATAAAAGTCTGGTTTCCTTTGATTCCAGAACTTTGGGAAGAGGCACCTGTGGATTATAAAGTGTCTTTAGTATGGTGCATAAATCAAATATACTTTTGCACAAAACACTTTAGGCAGTAATCTAAAATACTGGCAAACTTCAGAAAATTAACCATGATCTTATGACCTATTTATTGTTATTTAATATTTTACTGCTCTCTCATAGGAACTTTTGAGTTTTTTTCCTGTAACATATTACACACTTTAATGAGTGTTCAGATTTCATTGAGCAAAAGTATAACAACCATAAAGATTTCTTATCTTTTATCTTAAAAACTGTAGCATTAAGATTTCTCCTCACTGGAACTAAAGGCCTAAACATCCAGCATGACATTGCCCCTGTGCACAAAGCAAGGACTATAAAGAAACGGTTTGTTAAGGGTGATGTGAAAGAGCTTGAATGACCTAAGCCCTGACTTCAACCCCACTGAACACCTGAATCAGAATACAAACTGTTCACCAGGTCATCTCACTTGATATCATTGGCCAACCTCACACGTTATGATGTTTCTGCCATCCAAACCAGTCCTATTGCAAGAGGATAGTGATGACCACAGGAGTGGTATTTATACTTTTCCTAAGACTTAAGAGGTTCAGGTGATCACCTAATCAGTACCTCATTAAGTAAAATTATGTGTGCTTGTGTTGAAATTCCACTACAGGCACTGGATAAAAATGACTGAGATTCACAGAGATGCTGATTTAAGAAAAAAATTTAAATGGTCTCTTATTTTTTACAGAGCTGTATTTTCATGGGTTAATTCATAGATTAATATGTTTGAACTTCTTTGAAGTTGCTTTGTGACAGTATCCATTGTTAAAAGTGCTATACAAATAAAATTTAATTTAATTTAATTGAGTTCATATGCTTAGGGTTGGGAGAGTTACTTTAAAATATATTCTAATTCAGTTACTAAGTACCTGTTACAAAAGTGGTCAGTAAATTACTCCAAGCATCACAATGTTGAAATAATATAACTTGATTACTTTTGGACTACCTCATCACCAAATATATTGATGATGATGATGATGATGATGATATTATCAACTGTTCATGTCAATTAAATGAGACTGGACTAATGAAAAGTGGTGGTGCTGTGTACATTGTTTACTGCTTATCACTTTTAAAGTACTTGCCACACTTTGACACACTGTATGTCTATATTTCAATCCAAGATTTGTTCAAATTTTGAACAGACATTCAAAATAAACACAAATAAACATCTGATGCCTATTTTGCTTACTGAAACTCTCCAATGCTAAATAAACTTTGCTGTGTATGCATACAAGGTGAATCATGTTCAGCATGTGTAACTGACTCCAAAGCTTTCCAACCGACGCTTTGTTTTCAGTGTCCAACATTAGTGAATTGACTCTTTTTGGGATCAACCTTGATGTGTACTGAATTGTACCGTACTGTAAGGTAATTTGTATATGCCAAAAATATACAATCATTTGTCAGCATATATACAATCATATACAATCAAGTACAATATACAATCATTAGCCTAGTTTATTCAAATTTTAGTGATTTTTTGCAATTTTTTAGATTAGTAGTAATCCTGTTAAATAATCCCCTTTTTTGCTGTAAATTTAAAGGAATACAGTTAACGTTTTATTTATTAATCGTAATGCCATTCCATGTATTCCGTTACTTCCCAAGTCTGCATATGCTTAAGAGTATAAGGTCATAAATTTGGGGTGTGGTCATACATAGAGGGCAGAGGTTCTTTTTTTAAATATAGTTTTCTTTGGTTAATATTGCAAAAAGAAAAAATGCCTTTTGGAGCATTTAGCAAGTCTAAGTTCAATGTCATATTAAATGTTTTCTTTGACATTAATGGTGAAATTATGGAGAACAGGGTTGCTGATGGAGAAGCAGTTAACAAACATTATTACAAAAAGATTCTCAAAACTTTGTGAGAAAGGGTCAGAAGAAAGACGCCACATCTGTGGGAAAAGGGTTTCCTTCTTTATCATGACAATGTGCCAGCAAACACACGGCTCTCAGTGAAGCAGTTTTGGCCCAGAGACACATCACAGTACATGACCACCCTCCATATTCACCTGATCTAGCACTTTTTTCTTTTCCCTAAAATCAAGTATACACTAAAGGGAACTTTCATGTCTGTTCCAGAAGTGAAGAAGAAAATGACAGAGCTTCTCAGACAATCAAAAGAAGAAGACCTACTGAACTGCTGTGATCGGGGGAATTAAATAATGCAGCAGTGTGAAGTTGCAGAAGGAGAATATATTGAAGTGGAAGGTAATTGAAATATGAATTTTCTTTATTAAAATTGAATTACAGCATCAGTCTCATTATTTAATAGCCATACCCCACATGTCTTTGGAAAATAAGGTGTACAGTGAAAATAATTTTTTGTGTGTTTTTGCCTTTTGAACATTTAGCTAAGCCTACATTTGTGATCATTAACATAATATGTGAAAACTCCTTTTGCAAACTGGTCCTAGGATTTTTGTCCAGTCTTGACAATCAAATGGCTGCCTTCATCTAAATGGCTTTCAGCAACATTTCATAGAATTTCAAACATTTCATCATTAATCAAATCCTCACAAACTTGAAAAGTATGTTCATCAATAGAAACATGATCTCCACTTAGTATTTCAGACATTTAATTGTTTAGCCATAGTATTTTATATACACTATACTTGCCAAATGTATTTAATCACCCATTGAAATAATTAAGTTCAGGTGTTCTAATCATTTCCATGGCCACAGGTATATAACTTCAAGCACCTATGCATTCAGACTGCTTCTACAAACATTTGTGATAGAATGGGTTACTCTCAGGAGCTCAGTGAATTCCAGCGTTGTACCATAATAGGATGCCACCTGTGCAACAAGTTCAGTCATGAAATTTCGTTGCTACTAAATATTCCACAGTCAACTGTCAGTGTTATTATAACAAAGTGGAAGTGATTGGGAATGACAGCAATTCAGCCACGAAGTGGTAGGCCACATAAAATGACAAAGCAGGGTCAGCAGATGCTGACACGCATAGTGCGCGGAGGTTGCCAACTTTCTACAGAGTCAGTTGCTACAGACCTCCAAACTTCAAGTGGCCAAACTTCATGGAATGGGTTTCCATGGTTGAGTAGCCTGCATCCAAGCCATACATCACCAAGTACAATGCAAAGCATTGGATGCAGTGGTGTTACGCACACCACCACTGGACACTAGAGCATTCTCTGGAGTGACGCATTCTCTGGAGACGCATTCTCTGGAGTGGAGAATCATGCTTTTCCATCTGGCAATCTGATAAACAAATCTGTTGGTTTGATGGTTGCTAGGAGAATGGTACTTGTCTGACTGCATTGTGCCAAGTGTAAAGTTTGGTGGAGGGGGATTATGGTGTGGGGTTGTTTTTCAGGAGCTGGCCTTGGCCCCTTAGTTCCAGTGAAAGGGACTCTGAATGCCTTAGCATACCAAGAGATTCTGGACAATTTCATGCTCCCAACTTTATGGAAACAGTTTGATGATGGCCCCTTCCAGTTCCAACATGACTTCCCACCAGTGCACAAAGCAAGGTCCATAAAGACATGGATGAGCGAGCTTGGTGTGGAAGAACTTGACTGGCACAGAGTCCTGACCTCAGTCCGATAGAACACCTTTGGGATGAATTAGTGCGGAGACTGCGAGACAGGCCTTCTCGTCCAACATCAGTGTCTGGCCTCACAAATGTGCTTCTGGAAGAATGGTCAAAAATTCCCATAAACACAATCCTAAACCTTGTGGAGAGCTTGCCCAGAAGAGTTGAAGCTGTTATAGCTGCAAAGGGTGGGCCGACGTCATATTAAACCCTATGGTTTAGAATGGGATGTCACTTAAGTTCATATGTGTGTAAAGGCAGATGAGTGAATACTTTTGGCAACATAGTGTATATTAAAAATTATCATTTATATTATTTATTTTTCAATTGCAAATCCCACCTCCATTATTATGGTGTTGTTATTTTGAGGCTCTTCAAAATATATAGGTAATTCTAATAAGTTGAGTAACAATCTGAGAATCCTTTACTGCACTTACCGCTTTTAGATATGCCACACTGCTTTGTTTAATTTCATTGAGGAGTAGGTCACGTGGTGTTAGTTCTACTTTTGGTGGCTGTCTTCTTCGAGGAACTGGTTTTAGTGCCTTTATCACATCTTTCAGGTTAGCCCTGTCATCCAGAGAGCCTTCAGTTGAGGTGTTTTTCTGCTTGGAAGTGCTTCGCAACTGAATGTAAGCCATCCTATCTCTTTTCTCTTCTTTTTTAGTTAAATCCAGAAGTGCATCATGGCGTTTAGGAGTCTTTTTAAGCTTCACATCTTTTAACAGATTGCCAGTGTCTAATTCTGTACTGGGTGGATGTTGCTGAGTAGGGTGGGTTATCTTGTGTTGCTGGGTACATGGTGTTGATACCACTGAGTGTTCTGGAGAGCTTTGTGAAAGATGCTGGGGACTCTGAGCAGTACACAGAAGTTCCATTCCAGGAATATATCCTCCTAACATCTCCAGCAGACCAGGTGGCAGGTTCAGGTGACTCTCATACACCTCCATGACCTTATATTGATCTTTTATTTGCTGAAGCCTCTGGTCTTCCTTCCTTTGCTGACGCAGCCGGTCAAGGTTCCTAGTGAGCAAGTTGGTCACCACCATTCTGGGTCCAGGAAGCTCAAAATGATAGCCAACCTTAAGCAAGGTGTTGTTGGCTTTCAGGAGACGTGCCACTTCCATCTCTGCATGATGTCCCAGCATGTGTCTTTGATTGTGGAAGCGGAGTTCTGTTAAAGTCTCATTGAACTGTAGACAGCGCATAATCGCAACAATACCTTTTCCAGTAATAAAGTTAGATTCAATGTTCAGTGTTGTGATGCTCCTGTTCTCTCTCAGCATTTTGGCCAGGGAAAAGGCCACATTTTCATCTGCACCTGTGTTTGCAATGCTGAAGGTCTTCACATACTTATTCTTCTTCAGGGCCTCAATGTAGTCTAAGAGCATTTCTTTAGGAATGTTCTCAATATTGTTTAGGTTGATCTCAGTGATAGAGGAGTTATGATTGCGAATTTTGTCCAGAGTGCTTTCCAGGTTGGTATCATTCCCAGATGGCCTTGCAGTCTTTTTAATCAAACCATCACCAAATGTGAGCTTTTGGATCTTCAACTTGGATATGACTCTCTCTTCTTTTTTAGGAACCCAGTCCTCATAGGCTGAGCAAACAGGTTTACCTTGAATCTTATCTGCTTGCTTTATTTTAGCTATTGTTGATTCTTCCTTATTCAATTCAGCCTTATGAGTTTCTCTCTCTTGTTGTGAATCAGACAAATTTGGAAGTGGCTGAGAGATGGCAAACATAATATTGCTACTCTCTTGAGGTTCTGTTTTAATTGGCTGTCTCTTGTGTTCATTCTCACCAAGTTCTACATCCACCACTTTGCCTTTTACCTCTTTAACCACTTCTCCAATCACTTCTTCATGATCCCCTATCTCAGCATCTTCCATTATCTCCTCATACACATATTCTACTACAACATTTTTATCATGGTCTTTCACTGAATTTTTCAGCTCTTCCTCCCTTTTTTTCTGATGGTGAAAAAATATGTAAAAGCATCATGATTTCAGCTACGTATTATACAATGTATGAATAATATGGATAAAAAAAAAACAATAGAGAATGTAGTAAAATGAATTTTCATATACTAGAATATACTGAATAAAATACATAAAATAGTAAAAATCGTCACAGAATGATGCACAAACTTATAGTTTTAGATTTGCCTGAGAAAGATGCTGTCTTACCTGACTGGGGAGCAGGGTTGTAGGAATTCTTTCTTCTTCCAGCAAACGTTTTGATTCTCTCTCCCAGTACAGATAGTCGACTAGTGATCTATGGTCAAATGAACCTGTTGGGGGTTTATCGGTCTGGTCCTTTTGTCGCATCCCTACTGGCACTCTCTCATCAGGAGCAATTACCTCCATTTCTTTCTGAAGCTGTTTTAGCTCTTCAGCTGAGAGACCTGCCAGAATCACATCTTCATCAATGTCTTCATGGTTCTCAGATTCATCTTCTCTGACCCCTTTAATGAGCAGAAAATTGAAATGTAAAAAACTATGTGTTTACTATAACTTGATCTATACCTGTAGAGTTTTAATCAATCAATAATTAAAATCTTGATTTTGATCATAAAATAAAGAATGATCAAACAGCATAAAAGCACTTAGTAAAATAGGCATAAGATGAAAATGAACAATGGCACATAACAGCAAAAAGAGAAACCTTGAGTGGTTGCTTCATCAGCATTATTCTGTCTCATTTCCACTGGTACTGTCTTATCAGGGGCAATATCATCCATGTCGTTCTGGAGCTGCTGGAGCTCTTCAGCTGAAAGACCTGCCAGAATTTTGTCTTCATCAATGTCCTCCATGTAGGAGTCCTGGTCATAGTACTTGGACTGTTCACACAGGAGTGGCTTTAGTTAGGAAACCACAAGCTCAACCAAAGGCTGAATCAAAGCAGAATCACAAGTTGCTGTGAAGTGAATGTCAGCCTGAACTTCAGCTGGCTGCCAGAATCCCTCAGTGTCTTATCCGTGTCTAAAAATATCACTGTTTCAAAGAGGGGTGGGTATTTATGGCACTCCAACATATTCTTTTTTCAGCAGCTTGAGTCAGCTGAATGGTTCAGTAGTACTTTAGTGTGGCAGGTGACTAAAAGGGGGAGATAGTGAGGTGGGGGTGGGGGTACGGGAGAAAGACAGAAGCAGGTGGACATGCCAGTTAAAATAGCTTCCATTGGCTTAGTCCTGAACCATAATCCTTTTCTGTCCAGCCATCTTACATATTTATTGGGACCAGTTTTGTACAATGTTGAAGTCTGAATGGGTTAGCTTTTTGTAATCTAAGAGTAGTTCGTTAGGACTGTTCTCAATACTATTTAGGTTGATCTTGATAAAGTAATAGTAGAGTTATGTTATGATAGCAGATTTTATCCATAGTGCTTTCCATGTTGTAATAGTTTCCAGATGGCCTTGCTCTAATAAATAAATAAATAAATAAATAAATAAATAAATCAAACGATCCCAAAGTGCAAGCTTGGATATGACTCTCTCTTCTTTCTAAAGAATCCAGTTCTCATAGGCTGAGCAATCAGGTTCACAATGAATCTGATCTGAATGTAATTTTAAAAGGCCAATGAGCAGCAATACTGTAATGATCAAAAGACACTTGATTCAGTCCTGCATTTATTCAAAATCTTTGAATAGGAAAAAACTGATGCACGTGTTTCATTTTTTTATATTCAGAATACCCAAAATATTCTAATATCAAAAATATTCTAATATCAGATGTTTTTATTTAACATTTTTTGAGCTGTATACCATAATTATCAAAATTAAATATTATCAAAATTAAAATCACTTTCTTAAATAACTGATTGAAAATATTGCACTTTTTCACAATACAGAAACACTACTATATACAGCTCTGGAAAAATTAAGAGAGCACTGCAAATGATCAGTTTCTCTGGTTTTACTATTTATAGGTATGCGGTTAAGTTTTGATTTTGTTTTATTCTATAAACTACTGACAACATTTCCCACAAATTCCACATAAAATATTGTTACTTAAAGCATTAAATTGCAGAAAATGACTTGTGAAAACAACAAAAAGATGCATTGTTTTCAGACTTTGAAAAATGTATAGAAAGATCATATTAAATTTTAAGCAACACAATACACTAATGTTTGAACTTGGGAAGATTTCAGAACTCAAAATTTGGTGGAATATCTGACATTAAATCACAGCTTTCATGAATCTTGCCATGCTCTCCACTAGTCTTTCACATTACCCTTGGGTGACTTTATGCTGCTCCTGGTGCAAAAATTCAATCAGCTCAGCTTTGTTCGATGGCTTGTGACCAGCCATCTTCTTCTTGAACACATTCCAGAGGTTTTCAAATGGGTTCAGGTCTGGAGATACCCTGGCCATGACAGGATGTTGATCTTGTGGTCCTCCATCTACAACTTGAATGACCTTGCTGTGTGACATGGAGCATTGTCCTGCTGGAAAAGCCAATCTTCAGATGAAGAGACCATTGTCAGAGCAGAAGGAAGCAAGTTTTCTTCCAGGATAACTTTGTACATGGCTTAATTAATGCATCCTTCACAAACAAACATCTGCCCCATCACAGCCTTGCTTAAGCACCTTCAGGTCATCACCAATACTCCACCAGGTTTCACTGTGGGTGCAAGACAGTGTGGCTTGCAGGCTTCTCTTAAACTTAATGTTATGGCTTACAAAGACATTCTAAACAGTTCTGTCCTTGAAAGGCTTGGGAAGGGTTCACACATAGATAACTTTGTTTAAAAAACAAATTATTTGCTCTCTCTTTGGGTTTGTTTTGATTTTCTCTACATAAAAATACTGTACACAGCACACAATACGCAGTAAATACTGTGTACTTTCAGTTTTCACTTGAAGGTATTTACATCCAAATAGGGTGAACAGTGTAGGAATTTTAGCACTCTTTTTCTGTAGTCTCCCTCTTTAGGCTAAAAAATCAAAAACCCATTAAAGAGGCAGCTTTTTTTTTTTTTGCCAAGTCGTTTTGTATATCTTAAAAAGAAAGGATGCACTGGTGAGCTCAGGACTGTATGACCACGGAAAACAACTGTGGTATTTGACAAAAGAATTCAGCCCTTCACCCTTCAAACCCTTTCACAACAACTGACCAGATCAAGAACCCCTACAAGGAGGTAGGCGTTTCTGTACCATAGCCAAGAATCAAGAGAAGACTTCACAAGAGAAAATACAGAGGGTTTACTACAAGATGTAAACCACGTTTAAGCCTAAAAAAAGAACAGGAAGACCAGATAAGAGCCAAAACATCTACAAAAGCCCACATAGTTCTGTAACAAGATCCTATGGATTTGTACCAGAATGAGAGGAAGAGAAATATATAATATTGAAATTAGCTGAAATGCCATTAATCCATTCCGGACCCGCAAAAAACACCCCATTTCTTTTTTGTTATTTTTTTTAAATAAGAAAAATGTGCTTATAAATAAAGGATATTGTATAAAAACACAATACAATAGAATATACTGCAATAAACTGGTTTTATTCAGTCTAATGTATAGCATTTGCCTTGGAGATCAGATGACTTGAAGATGCTGATGAAGGTGGAGAAGAAAGGCTGAGCTGAATAACTGAATCTTATTCGCTGATTTTTGCCCATTTTGCCACGCTTTCCTCACTTTCATCTGCAGGGTTTTTCAATAAAAACCTGTCCAATGTGGTCTGTTTCATCCTCCCTTTTAAAATGTTTCTGAAATGAGTTAGGCGAGTGTCAGTAAATTTTGTCATTAAAGTTGCAACTTTTTCTGGGTGTTTCTTTTGAATAAAGTCTGAAAGTTTCCTTTATTTCACTTGTAAGGATAACCACCTCTGCCTCACCTATTTTATGCAAAACCTCAGTGTGCTGGCTAGTAACCTGAATTTTAGCTCCCAACTCAAAGCAAAAAATCGGCTGAGAGATGGCTCTTATCTACTAGAAAAACTCGTTAGTTGGGACACTCGTAAGTCAAGGTACCACTGTGTGTGTGTGTGTGTGTGTGTGTATGTGGGTGTGTGTATATACTGTATATATATATATATACATAACAATATA
>JAOVYU010000024.1:14681298-14699553 GCA_025674565.1 Synodontis membranacea
TCCCTGATGTTTTTCTTGGAGAGAAGTGGCTTCTTTGCTGCCCTTCTTGACACCAGGCCATCCTCCAAAAGTCTTCGTCTCACTGTGCCCACTCACACCTGCCTGCTGCCATTCCTGAGTAAGCTCTGCATTGGTGGTACCTGATCCCGCAGCTGAATCATCTTTAGGAGATGGTCCTGGCACTTGCTGGACTTCTTCACAACAATTGAACCTCTCTCCTTGAAGTTCTTGATGATCCGATAAATTGCTGATTTAGGTGCAATCTTAGTAGCAGCAATATCCTTGCCTGTGAAGCCCTTTTTATACAACGCAATGATAACTGCACGTGTTTCCTTGCAGGGAACCATGGTTAACAGAGGAAGAACAATGATTTCAAGCATCACCCTCCTTTTAAAGCATCCAGTCTTCTATTCTAACTCAATTAGAGTTGCAGAATGGCATGGAGAATGATCTCCAGCCTTGTGCTCATCAACACTCTCACCTGTGTTAACGAGAAGCTTAATAAAATAATCTCAGCAGGTCCTTTTGAGGCAGGGCTGAAATGCAGTGGAAATGGGTTTTTGGGATTAAGTTCATTTTCATGGCAAAGAAGGACTATGAAACTCATCTGATCACTCTTCATAACATTCTGGAGTATATGCAAATTGCCATCATAAAAACTGAAGCAGCAAACTTTGTGAAAACCAATATTTGTGTCATTCTTAAAACTTTTGGCCACGACTGTACAGTCTTACACTCAAACCTCGATCAGCAAATCAGTTGAAAACTTCAACAAAATAGACCTTATGTTTAACTAGAGTGAATTAGAAATATATTAAGAATATATGTTTTAATCTTGCCCATTAATACTGTGACGGCACTGGGGGTGGAGTTGCTTTGCGGGTTAATGTTCACCCTGTTGGGGTTTAGTGAGTAGTTTAATGGCTTCGGCTGGGTTTTTGGTTATAATGGATTCTGATGTTCCCATGTTTGCAATGGAGAGTTCTAAATAAAGAGTTCTCCCAGCCATAGGTCTGGGACAACAGAACCTGTTGTCTGCCTCCATTATTACTTAGCGGTAAAAGCGCTACGTTGGTGTCAGAGGTGTGGGATATGGAAGCAACACCGGAAGAGATGGAGAAGCTCATCTCTCAGATGAAGGTTTTCCAGCTTAACGAGACTCCTTTTGCAAAACTGCAGAAGAAAAGCAGCCGCCTGCCAGACGGATCCAGCACTACGAGGAGCGCCACACCTTGGGAAGAAAAAGGCGCGCTGACGGCAACGCCAGATCCAGCAGCGACACGGCGGCGAGAGGCTGGGCACGTTCATGGCGGATTTAAGGAACCTTTCCCAGCGAGGTTATCCTGACTTCACGGGCGAAGTGTAGGACGAGCTGGCACTTCGAGCTTTTCTCCAGGGGCTGCAGCCGCGACGACTAAGAGACCATGTGTGTCTTGCGTCGCCAGATTCGATAGAGGCGGCGCTGGTGCTGGCAGAGTGTGCTGAGTCATTAATGGCTGAGCTACCTAGCCAACGAGAGGTGCACCAGGTGATCGTCGTAGAGGACGGCGAAAGAACCTGTCACCCACTGGGTAGCCCATAGTGACAGGTACGCGAGCATGAGTATGATGACGTGGAGGACATTGAGAGCTGCAGTCATTTGCAGGGTGACTAAGACTTTGTGCCGTTTGGGAGAGCGTTCTTTTTTTTTGCTGGCTGAATTGCCACATGGACAGTGGGTTTCACGCACCGCTGCGATGTGTGCATGGCCAGAAAGGGACCTGCTGGCGTTCGCACGCCCCGATGTGTGATTTTTGTGTGGGGGCTTCCTTGGAGCGAGAGGACTCGCCTGTTGCTGTAAGTGTTTCTACTGCACCCCGCCAGAGGCTTAGGCACTTCTTAGCGCCAATGCCGACTACTTCTGCGCATTAGGGGCTTTATGTGAGTCGAGTGCCTGGGGACAGTCACTTCTTGGGAGGGGGTAGTGTGGCGGCATTGGGGGTGAGGGCGGAGTTTCCCGGTATGCTTTGCAGGTTAATGTTCACCCTATTGGTGTTTAGTGAATAGTTTAATGGCTTTGGCCAGGTTTTTGGTTATAATGGATTCTGACGTTCCCATGTTTGCAATGGAGAGTTCTAAATAAGCCAGTTATCAAGCACATTTGGGCCAATTCTGGCTGAGTTCCAGCACACTCATTTCACTGTCGGCAATGGTAAAAGATTGCGGGCCGATTGTGGGCCAAGTACAGTGAGCGATTCTGGCTGACAGCCGGCATTTGTCATCTGGGCCAGAACCGTTCTAAAGACGTCGAGCGATTCCGGCTGACAGCCGGCATTTGTCATTTGGCCAGAACTGTTCTATATACGGCGAGCGATTCTGGCTCGTAAAAAAAGTAAAAACAAATGAAAGCCTAAGATTATCTCCTCTAAAATCTTGTCATTTAAAAATATAAATCCGTTTGGAATACTTGGCTTTTTCTATTGAGCGTTCAGTATTTGATCTACGCTGAACAACCAATCATGAAATAGGTCGGCATTAACGTTTCAGTTTAGACCAATCAAAGTCTGTTAGGCGTCACTGCAACGTCACTGGACTCCAAGACGCTGTTGAAAACATCGTGCTGATTCACTCTGGATAATAACAAGCAAACTGTGGTAAGTGAAATACTTTTTCATATAATTTATAACTTTAAAGTTCCATTTAACCTTTTAACCTAAGATTCTGTCGGGATTAATTTAACCTAAGATTCTGTCGGGATTAATAGTTTTGTGTTGTGTGTTTTAGCTGCTGAAGGACACCCCTTCACTAGGAGTGTAACGGACAAGGAGGCAGAGAAAAACATTCAAAGATGGCTTCAGTTTTCACCTGACAGGGATGGAGACGGAAGAAACGTGTAAACAGTTCAAATCAAAATGACCTTGCTTGCAATGCATAAACTTGTTTTGTATTTGGATTTTTTGTGTGTGTTTTTGACACAGTTGTACCTAAATTCCCATTTTATTAACTGGTTTTATAGGGCCATGTTCTTAGATATTTTGTATGTTGGAAAATGTTTTAAATGCCTCGGCTGTTTGTTACAAGTTACAAAGTGAAGTGTAATTAATTTATAAATCATTAGTTTGTTGAAAAGCATTTATATATTTTCAAAAGTAAAAGTATATATGTAATAATAAATAGTAAAAATAAACTTTATTGAAATCAATTACGTAGCCATTGTGGTTTATGACATCACTGGGTCTGTTATTGTCGAAATCATAAAAACCATGTCTGGGCCGTCACTGGGTCTGTTATGGCCAAAATCATAAAAACCATGTCAGGGCCATCACTGGGTCTGTTATGGCTGAAATCATAAAAACCATAAAATGCCATGTCATTGCTCTGGGAGAACAGAACCTGTTGTCTGCCTCCATTATTACTTAGCGGTAAAAACACTACAATACAATGCATTGACATTATAAAGAAAACATTAAAAACCTCAAACATTGAAAACATTCAACTCCAATAAAATATGACTGAATAACTTGCAGTTGAATTGTAGTTTGAACAGCAGTACATATACTATGACTCAAGTAATGGAGTTGTGTACTTTGTCCACCTCTGATAACAGCTTTTTTTTTTTTTTAAATCAGTTGTATTATGTTAACTTAATTTTTTGTAATCCTTCCCCTTCAGTGCTCAGACACATCCAGCTGGTCATGAGTACAATCTGGACTGAGACAATGGTCATTGTAGTTGGCTACAAGTACACTGATTTTACTTGAATATTTCTGTCCTGTTTTAAATAAACCAACCAATGGGATTATGGATCTAACACAGTGTGTTCCTGCTGCTGGAAAATTCCTTGCTTGAATGACTTAATTCATGACTATGTACATAATTTTACAGAAACCTGGCTTGGTGAGCACATCCCAGATAGCTCATTATCTCTGCCGGGCTTCCAACTTCTTTGAGCGAACCGTGTCACAGAGCTCTCAGGAAAAGTGAGGGGAGTGAGCGGAATCTGCTTTTATATAAATGAAGGTTGGTGTAGAGATGTCACAGTCTTAAAAAAATCATGCAGCCCTCACTTAGAGTTCATTTTCATTGACTGTAAACCATTTTATTCACCTCATGCCTGTGTTAGTGAAGCATCACAACACCTGGCTGACCAGGTAACTAACATTGAGGAAAAACACCCAGACTCCCTTCTCATCGTCCTTGGGGACTTTAACAGAGCAAACCTCAGTCAAGAACTGCCAAAATACAAACAGCATATTAAGTGTAATACTAGGGACAAAAGCACACTGGACCACTGCTACACTACATTAAAGGACCCCTATCGCTCTGTCCTCCATGCTGCTTTGGGACTCTCTGATCATTGTCTGGTTCATCATCTCCCGACTTACAAGCAAAGCCTAAGATCTGCAAAGCTGGTGGTCAAGACAGTGAGAAGATGGACCAACAAGGCAAAGCTGGAACTACAGGCCTGCTTTGACTGTACTGATTGAAATGTTTTTGAGGCTGCAGCTACAGACCTGGATGATTTCACTGACACTAACATCATACATCAGTTTTTGCGAGGGCACGTGTGTGCCAACTAAAACCTTCTGCACATACAACAACGACAAACCCTTGTTTACAGCAAATCTCAAGCAACTTCGTCAGGCTAAGGAGAAGGCCTACAGAAGTGGGGAGAGAATCCTGTATAATCAGGCCAGAAACACACTGACAAAGGAGATCAGATTAGCAAAGTGGTGCTACTCTGATAAGCTGGAAAACAGGCTTTCAGCTGAAAACCCTGTGTCTGTGTGGAGAGGTCTTCAGCCATCAGCTGGCCAATGATTTGAATGTGTTTCACTGCAGGTTTGCAGGTTTTTGCAGGTTCTCTCTCGCCCCTCACCCTCTCCGATCACATCACACAATCAGCACCCCCCCACCCCCGACACACACCCCCTTACTGACACCTCATCTGCACTTAAGATCTGTGAAGATGTGAGGCAGCTCTTTAGGAGACAAAAGGACAGGAAGTCACCAGGCCCCGATGGTATGTCACCCTCCTGCCTCAAAGTCTGTGCTGATCAGCTGGCCCCCATCTTCACACAGATCTTCAACAGATCCCTGGAACTGTATGAAGTTCCCTCCTGCTTCAAGTTTTCCACAATCCTCCCAGTCCTCAAAAAACATGCTATTACTGGGTTAAATGACTACAGGCCTGTTGCCCTGACATCTGTGGTCATGAAATCCTTTGAGAGACTGGTGTTGACCTACCTGAGGAACATCACAGGCCCACTGCTAGATCCCCTGCAGTTTGCTTACCTTGAAAACAGGTCAGTGGATGATGCAGTCAACATGGGACTGCACTACATCCTGCAACACCTTGACTCTCCAGGGACATATGCTAGGGTCCTGTATGTGGCTCAGCATTCAACACCATCATCCCAGAAGTCCTCCACACCAAAGTCACCCAGCTAACTGTACCAGCTCCTATCTGTCACATCCAGCACCCAGACAATCAGCACGGGTGCCCCCCAGGGATGTGTCCTCTCCCCTCTGCTCTTCTCTCTTTGCAAAAATGACTGCACCCCAGGAGTCCCGTCTTTCAAACTTGTGAAATTTGTGGACGACATGACGGTCATCAGACTTATCAAGGATGGTGACAAGTCAGCATATAGACAGGAAATTACACAACTGGTCCTTTGGTGCAATCAGAACAACCTGGAACTGAATATGTTCAAAACTGTGGCGATGACAGTGGACTTTCGGAGAAGCCCCCAACACTGCCCCCTCCCACCTTACTCAACAGCACTGTGTCTGCTGTGGAAACCTTCAGGACCTGAAGTGGACATCCAACATAGACACAATTGTCAAAATGTTGTTTGTTTGTGTGTTTGATGATGATGTTAGTGCCGACTGGGGTTACCCGACCCACCCCCCTTCATACACGAACTGGCCAAGAACACAGGTGAAGTCGTGGTTGTCTGTGAGGTGTTAGGAAAATCGTCTATAATCAAATTTGGATATCAATCCCACAAAGAATTCACATGTAAATCAACAGGTAAAAGTAAACAAACAACAGTGTGTAAATTCTGCAATACAGCGATAACGGAGGTGACTGGGACAACTTCAAACTTTTACCATCACACAGAAAGGAATAATAAATGATGTTATAATTTTAGGTAACTGTCATGTCTCGTGCACTCTTCAACAACACAGGAGACTTCTGATGACGATCTTTCTGAGCGATCTGTGCGCACCGTTGATGTGCTTAAAACTTCAGGGAGTGCCTGTGTGTTGCCCTTGGCAACGGTCTCCTGGCACGGAAGCATAACGGAGGCACACAGACTTCGGCGTTCACGTAACTGCGTGCACCTGAGGACGATTTGGGACAATTATGGACCCTTTAAAGAGATGTTCTCGTGCACGCGTTCAGCGCGCGGCTTTGTTCCCGTCACGGGTGGATTGTGTGCTGTGTTGTTCTCTGTTCCAAGCATTCTTCCGCATTCGTCATTACGGTTTGCTTCTTCCTACAGTGTGGGATAGTCACTTCCTGTACTGTATGTATCCAAGCGCTCTAAGTCAGTGTGTGTTCTTCCGGCTCTGTTTGGTAGATTTCCTGTTTGTATCCTCGTGCTTGCACTCCATAGTATTCCTGATTTATCTGTTGGTTATTTATCATGTATTATATCATGAAGTGCTGGTTCTATGTTTCCCTCCTGCTCCATTTATTGTTGTTCATAGGTTTAATGGATTCTAAAGTGCTCCTTTTGTTTACCTTTTCAGTTCTGTCATATCCTAGAAGCGCTCTATTTGTGTTTTGTTAAGTAATATATATTATGTCCTAGAAGTGCTCTCTCTGTTTGCGTATAATAATATTCACTGTTTGTTTTAGATGCATTGTTATCTAAGGCTCTCTCTGTTTGCTTATAGCTGTTGTTCTGTCCTTAGTCTTGGTTGAGTTAATCTCCACTGCTAATCCAGTTGATTTCTATGCTGGGTATCCTGTGTTCTTAGCCCATGTCTTCTGTTTGGTTTATGTTGGGTTCTTCTGTATTTCTGCCTTCACTGATGTTAATCTGGTTCGCTAACTAGCGTAGGGTTTTTTAGTTATCCTGTTTTCTCCTTCGCAGATGTTTAAACAGGCTATGGCTCACTTGTGCATGTATCTTGTGCTTACTCCGTGTTAAGTCTTCAGCTCCCTGGTTAAGGTTCTAGTGCTGTCTTGTGTATAAAAATAAAATATGGTTCAGTTTCATTTATCACTGCTTGCCTGGTTCCTGCTCCTGTGTCCGACCTTTTTTCACACACGCCCACCTTTACTAGTCTTGCCTAGTAGTTTGTGACAGTAACTGCTTCCAGTGAAGCAATTTTAATTTTATGACTGAAACACCTGCAGTTATGCAACTGGGTGTTTATGTTGCTTTGAAAACAAAATTGTATGGTCTTTAGAAGTTAATATATTTTTTATTGTAAACTTTGCACTTTATTTTTTCTGATCATAATTACTATATTACTTCTACTTGTTGATGTAGTCGACAAACTTCATCATATCTTGGATATGCTGGGTTTTTGGGGTTTTACAATTCAAATGTTGAATGTCTGACATTCTTTGTTCTGCTTTCTGATTATTGCAATGTAAGAGAATAGTCAAGAGAGAAGTAATGAATAAACATTTATAATGTTGCATAGTGTATGTTGTTTGCTTCATTCAGCTCTTTCTGAGAAGTGCTTAGGTTTTGCATGTTCCACTTATTTGTCATGTGGTGTAAAATGTGCATTGGTCTCGGTCTTGGCCAGCCCTGGTCTCGGTCTCGACTTGGTCTCGACCCCCTCTGGTCTTGGTCAGGTCATGGATAAGGTGGTCTTGACTACAACACTAGCTTTCACCCTGTTTGCTTTAAAGCCCCAACCACTCCCTTCTAGAGCCACTTAATTAGTTAAATAAGATCCACCTGTGAGCAATCTAAGTGTCAAGTGATCTCAGTAAATATACACCTGTTCTGATAGCCCCCAGAATCAACACCACTAAGGGCTACCACCAAGCAAGTGACAACATGAAGACCAAGGAACTCTCCACACAGGTAAGCGACAAGGTTGTAGAGAAGTACAGGCCAGGCTTGGGTTATAAAAAAAAAAAATCCTGAACATCACGAAGGAGCATCTTTAAATCCATTATTAGAAAATGGAAAGATTATGGCACCACAGCAAAACTGCCAAAACAGGGTTGGCCACAAAAACGCACAGACCAGGAAAGGAGGATATTAATCAGAACAGCAACCAAGAGGCCAAAGATAACCCTGAAGGAGCTGGGCAACTCTACTGAAGAGATGGGAGTAACTGTCCATAGGACCACTATAAGCTGCACACTGCACAGAGCTGGGCTTCATGGTTAAGTGGCCAAAAAAAATAAAGGAGACTGTTTGAAATTTGCCAAAGGCATACTGGAGACTCCCCAAGCATGTGGAAGAATGTGCTGTGGTCAAATGAGACTAAAATCAAGGAAAATGCTATGTCTGGCACAAACCTAACACCTCTCATCATGCTGAGAACACCATTTTCATCAACAGGGACTGGGAAACTGGTCAGAATTGAAGGAAAGATGGATGGCACAAAATATAGAGAAATTCTTGAAGGAAACCTGTTTGAGTCATCCAGAGATTTGAGACTGGGACGGAGGTTTACCTTCCAACAGGACAATGACCCTAAACGCACAACATGATTTAAAGATTGCTGCACACAAGCGGTGCCCATCCAACATGAAGGAGCTGGAGCAGATTTTTTTGCCATGAAGAATGGGCAAAAATACCAGTACCTATATGTGCCAAGCTTGTGGAGATGTACCCGAAGAGACTTGTCGCTGTAATTGCTGCAAAAGGTGACTGTACAAAGTATTGACTCTGGGAGGGGATGAATAGTTATACACACTAAGGTTTTCTATTTTTTGTCTTGTTCGTATCAAAATAACAAAATAATTAGCATATACAAAGTGGTAATTATGTTTTGTAAATTAAAAGATACAACCCCCCAGATACTGTATTTATGCAGAAATATATAAAATTCACAAACCTTAAGCAATACTGTAAAACAGTAAGTGCATGACAACCGATCTGGTACCAGTTAGCGGCCACACCATGCTTTATCATATTTATGCCAAACATGGAAGAAATATAACAAAATTCTTTTGTAAATCACAAAAGCAAAGTTTTCACCCACAAATAAATATGAAGCACAGCCAAAAAAAAAGGGGGAAAAATTACTGAAAGAAGGGCTAAAGAAATTTATCTATCCACGACTGTAGTCCAGATTAAAGTTAGAGATGTATTTTTATAACCAAACTGAGTGTGGATATAAAGAGCTTGATCAATCATTACTGCTGCTTGTAAATCTTGCACATGTCTGTAAATGGTAAATGACTACAGTGTATGTAGTCTTAGAATATTTCAGTCATTAAAATATATGGAAAAAGTGGTAGCTCTAAATGCAGACCATAGTTGATGGATGGATATTATGCAGCAAACATAATATACTGAAATACCTTGCAACTGAAAATCCTATATAAAGACTTCTAAGTATTCAGGGAACACAAAAAATCATCTTCAAAAAGAAGTGCTCATTTAGTCTAACATGAGAGGCATGGAGCATCTATGGCTTTTTACATAAACCTTATAGTAAAGTCAGTCAGAATTTTTCGTTTACTAGGTATCCATGGCCTTTAAAACTATTTTTTTCCTACCACATCCTCTTTGTCTCAGAGGTCTAGGGTGAGTAACAGTGAGGGTCAAGCTCAGCCAATTGGCCAGCTTATTCAAAGAAAAAAAAGAGAGAGGACATTGCTGACATACAGATTTAAAGTTTACCCTTAAGTCTCCTCGTCCCCGATGATCCAATTCTCGGACATTACACTCCTGAAGGGGAGCGGGTTTCCTTTCAATTAAATGTCATAGACCAGGGTTTTACAAACTAGGGTTCATGACTCCATGGGGGTTGATTGATTTGCAAATCATTGTCACAATCTCCTTTTTTTTTTTTTTTTCATTTATTTTACAAATTAATATTACAAATATCACGCTAACTCTGCTTTTGTCTTTTCAAATGTTACTGAAAGTTGCATTCAATCAATATAAAAATAAAGATTGTACAATTTAGTCCTTTTGTTATCCTGACACCCTGCACAAGTGAGCACTAAGAATTCAGCAATATAATGAACAAATTCCCCCATCAACTGATATCCACTAAACAAACTAGTGTTGCATCTCAAATCTCCTACAGTACTTATGTACTATTCTAGATATGTAATGAGTTTTTCCTATTATGGAGGGCTTTTGTGTACCAGCCTTCTGGATTTTCTACTTTAGCAAATATATTTGAATGTAAGGTTGGAGTTTTCTATTTTTATTTTCATAATGAGGCCATTATGTTTTTTCCTTATATACTGTTTGAAACTGGATGTGACAGTAGAAAGAGAGGCACCATTCTAACACACCTTTTGAAAAGTTTTGTCAATAAATGCAAGCTCACACTTCTTACTAGAATATTAGGCCAGTTCAAAGCATAGTCTTTAAAGTCATTTGAAGATAATCTATTAAGCATGTGAGTCTGTGAGACAAGTCTGTGAGACAAGTCTGTGAGAATATCTTAGATGCAACTTAAGAGGTAGAACTACACTAAGGCAAAAAAGCTTGTTTTACTTTCTTAAGAGGCGCAAAGTGAGCAGGATGAACGTTTGAGAACAAAGTCAAACAAGTAGAGCACTGGTACCCATTACTACAGTACAGTGTTTTCATAGTAAAATTTGCACAAATCCATAAATATGGCCACAAAAAACTTACTTATTTCATCTTTGTCTTAGCATAGTAAGTTGTTTTAATACAGTTGGTGCATGTGCATGTACAGCAATCATAAAACACTTGAAAATATGAAATATAGACTATAATTCACATATTAATATTTGGACAAAAATGTAACATTAGTATATATTTGGTATTGCACTTGTACAAATCTCACTACGCTTCAAAAACTCCTGAATACATGACAATTAATATGCTTTGCTGGCTTCATTATAGCTTTAGGCTAAACTGATCATCTACATGGCAAATCAAAAAAAGGGCAGGGTCAGTCTTTTTTATAGGGCTGGAATGTGGCTTAGACGAAGGGGCATAAACCTTGCACAAGCACAGCTTGACATGTGTCACCAGGTTCTTCTGTCTTGCAAAGGGACAGGAGCAGGAAGGACACATATAGCCTTGCTCTCCTGAGTGAACTGAAGCCAGGTGACGATTAAGCTAAGTGCGATCATGAAAGTGCTTGAAGCAGTAGGGGCACTGTTGGTGCTTGCGCTTGAAGTGAATTGTCTTCTCATGGCAGTCGGCATTGAACTTGAGCGTGAAGCTAGCGGGGCACTGTGAGCACCAGTAACAGGCAGTGGGTTGGTGCCGTGGCTCAAAGCAGTCCATAGAGAGCTGCATAAAAGAGAATGTGTGGCGGTACTCATGCTGCCTCAGCTGGAGCAGGCTGCTAAACAGTTGCTTGCACAGGGAGCAGGCCAGCTCTTGTGCCATACACACACCACGCTGCTCCTCTACCATCTGATCCACCTCTACAGGAGCCTGGCTTTTGCCTGTTTGAGAGAAAAGAAGAGAAAAATTAGAACACAAGGATCTGCCCTTATTTATGAGAAAAATAATAGACTTGCTTGGAAAGAAGGCCAAGTAAAGTAATAGAGATCAGAACAACTCATTTGCACACACACACACACACACACACACACACACACACACAGACACACCTGTGTTACTTGGACTGTCATCTTCCTCTTGCATTTCTTCCTGTAAGAATATATGCATACACTGTTAAAGCCAACTGATAGATACATAACCTGTATAGTGACGTTTACTCTTAATGAATGCAGACTGATGTCAAACACACAGAAAGGAACAGAAAAATGGAAAACAAAAAAAGACACATGCAAAACTAATGTCTTTGAGGTGAGGCCCTTAGCATGTCAGGGGTATGGTTTGTGCTGCCTCAATAGACACAAAAGAGTACAGTACTTGATTTTTATATAGGTCTGTGTGAGTATCTGAGGACAGTGGTATCACACATACACATTGCTTTGAATATATGAAGGTCTGACCTTTGAGCCCCTTATTTGTTTGACTCTCATTTTCTGTCTTTCTCTTTCAATAAAAACACAATATACTTCATAAAGACACATTACACTCTAACCAAACAGATGGCATGTTCACAGACATGGTGTGGCATCTTAGCAAGGGGGATCCTGTTAAACCAAATGCCACCTTAACAGACTGGGAAAAGGCAATTTCCTGACCTATTAGAAGAAAACAGAAAAGCCTCCCTGCCCCTCTCACTGTCCACCACTATTGATTCCCAACATAACCCATTTCCTCTGCACCCTTTCACATGCTGTAGTAGCTCTGCTAGAGTTTCCTTTAGGCTAAGAATCACATGTGCAATAGTATAGTGAATACTATGTAGTTTTTAATATTGTGTAGTAATACTGTGTAGTGCCTAGCAATATGTTTGGACATATTTTAGTAGGGTTAGAAAGTAAAGCTGAGTAAGAGAAAATGCAGTTTTATGTATGAATGCAACATAGAGTATTAGTGCAAAATAGTCAGCAGGGCCTCTAGGGGCCTTGAATAAAGTGTGTGCTGCTCCAAGCACTTACCTCAGATAGTGAATGCTCTGTGTCCTGTTCCACATCTTGATTTTCCGAGGAGCCCCAGGCCAAAGGCAGGCTGTAGGGCCCCTGGGGGCCGCAGAGGATGAAGAGAAGTGAGAATGGGTGGAGAAGTGGATGAAGATGGCCTGTGTTTGCTATGGCCACCACTGGAGCAGTGAAAGCCTGGGGAGCACATGAAAGGAGTCTCACCCACCTGCACTCAGATCAGTCCCCCTCTTTCAAAAAGCGTGGGGGCCCTGGGGGTGGGGATGGGGTGTTGGCTGCTGGGGGTGGGCGGTGGTGTGTGAGTGTGTGTATGTTTGTGTGAATGTTTGTGTGTGGATGGGGGCATTGTCAAAAAACACTGCTTTTTAATAATGTCTGCTGTTAAAAGTGCTAAATAAATAAAATTTTATTTGAATACGGGAATAAAATAATAGCACTAAAGCATGGTTAGAGATTGAATTTTTCTTAGATTTTATTTTCCATCTCACCCATGTGGTCATGTGTGTGTATTTGTATCTGTAGTTGCTTGCTTGCATTCACTTGTGAGAGTGAAACAAGAAGTTTTTTAAAAAGATTTCTGAAGTCTCTTAAAATTAATTTATACAGTAAAGCACAAGACATTCTTTGACATACAATGAGAAAATAAGAGGTGAATTAATAAAGTTGATATTGATCATTTAAAATGGCTGACAAAGTGGTTAAGTTTTGTTTATTTTTTAAAATTGGTTATTTGCTTATTTTAGATCAAATTTGAAAAGAGTGAATGGTGATTTATATTTAAAAGATGTTGGCTTGTAGATTGTATTGGAAGCTTGTATTTTTTGACAGCTATATAGTGCACTGCTAAACTATACTACTAAGTTTGAATCCAAATATATTTGTGTGAATGCTTAGAATTTGTGTGCTTATGTCCATGATAACAAACTAACTAGAGCAGAAACATGAAAAGATTCACACACAAACATGGTATTCACATTTTCAAATAAAAGCAGCCTTTACAAACCTTGTTCCCTATCACTAAGGTCATGAGACCATAAGTGGAGTCTTATATAGTTCGTCTTTATTTTAACCTTTGCCATTTCCCATTTTCAGTCCTAACATGTCTTAAAATCTATTAGTATCAATATGAATTCATGTACATATTTACCCTAACTCCACAAAATCCACCTTGAGTGTTTATTGCCAAAAAAAATCTTTAGTTTCATCACACCATACAGCTGCAGTCAACACTGTAGTAGAGTCTCACAAAACTTCAGGTGCTTGTGTTTAACTGACAGAAAAGGCTTTTATTCTGGCATACCTTCCAAGTAATCTGTTGGCATGGAATTAGAATCTGATGGTGGTTTTGAGAATTAGTAACCCCATGATTTTACTTTTTCTAATACTGCACCTTGGTCATGGCCTAAGAAGACATGTTAAAAGCCAGTTGTCCAATAAGCATATACTCATTGCACAAACACTCTATTTGAATCTGCAAAAATCACTCAGGCATCACTGAGTGAAGATTTGTCATGCAGGTTGCACTGTCTGCCAAAAAACAGTTTGAATTAAATGAACGAACAGTTCAATAATGCAATAATTCTAAAATATTGAATTCCACCAAGACCTATGAATTGCAGCATTCTAATGGCATTTTAGAGGATGCCAGGCTTAATGTGTTGCCATACTGTGCAAACATTTTAGGCACAGAAATGCTATTAAAATGCATTAAAAAACAATGAAATTAAACATTTAAAACATAAAAAGTACTGCACAGAGCAGTAAACAGTAATAACACTAATAACAATAATGAGTAATATTCAGGTGTGACCTGTGCTTTTTTTTGTAGTCTCAGGTACAGTTTGTGCAGTTTTGTAAGGTAATTGGCTGACACAGTTGTTCTGGAGACTCTTCTTTTTTTGCATGAAATCCATGCAGCCTTCAGTATTTTGGGCTTTTTTTGTTTGTTTGTCCGAAAAGTAGTCCATTACATATGTTCTTTCTTTATAGTCATACACATGTTTTTCTGTAAAAAAATAAATAAAATAAAAATAAATAATAATTAAAAAAAAAATTGGAAAATAATGTTTGGAAATATAAAATGTTTATATATTGACACAATAATACAGAGGTCATAAAATAAACATCTGTAATAACATTTTAAAAAAATGTAGGGTGCTCTTTTTCTCTGAAAATTGACACACACACACACACACACACACACAGAGATAAAGTGCAGTGACACTGAGGGGTAGTATGAGTGGCTGTGTGTATCCCTTCCATGTTTCTTCCTAACACAAATGTTACAAACTGTAAAATACTGTATATATGAAAAAGCATAATTACCAAATTAGAGTGGGAGAGTACAAAAAATGCTTTAATTAATCTGTATAGGCATATATTTGTGTAAATGCTACTACAGAGCAAAAACATCACGTGACCAAAGCCAATTCAGTACACATTTAAAACACTGTACAATACAGAGAGAAGAAAAAATCTACTAGTGTATCTCAAAATATTAGAATATCTAGCTTTCCTTAGCCTAGATAAGATGCTTGTGATGTCTCTGGTTCAGGAGTGGCTTGATATTAGGAATGCAACAGTTGCAGCCCATTTCCTGAAGCGATCTCTGCATAGTGGCTTTTGATGCACTGACACCAGCTTCAGTCTACTGCTTGTGAAGCTCTCCCAAGTTCTTCAATCACCCTTTCCTTCATCCTTGTTACTTGTGCACCTTTTCCTACCACACTTTTCCCCTTCAGGCAACTTTCCATTAATCTTCTTCAATACAACAATCTACGAAACTGCCAGGATTTTCAGCAATGACTTTCTGTCCTTGTGGAGGGTGTTGATAATCATCTTCTGGACAACTCAGCAGTCAAGTCAACAGTCTTCTCTATGATTGTGGTTGCATGTACTGAACTAGACTTAGAGAAATACTAGACCAATATTTATACTGTTTGAATAGTAATGTACACAAAGCCCAAAATGAAATATTAATTTTTATTAAATTTTAAAACAATTGAGATTTTTCATTTACATTTTTTTTTTTAGCTGTAGGCCATAATAATAAAATTAAAAAAGAAAAATGTTTGACAAATATATGGTTATGTGTAATAAGTCTAGAATATATTATATTTTTTACTTTCATTTGCATTAGGGTGTGGTATATGTATGTGTGTTCATATATTTACAGTTGTGGCCAAAAGTTTACATACATTTTTCATGTCTCATGCGTGCCACCTCTGTGCAGGAGACTTATATTGGCACACACATCACCCAGCCCTCTCTCTCTGCGCACTTTCCATGCAGCCACAGGCTGCAAGAGACTTCCGGTAAAGTGTGGACGTTGCCCATGTCCTAATGTTCTTCCATGATCGCTTTGTCGGGGTTTGTGTTTTTTCTCTAGCCTTTGTCATTCTCATGTGTGCATATCCTTTGCCCATGCTAATGTTCAGGCACTGTTTCTAATTTAACGTATTTACATCTCAGGACTCTCTCCTTGTTGATCGGCTAGCTTCCTACATTTATGTATTATGTTTATATGCTCTCCTCAGTTTGTTATTCTGTGTTAAAGTGTGTAGCTGTCTTCCTGAGTTGTTCCTGGGTTAGCCCCCTGTGCTTTATTGGCTAGGGTAACACCTTAATACTTAGCTCCACATGAGGTTATTATTTGCCATGCCTAAATGTTTAAGCCTTTCCCTTTTAGTGTTCCTGGTCTAGTGTGCCCTCTATGTCTTCCCTCCTATCTGTGCAAGTTCCCTATCCTAGCCTGTGCCTCTCCATTCCTCTTATTCCCCCTCAGTGTGTGTTAAGATTTTTTTTTTGTGCTAGCCTTTGCTAAGTTGTTGTTTTGTGTTCAGGGTCTTGCCGGCTTTGTGTTATCATATTTGTTTAGCATTTAATAAAGAGTCCTTCTTTGAGTTAAACCGTTCCACTCTCTGCCTGTTTCCTGCATCTGTGTCCAATTCTCTCCCACACTACACCCACCTCCCTGGTAAACGTGACAACAGTCATCATGTATATGAATGTCACAGTGTTCTCCAAAATTGACACCTTCAAGCTCAAATAATATTTGCAGCTGACCACATGAAAAAAGAAAAAGCCTTCTGGAGGAAAGATGTATGGTCAGAGGAGACAAAGATTTGAGATGTTCGGCCACAATTACCAGAGGTACAAAGGAACATTGTACCAACTGTCTCAACAATTAGCTAGATGGCTGAAACTTGGACACAATTGGGTGTTCCAACTGGACAGTGACCCCAAACAATCACCAAAGCTGATTGCTGAATTGCTAAAGCAGGCAAACATTAAGCTTAAAACAATTCCTGACCTCAACCATATTGAAAATATGGATTGTGCTTAAAAGTCAATCCCATGCCAGGAGACACAAATTTAATTGAACTCTACCAATTATTCCAAGAAAAGTGGTCAAATATACAACCAGAATTCTGCCAGAAGCCTGTTGATGGCTACCAAGAGTGTCAGGTCAGGGTGAAACTTAATGTCCCATTTAACCAAATATTAGGTGTGTTGTATATATAATTTTAAGCTTGTATTTATACTTTTGTTTTGACTCAGTTTTGATAAAAAAAAAAAACCCAAAATAAATTCAAACTTGTACACCAAATTCTTGTATTTTACTATTAAATATGTATGTTGTACAATTTTTATTTTGTTCAAAAACCACAGTTCAAATAAATAATAAAAAAGGCAGATATTGCCATGACATCCATGTCCATGATGACTGTATGTAAACGTCTGACCACAACTGTAAATTATACACTGATCAGGCATAACATTATGGCCACCTGCCTAATATTGTATTGGTCCAGCTTTTGCTGCTACAACAGTCCTGACCTATCAAGGCATGGTCTCCTGAAGGTGTGCTGTGGTATCTGGGACCCAGATGTTAGCAGCAGATCCCAGATGTCCTGTAAGTTGTAAGGTGGGACCTCCATGCATTGGACTTGTTTGTCCAGCACATTCCATGGATGCTCCATTTAATTGAGATCTGGGGAATTTGGAGGCCAAGTCAACAGCTCAAGCTCATTGCTGTGCTCCTCAAACCATTCGTAAACCATTTTTTCTTTGTGGCAGGGCACATTATCTTGCTGAAAGAGACCACAGCCATCAGGGAATGTTAACTGCATGTTAACTGCCTCAATATTCACCTAGACAATGAAGATGATGTTGGACTGCTGCTGACATGATAATTTCTGCTACAATGGCTTAGGACCTAAATTACCAGAAACAGTCCTACACTCAGACCTCCATCAGTCAATCAGTTGAAAACAGTCAGTTGAACAAAATAGACTTGATGTTTAAACTACAGTGAATTATGTACTACACAACATACTTTTTCGACCATGCACACGGTTACACTAACATCTTATTTGTAATTGCACTATCCGTTGTCACCCAATTGAGTCTGGTTCCTCTCAAGGTTTCTTCCTCTTGTCATCTCAGGGAGTTTTCCTTGCCACCGTCACCACAGGATTGCTCATTACGGATATATATATATATATATATATATATATATATTAGGGATGCACTGAAATTTCGGCCGCCGAAAATTTTCGGCCGAAATAGCATTATCGGTTTCGGCCGAAACGTAAGAAAGCGCCGAAAAT
>JAOVYU010000024.1:14761361-14772992 GCA_025674565.1 Synodontis membranacea
ATATATATTTATAAGATAAATTTATAGATTCTTAAATACAGAAGCAAAATTTGTAAAGCTGCTTTGAGACAATGTCTGTTGTTAAAAGCGCTATATAAATAAAGTTGAATTGAATTGAATTGAATTGAATTACTGCATCAATGTGGCGTGGTGTGGAGGCAATCAGCTTGTGGCATTTCTGAGGTGTTACTGAAGCCCAAGTTGCTTTGATAGCTTCAGCGTGTCTGTTTTTTTGGGTCTGATGTTTCTTATCTTCCTCTTGACAATGCCCCATTGATTCTTTATCAAGAGAAGCACAGTAATATTATGGTTGGTAAACCATTTGGTAGTAGTTTTTTCAGTGTCCTGCTGGAAAAGGAAACTGGCATCTCCAAAAGGTTTGTCAGCAGATAGAAGAATGAAGTGCTCTAAAATCTCCTGGCACATGGCTGCATTGACTTTGGGCTTGATAAAATACAGTGGACCAACACCAGCAGGTGACATGGTATCCCCAAATTATCACAGACTGCAGAAACTGCAAATCTTAAAGCACCTTGGATTCTGTACCTCTCCACTCTCCCTCCAGACTCTAGGGACATGGATTGAAACGCAAAATTTACTTTCATCTGAAAAGAGGACTTTGTACCAGTGAGCAACAGCCAAGTTCATTTTCTCCTTATCCCAGGTAAGACGCTTCTCATGTTGTCTCTAGGTCAGGAGTGGTCATGTTTTCTCTGGTTCAGGAGTGGCTTGATATTAGGAATGCGACAGCTGTAGATCCATTCCTGAAGACGTCTGTGCGTGGTGGCTCGATGCAATGACAACAGCTTCAGTTCACTCCTTGTGAAGCTCTCCCAAGTTCTTGAAACGACTTTTCTTAACAATCCTTGTCATATCTGTTGCTTGTGTATATTTTATATACACATATTTCCCTTCCAGTCAACTTTCTATAAATATGCTTCAATACAACACTCTGGGAACAGCAAGCACTTCTAGCAGTGGTCTTCTGTGGCTTGATTGCGATTGTGTGTACTGAACAAGACTGAGAGATACAAGATATTTATACTGTTTGAATAGCAATTTATTCAAACATGAAATTAAATATTATAATATTTAGTTTAAACTTTTCTCAAATTTTTTCCCTAATTTAGTCAAATCCAGTTCCCACCGATGAGATGACTCCCCATTTCAGCATTTCCAAAACTCATATACTACTTGAATTAATTCTTTTTTCACTGTGACAGGATTGTTCATTGGCAAAGTCAGCACTATTGTTTGGTTAACTTTAAGAAACATCACTCACATTAACATCATTCACTTCCGGATGAGAGTACGCTGTGCGCGTTTTGGCTTCTGCTTCTCACCGGACCTTTTTCTTTCATTTTTTTTTTTTTTTTGACTTTTTGGATTATTTATTTCTTTGTTTCAGCTGTCTCTAACTGTTCTAACTGCCTGCTCACACCTGCTTTCTACCAGCGCGAGCCCTCTTCCTCTTCTCATGCACCGTGACGGCACTGTGGTGAGTGAGTCTTTACTCCTTTGCTTCATTGCCGTGGACAGTTTTGATTGTTGTAATGAGCGTCTGACCCGCTTGAGCTTCCCTCAGTCTAGCTGTTTGTGTACTGGGTTGGGTTGGCTAACGTGCGTGGTCTCAGTTAGCATGGTATTGTGTAGCTTGGTCACGGTTGTTCTTGGCTTGTGCACTTCTGGCACCTGGACACTTACTGCTTGTTTTTGGTTGGGGGTGAAAGTTGTGCTGTTTATTGCACTACTTTGTTACCTGGCAATGCAGCTTATACACGCTCCGTCGGAACTTAAACTTTTGGACTGTCATTCTCGGATGGATTCGGCTACCTACAATCTGTGGTGTTCACTGGAAATTGTTCGGTGCCCGCGCTACATCCACCGCTCCAAAGAGGACCTTCGCTCATCTACAGCTCCGGGTCAATCATCCCGACCACATATGATCGTGCCCGTCGTCGCGACATGCAAGCTGTCAATGGAATAAACTGCAGCAATCTTCGCCCTCTACCCAAACTGTCTGCACCACCGCCACCAGCCCATCTTAATCTTAATCTCGCTCTTCTAAACCCTCGTTCTATAACTCAAGAAAATAAACTTCTTCTGTATTACAGAATCATAGCAACAACCTGGTGACTATTTTCATCTGAACTTGTTGACTCCTCCTGGATACAACTATTTCTCCAAAGCCAAACAAGTAGGAAGAGGTGGTGGCTTGGCTGTGGTTTACAGATCTGATTTAACAATCAAAGAACTTTCACTATTTGACGAATACTCATTTGAATACATTGCTTTAAAGGTTGTTTCTTCTCCACCATTGCTGTTGCTGTTAGTTTATCGCCCTCCTAAAGCGTCTGCTAGTTTTCTGTCTGAATTTAACGAACTCCTAACTATCTCTTCCATGATTGTACTTGGTGACTTTAACATCCATTTTGACACCAAATGTTCCTTCACATGCGAGCTTATTTCTGTACTGGATTGCTTTAACTTAACCCAGCATGTTGGTTTTCCCACTCATACTCATGGTCACATTCTTGATTTAATCTGTACTACTGGATTGAATGATATCTGTGTCTGTGGTTCAGAATCAGGTATCTCTGACCATAAGCTCATTGAATGTAGCTTTATTGTCTCTATTCTTTCTCCTCCTTGTGAGAAGATATGTGTTTTTTTGTAAATTTAAGTCTGTCTGTCCAGACCAGCTTGCTGCTTCTCTTCAGTCCTCATTCCTGGCAGACTTGCTTAATATATCTTCCCCTGACAGTATGGTCTCTTTTTATGATGACACTGTCAGTGGTTTGCTTAATGACCTAGCCCCTATGAAATGTCGGTGTATTCCTGTTTCTCGAGCTTGTTCATTGTTTACCTCTGAGCGTAGAGCCATGAAGGCCACTAACTGACGTCTTGAACGTCTTTATAAGAAAAGTGGTCTTGAGATCCATTTACAGTTATACATTGAACATGTACATAAGTATAGAGATGCTTTAAATGCTGCTCGTTCCAGCTACTATTCCTCCATCATAAATGGTGCTAAATCTAGACCTAGGAGCCTCTTCAGGACTGTTAATAAACTCCTCCAACCTCGCTCAAAATCTTGCCCTAACACACCTTAGCAGTGTCAAGCTTTTTTACACTTCTTAGAAAATAAAATTAACCAAATTTTTCTCAGTTTTACTTCTAACTCTTATGTATCTCCCGCTGTAAATTCTACTTCTTTAGCTTCAACACAGCTGTTTTTCACCTGTTGATTCCCTTACTGTTTCTGAACTTATTGCTCAAGCTAACCCCTGCTCCTATCAACTTGACCCTGCCCCTACCTCTTTGCTTAAAACGTGTACATCAGTAATTAGTGATCCTATTGCATTCATAATTAATTCTTGTCTTTCCCTGGGCTCTGTTCCTACTGCCCTTAAAATTGCTGCAGTTACCCCTATTCTTAAAAAACCCAACCTAGATCCCACATCTCTGTCCAGTTACAGGCCCATCTCAAATCTCCCTTTTCTTGCTAAAGTCATGGAAAGAGAAGTAGCAACCCAACTTCAGGCCTTCCTAAGTAGCAACTCACTCTATGAGCCTTTTCAGTCAGGTTTCCATTCTCAGCACAGCACTGAAACAGCTCTTTTGCGTGTTGTCAATGACTTCCTCCTGTCAGCAGACCATGGTTTACTCAATATTCTTATCCTCCTCATTTTAAGTGCTTCATTCGACACTGTAAATCACACAAAACTTATCTCCTATCTTTCATCTATTGGTGTTACAGACATTGCCCTTCAGTGGTTTAGGTCTTATCTTACAAATAGACAAAAATTTATCGCAATGGGTCCACATAAATCTTCCATCTCTCCTGTTATGTCAGGGGTCCCTCAGGGATCAGTCCTTGGACCCTTTCTTTTCTTTGTCTACATCATGCCTCTTGGCCAGATTATACGTAGCCATTGTCTCAATTTTCACTGCTATGCTGACGATATTCAGTTATACGTCAGTACACACTCCCCCTCAGTTTCTGCACCTAACTCTCTAACAGCTTGCATCTCTGGCCAAAAGCTCTGGATGCAGGACAACTTTCTGCAGTTAACTGACAAAACTGAGGTGTTACTAGTGGGCTTCAAATCCTCATTATCTCATTCTGGGGACCTTTTTTTCAGTATTGATGGTGTGCTGGTAAAGCCCGCTCCGGTTGTCAGAAATCTTGGTGTGCTCTTTGACTCTTCACTCAATTTTGAGTCGCACATCAAGTCCATCTTAAAAACAGCTTTTTATCACCTTCGCAACATCGCTCGCTTACGCCCATTCTTGTCTAGCAGTGATGCTCTTAGTCTAGTCCATGCCTTCAATATGTCTCGCATTGACTATTGCAACTCCTTGTTCATCTGTCTCCCTAGCAAATCCTTACAAAGGTTACAGTATATACAAAACTCTTCTGCCAGAGTTCTTACACATACTAAACGCTCTGCTCACATCACCCCATACTCTCTTAGTTACACTGGCTACCAATTCAGGCTCGGATTAAGTTCAAAATTTTACTCCTTACTTTTAAAGCTCTCCATAGCCTTACTCCTCCCTACCTTACTCAACTCCTCACTTCTTACTCTCCCTCTTGCTCTCTCAGATCTTCTGGCACTAATATTCTTCTTGTTCCACACACTAGACTCTCCACTCTTGGTGGTAGGTCATTTAGTGCCATGGCTCCCAAACTTTGGAACTCACTTCCGCAAACCCTCTGTGACAGCTGTTCTATCTCATCTTTCAAATGCGATCTCAAGACCTTACTTTTCAATGAATATTTCCCTTCTGCCATGACTATGTAATATGTTTTTTTGTTGTTGTTTTTTTTTCTTTCTTTCTCCCTTGTTATGTAAAGTGACCTTGGGTTTGTGAAAGGCGCTATATAAATGTAACTTATTATTATTAGTAGTAGTAGTATTAAGAAGTCATCAGAAAGAGTTGGTGGAACAAACTGAAGATTTGGCAACACATTTCAACATGTATCTAAAATATTTTGCAATACAAATTTTGCATTACATTATCTTGCATCATTGGTCTTTTATTTAGAAGACTGGCATTAAGCATTACCAGGCAGACAGAACACAGAACACAACAGCATCCCCAGTGTTGTCCCAATGCTTATAATGCTCATGAGTCCAGCTGAGCATTTTAAGAGTTCATCAATACAAAACAGTAGGTATTAAACCAAAAAGTCACTGATCAGCATTCACAAAGACTATTATTTTATGACAATGGGTATCTGTTCAAAAGAATAAATACCTTCCACTTGACCCTAAAGAATACACCACAAATTAATTTTTGTTTGGATATGGAAAGATAATGAATAACTAAATAAGTGACATATTCATTAAGGTATGTTCAATTATTTGTTCCATGACAATCTGTCTTGTGTACCATGATCATGGCTGTGAGCCATCGCTTTGTCCAGATATACACTTATGAGCTATCATGTATTTCTACTTTCCTTTATTTTAGTTTTAATATGAATAGCTTCTAAAAACTGTGAAAGAAAGAAAGAAAGAAAGAAAGAAAGAAAGAAAGAAAGAAAGAAAGAAAGCTACTAATAAAAACCCAAGTAGTGGGCAAGCCTTATAAATGACACCACCCACATTAGAGACCTAATTTTAAAAACTAACACATTTCCCACACTGAGAAGTAGCAATATTGAGTGTCCAGCCAACATTCTCACATACAGTATGAATAGAAAGTACAAACAGTCGAGAAATGGCTAGTGAGTTAATGTGCAATTTAAGTGCAAGTATGTGCAACATCCTTAGAACATGCAAAGAAACACCACCGAAAGAAAAAGAAAAAAATTTGAGTTCAGTTCAGTTTAACAGCCAGTATTTGGGCTGCAGTCAATATCACAATCTTCACAGTCATCACAAATATGCCACTCACTAGTAGTTTATTGAAGACAAAAGTAGAAGGTTTCAAAAAACTTTGCAAAAGGTAGCACCATTTATAATAGTCTAGTACAGGCTAGAACATCATTCTTAGTGGGGGACAATCCAACAGTGGCTGTGTGTGGAATCTGGAGTTGGAATTAATTTTACTTTTTTTGCCTCTGTAAAATTGAAAAAAGGAGACTGAAGGCCACATGGGGAGACTGTCCCAATTTCAGCACCCCTTGATGTGATAACTGAAAAATGACTTGAGGGTAATGGGGATGGAAGGGTAGATCTGAAAAGTGAAAAGCACAGAACTACTCACACTAGGAATGGTTGCATTGTACCATGCCTGAGTACGACTGTCCCCCTTGCCACTTCCCGCTGGACTGCACTCACATTGTTCATGATGCAACTTTTTGTGTTGAAAAAAAAAAGCACTCAAGGAGACTAATTTTACATTTGGAGTCATTTTGGACATGGTGACACACATCCATATCACATGGTGTACAGCAATTATGCAATGCAGAGATTCTCAGTAAATCATGCTGCACGCATAAGAAGATTTTTATGGAGACAGCTGACAATGAGTGAGGAATTTGCAGATTTAATCACTGACTAAAAGTTGCATTAAATTAATAAAAAGAGAGCTAGACCTGTTATTAACACAAAAATTCTTGAATGAATTGAAACATGCACATTACAGGGTTTGAGATCCATGCTTGGGCACAGGTAGTGATCATAATGATATATACTATGTCTGAGTCCAACTGAATTGTGCCTGACCCTAACTCCAGCATGACAGTTGAACCACGCTTTAACATAGCATGCAGTGATCACACTAGTCAAATGAACTAGATTTTGGGGTTCAAACGTGCTCGAGCACTGTACAGATCTCTTCATGTGACTACATCCTAAGACTACAGACAACTGCTGACTTAGATAGTTTACTACAGACAAAACCAATCTCACAAGAATGTACACTATTGATCAAAATAAAGTTCTTAATTTCTAGCAACTTGCTTACATAAACGTGAGACATTCATCCATCGACCATGCACACTCTGCAAATGCATTCATCAATCTGATGAATATTTCATGTCCTGATGGCACTTTTAAGACAGAACTAATTAATGAATACAAGTTGATGTGGCATACATACAATCACCTCAATTAGAAACATGTAGTCAAACTCCACTTGCTAAAAGCTGCTGTGGCTTAACTGTAATACATTGAGGGGGAAGAGCTGATTTTTAAACAGGTTTTGATAACAGCTCTGATAACACTCAATGATGAACTTCCTTCTGAATTTCAAACCCTTGATAATGGGCTAATGTTGCTCAAACATCATATCAAGCATTTGGAAAAACGAAAGTCTACCACCACCCCTTAAGCTTGTTCGGTATATGGTAAGATAACCATGTATGCTAAAATGTAGAAAATTCTATTCTCTAATTCTTCACATGAGATTTTATTGTAGATAAACTTGTTTCTAAATGTAAGTTACAGTGCTCCACTCTAATTCCATTTGGTCTTGGACATGCCTCCTTTTTTCATAAAACAAATGGAGATAAGTGGCAGATAGTGTAGAGGAAGAGGTGTTGTGCATTAATGACTGCAATGAGGAGATGCGAAAACAAGACTTATCAATTCGATTCCAACTCAGTAAAATGTACTGAGGCACTGCACCCATTTCTATACCAGGTGTTTTTACATAATTATTCTAAAACAAAATATATGATTTGTGTAAAAAACTGTATATAATCTCAGGAGGTTGCTTACTAAAAACTGCTAATTACCTTTTTAAAAATGTCTGAGGAGGAAAAACAGCATTCAAGTTGAAATTTCAACTTGAGAATCTTAATATGCCTGTCTTTGTATAAACATCCTATTTAAAGGCCACATACAGTCAAAACGTGATCCAGCACAAAACAGAGGATCAGACATGAGTGTGTGAGGGACTACTAAAAATGTCCATCAGAAAAAATAAAGGTTAAGAACCAGGGCAATAAAAATACTAAGCAAATTAGGCCACACCAAGAAAGCCTCATCTTAATCCAAAATAATACAATTAGGATGGAGAGAGAAAAAAAGATTGACAGAGAGACATATAAGTTAGGGCCTGTGTAAACCATGCCTCTGTTTACCATACAAATGCTATGAAGTTCAGCACTGACAGTGATCAGCACAAAAACTCACTCAGCATTCAGCTTTTTTCCACTGCACTCGGTGCTTCTCCTGGGGCATGTGACACCAGCCGACCACATATTTGTGCACTGATCATGCAGCCTAACACATTCGGAGGAAGATGGTGTATATAATTTATACCTATCAAATCTATTTTTGAAACCTTAATTGTATTTCCAAATTAAGATGGAAGAATAAGTAAGAAATCCCACATTAACTCTAAATGTATTATTAAGAGTAAGAAAAATGATGATTAAAAAAAATTATATTGAATAATGAAATTGGAAAAGTAGGATAGGAAAAATAGGAAAAGTCTATTTAGAATATTTATAAAAAATTTTAAACCTATTTTATGTAATTTTTGATTTTATGTTTAGTAATTGTAGTAGTTTTTCAGAATTTGAGCTTTATCCCTGCACAGAAATCTTAAGTAATTAGATTTTACTTATGTATTTCATTTTAATTCCCCAGAGAGAGCAAGAAAAGGTGGCGCAAGCTGTGGGTGTGTATAAGAAAGTGGTGGCTGCCTTCACTTTCTCCTGGAAGAAGAAGAAAGACATGGCTATTGCCCAGGAAGAGCATCACCTACCCCAACCCAAGCTGGTGAAAGAGTCGCCCACCAAATGGGGTTCATGTCAAAGAACAATTGGAAGGGCCTTAAAGCCGAATAAGGCCATCTCTCAGATAGTGCAGATAAGAAGACCAGGCACAGGTCATCACCTGGCATGATGTGGATGCGATGGAGTCTGTGCATGAGGCCTTGAATCCATTATTCACTGGTGAATCTTACTTGAGTGTGTCCTACCTCAAGACAATGCTGCATATTTTCAGAACACAGATTCTGAAGTCATCTGAAGATGAAACACAGCTCACAAAGGACATAAAGATGACTGTCATGGCCACGATTATTGGCACCCCTTGTAAAGATTAGGAAAGGATTCGAAAAAAATCACTAAATTAATACATTTATTTAGAGTAAAACAAATCCCTCATCAAGCAATAAATATATTCAATATAAAGCATGTGCCAAGATTACTGGCACCCCTGGAAATAATTGTGAATACAATGTAACTGAAACATTTTTAATTTAAATTCATAAATCGATTAGATTGGACTGTGTAGGAACGTTCAAGCTGTAATAAATGACTCTGTGACTAACTGGGGTATAGATATGAGGTGACACAGAGGCCAAATTCCCTTAGTCATCCATCAACATTGGAAAGATAATAGAACACACAAACCAAATGAATGAGAAATGTGTTCAAAATACGTGAAAATATGTGTCGCCTGAAAATACCCATTCCTACTGTTAGGGCAATAATAAAGTGAACATCAAATGAAACTGTTACAAACTTGCCTGGAAGAGGATCCAAGTTTAATTTGTCCCATGTACAGTGATGATGGTAAGGGAGAGACAAAAAAAATTTCTAAGGATCTCTGTTGGTGAAAAAGTAAATCTTGGGGTTACCAGCCCTCCAAAACCACCATCAGACACCACCTCCATGCCAACAGCTTATTTGGAATTATAATTTGGAAAGGCCATAAAAAACCTTTTCTGTCATTTAAAAACAAACTTAAGTGCCTACAGATTGCAAAAGACTACTACAGCTTTGACTGGAACCATGTTTCATGATGAAACAAAATTGAGTTTTTGGCCATAAACACTTAAGGTGGTTTTGGTGTAGAAATGAGGGATGTCTATAATGTCTATAAATGAAGGATGTCTATAAGAACCTTATCCCAAGTGTAAAATGCTGGAGGTTCTGCGATGTTGCAGGGCTATTCAACACCTTATTAGGGTACATGGCATCATGGGCTCCATGAAATACCAGGACATTTTAAATCAAAATCTGGCTGCCTCTGCAAGGAAACCAAAATTGCATATGCCCAAATCAATAAAAAATGGGTTTCACTGACCAGGGAATCAAGCTTCTGTACTACAACCATTTTTCTTATAATATACATGAAAAACCCCTTAATGGAAAGCTGTGATTTAGACTGCTTTTTTCCCCTTTAAGCTAGTTCGAATAACAAGCATAATTTACTGTACCTACACTGGACTGATTTTACTAACTTTAATACACTAGAGGTAAGGCGATATATCTAGTGAATGGCCCAGCCTTTAGTATGTTTTTCTGTATTTGGCCCTCAGTGAAAAAAGACTGGACACCCCTGGCTTACTGCATCTGTGGTTGAATGTACATCGTCTTGCTGTGGTTAACTAAAAAAAAAAAAAAAACTTCGAGACGGATCCAAGGGCTGCTACATTAACGTGTGTGCTTTCGTGGCTCTTATGGCACAAAAGCACACACACGAAATCAGATAGAAAATTTGAAAGAGATTTTGTTTTATGTGTAAGATTTTTATAAACTTTTATTCATATTTAATAAAGAAATTTTTAGTTAATAAGCTATTACATTTTAATCCAACCTTCAGAAATGTTTGCAAATAATTACACTGTGCAACAATTTTTTTAAAAAGTCTTGCTTCCTGAAAAGTTTTTGCTGATTGTGACAGGTACCTACTGGGTATGCACAAATATAGTTTCGGTTTTACTGCATCACATAGGAACTCATTTCATAGAGATTTACTGACAATAACGTATTTAGTCATGTTTAGTGAAAGTGAAAGTGATTCATTGTCATTATTGACACACCACAGCACACAGTGCACAACAACGAAATTCGACCACAGCAGGGGGCAGCTATTTTCAGCGCCCGGGGAGCAGTGCTTGGGGGCGGCACCTTGCTCAGGGTACCTCAGTGGTACCTGCTGACCATGGGACTCGAACCTGCAATCTTTCGGTTACGGGACCGCATAAGCTATTAAATTCAACAAAACAAAAAGTGTTTTGCTCCTGATTTGCTTTTGTATTTAGTGTCTGGTGCATCACATTACAGTGTCCAACAGTAGTCAGCAAGCATTGACGGATTCCAGTTGCCCTGGTATCGTTTCTCCATCATAGCAATGTCCTGGTGAAACCTTTCACCGTGTTCGTCACTGACAGCACCGAGATTTGTGGGGAAGAAGTCCAAGTGTGAGTGGAGGAAATTAATCTTGAGTGACATGTTGCACTTCATTGTCTTGTATGCTTTGAGAAGCTTGTCTACCAGCTGAATGTAGTTTAAGGCTCTGTAATTGCCCAGAAAATTATCAACAACGTCTCTGAAGGCTTTCCACGCAATTTTTTCCAGCCCAACTAACAGATCTTCGAACCGCTTATTACTCATAACATGTCTGATCTGCGGGCCAACAAAAATGCCTTCTTTGATCTTGGCATCAGTTTTTCTTGGGAACATCTGTCTGAAATAATGAAAACCTTCGCCTTCCTTGTTCACTGCTTTCACGAAATTCTTCATGAGTCCCAGTTTTATGTGAAGAGGAGGCAAAAATATCTTTGCCTGGTCGACGAGTGAATCATGTGCCACATTTTTCTGTTCTGGAGCTAACTTTTTACGGAGTGGCCAGTTCCATCGAGAATAGTGCGACTCTTTGGCACGGCTGTCCCATTCGCAGATGAAACAACAGTACTTTGTATAGCCGAGCTGCA
>JAOVYU010000024.1:14794092-14806948 GCA_025674565.1 Synodontis membranacea
TATATATGTAGTTGTTGCTGAACATATATTTCCACTGTTATGGTCATGGGCTATCAGTGAAATAGTGACCCAAGAATGTAGCTACAGTAAATTTACCACACTCAGTAGTGGTATCTACAGTATTGTTACAGGCAAAACAGCAGATCAAAAAGTTTGTTTTTGGTGTCAGGATAGCTGCTTGACTTCCAAAGTTTTATGGATTGTGGGGGATTGTAGGGGTGGATAAGATATGCTAAAGGTTTGTCACTAAAGGTTCAAGGCAAGATAGAATGTTGCAAAAAATGTGAAATTCACAAGAATTTGACTCAAAATAAAGAGAACACCATGGATCAGCATTAGGGCTACAGTAAACTTCTAGTAGTAGTGTCACCTGTTGTTGTTTCACCTACTATACTAGTAAATAAGTAAATTTTTTCCTGTACTAAAGTATACCACAAAATATTTATTTTGCACGTATTACAATATGTAGCCTACATATTTTGAAATGCAACACTGAACTATGCAAAAATAGAGGACATGGAAACACATAATATATGTATTTTGCAATGCTTCAAGTTGTGGGTGTTTTTTTTTGTTTTTTTTGTAAATTGAGTGACAGTAGTCTTTTGGGAAAGAATATATGCTACAGCACGAATCATTTCTGGGTGAAGGGTGAAGTATTTTGTTGGTTGGCTACGTTAACTGATGTACTCTGGTAAATTTTTTGTAAAACATACTGTGTGAAAAGTTTTGAAAAAGTGGACAGGGTATTAAGACAAGTGTGAAATCTACTGTAAAAAAAAAAAAAAACCCTAATATTTATGGATGAATCTCAGTTGTCAGTTCTTTAACAAAGAAAAACTCTTACTATATATAGTGAAACTTTCTGTAAAAAGACATTTATTTAACATTTATGGAAGGAAACTCAGGTGTTTTCCAAGAGTCTTCAGATTGGCTGTGCTTTTTTGTCTTATTATTGTCAAATAAAAAAAAATAGACGCTGAAGGACTGTTTTAAGCAGGAGGATTTTTTTCATATACAAGTAAATAACACAGGTGCTTAAAAATGCTACAGAACCAATGTTAAATTAAGAGAAATAGTGTTTATGTATGTGTGTGTATGGCTCATCCTCACCAGTAGAACTCGTACTGCCATCATGGCCGCAGCACCAGTGGACACAGTACAGTCCATAAGAATAACATGGTCCTCGCTGATATCTTTGGGCAGACGCAAGTAATGCAACTACAAACATATGAAGTTGAAATAGTGTTGTTCAGCTGCAGCTTAAAATGTCATTAAAACCAGACAAATTAATCATAGCAACAAATATCTAATTATACAAAGGCCTTAAAAATCTGCTAAAAAGTAACTGATAATGTATTTAGGAGACCTTATTCATGTTTATTATTTCCATTATTTATGGAATGTTAGCAACTGGAGCGGTACCTCAGGCTCTCCTGTGTCCTGATTGGTTTGAATTAGAATCTTGCCAATACGAACATCTTTGCAGACGGCTCTGAGCGCAGGCTCCATGGTTTCTCCTGCTCTGAGTATGGATACCCCTGTGACCTGCTCAACCAGTAAAAACAAAAACCATTAAATGCAGCAATGTCCTTCAGTCATTACTCATTACTACAAACACACAGTCTGGATTCAGGCAGACAGTCTGACCCCAAACAAGGAAAATGTGACTCATCTGTAAGCTCTGCCAGATCTATATTTCCTACTCACCCTCTTCCCTTGAAAGGTCCTTCCTTCATAGTCCTGTCCTTGTGGGGTATGAACAACATGAGCCTAGTGACAAGATAAGATTGACCCACTGATTTAGAAAGTGACATATTGTATATAGACAGTATTTTTTCAAGTAAATTGCATCAGTTCCTGTTTTAGAGTAGCAAAAATTAATCAACATTAAAAGGACTGATTTCACATTAAAGACAACCTGCTTCATCTATAACTGTATAACAAAAAATACCTTAAAATGTGTTAATGGCCAAATGAGCAGAGTATGACACTTAGGAGATGCTGAGCATTGATAGATATTTTTAAGTCTCTTGTGACACCTTGTAGTAGTGTTATGAAGGTATATGCTGCCTCTATGTGCCTTACGCTACTTCTGTTTTTTCCACTGCGGTGGACATGTAACCGTAGTTTCCATACACATGGCACCGCCTCAAAAACAAACCCATGCAGAAAGAACACTGATTAAATATAGTCTACTTTTTTCCCCAATACAGTTTTGTTTCTCTACTTTTTTTCTGACCTGAGATGGAAGGAAGGAGAGTGCTCTCTCAATGAGCAGCCTCATCAGCCTTTTGGAGTAGAAGATGAACTCATCTCTGCTTGTCTCTTTATTCCTGTAACACATATTATATGCCTGTGAGAATATCCTATATGAATGAAATAATGTGATTTAATCAATGAATTAAATACGATAGAAAACAATGTAACTTCAGGAAGGGAACTGCTGACACAGGCATTCATTTTACACAAGGAAAACAATATATTTTTATGCAAGCTCTGAACACAAAAACGTAGATGCAGCAAAATTACCGATTTAAAGGTCATTTAATAACTGATTCATGCTAGCTGTTTTAGAGGTACATAAGAGGAACATAAGATATAGGCCCACGTTTTGAGCCGTGCTCATCGGACTTTCTGTCTGTATACACCGATCGGGCATAACATTATGACTACTGACAGGTGAAGTGAATAACAATGATTATCGCTTCATCATGGCAGCTGTTAGTGGATGGGATATATGAGGCAGCAAGTGAACATTTTGTCCTCAAAGTTGATGCATTAGATGTAGGAAAAATGGGTAAGTGTAAGGATTTGAGCGAGTCTGACAAGGGCCAAATTGTGATGGCTAGACGACTAGGTCAGAGCAACTCCAAAACTGCAATTCTTGTGGGGTGTTCCTGGTCTGCAGTGGTCAGTATCTATCAAAAGTGGTCCAAGAAAGGACCAGTGGTGAACTGGTGACAGGGTCAAGGCACATTGATGTCCGTGGGGAGTGAAGGCTGGCCCGTGAGGATCGATCCAACAGACAAGCTACTGCAACTCAAATTGCTGAAGATGTTAATGCTGGTTCTTGTAGAAAGGTGTCAGAATACACAGTGCATCGCAGTTTCTTGTGTATGGGGCTGCATAGTTGCTGACCAGTCCGAGTGCCCATGCTGACCAGTCCACCGCCCGAAAGTGCCAACAATGGGCACATGAGCATCAGAATTGGACCACAGAGCAATGGAGGATGGTGGCCTGGTCTGACGAATCATGTTTTCTTTTACATAACATGGATGGCCAGGTGCATGTGCGTCACATACAGTGGTGCTTGAAAATTTGTGAACCCTTTAGAACTTGTCCATATTTCTGCTTAAATATGACCTGAAACATCATCCGATTTTCACACAAATCCTCAAAGTAGATAAAGAGAACCCAGTTAAATAAATGATACAAAAATAATTCACTTGTTCATTTATTAATTGATGAAAATGATCCAATATTACATATCTGTCAGTGGTAAAAGTATGTAAAACTCTAGGATTAGCAGGTAATTTGAAGGTGAAATTAGCGTCAGAAGTTTTCAATCAATGGGATGACAATCAGGTGTGAGTGGGCACCCTGTGTTATTTAAAGAACACGGATCTATCAAAGTGTTTACATGTTTATGGAAGTGTATCATGGCACGAACAAAGGAGATTACTGAGGACCTCAGAAAAAGGGTTGTTGATGTTCATCAGGCTGGAAAAGGTTACAAAACCATCTCTAAAGCGTTCGGACTCCACCAATAAACAGGAAGACAGATAGTGTACAAATGGAGGAAATTTAAGACCACTGTTACCCTCCCCAGGAGTGGTCGACCAACTAAGATCAGTCCAAGAGCAAGGCCATAGGCCATAGTCCATAGTCGGCCAGGTCACAAAGGACCCCAGGGTAACTTCTAAGCAACTGAAGACCACTCTTGCACTGGCTAATATTAATGTACATGAGTCCATCATCAGGAGAACACTGAACAACAATGGTGTGCATGGCAGGGTTGCAAGGTGAAAGCCACTGCTCTAAAAAAAAAAAAGAACATTGCTGCTTATCTGCAGTTTGCTAAAGGTCACATGGACAAGCCAGAAGGCTATTGGAAAAATGTCCTGTGGACAGATGAGACCAAAATAGAGCTTTTTGGTTTAAATGAGAAGCGTTATGCTTGGAGAAAGGAAAATAAATTCCAGCATAAGAACCTTATCCCATCTGTTAAACATGATGGTGGTAATATTATGGTTTGGGCCTGTTTTGCTGCATCTGGGCCTGGATGGCTTGTCATCATTGACAGAACAATGAATTCTGCATTATACCAGCAAATACTAAAGGAAAATGTCAGGACATTTGTCCATGAACTGAATCTGAAGCTGTTCTGTAAGGAGGAATGGGCTAAAATTCCTCCATTCCGATGTGCAGGACTGATCAACAGTTACTGGAAATGTTTAGTTGCAGGTATGGCTGCAAAAGGGGGTCACACCAGGTACTGAAATGAAAGGTTCACATACTTTTGCCACAGACATATGTAATATTGGATCATTTTCATCAATTAATAAATGACCAAGTGAATTATTTTTGTCTCATTTATTTAACTGGATTCTCTTTATCTACATTGATCATGATAATGTTTCAGGTCATATTTAAGCAGAAATATAGACAATTCTAAAGGCTTCACAAACTTTCAAGCACCACCGTACCTGGGGAACACTTGGCACCAGGAATGCACTGTGGGAAGAAGGCAAGCCGGCGGATGCAGTGTGATGCTTTGGGCAATGTTCTGCTGGGAAACCTTAGGTCCTGTCACCCATGAGGATGTTACATTGACACATACCACCTACATCATTGCAACATTGCTGCAGGCCATGTACACTCTTTCATGGAAACGATATTCCCTAATGGCTGTGGCCTCTTTCAGCAGGATAATGCGCCATGCCACAAAGCAATAATGGCTTAGGAATGGACTGAGGACCACAATAATATGTTTGGGGTGTTGACTTGGCTTCCAAATTTCAACCCAATAGAGCATCTGCGGGATTTGCTGGACAAATGAGTCAGATCCATGGATGTCCCACCTTGCAACTTACGGGAATTAAGGGATCAGCTGCTTACATCTTGGTGCCAGATACCACAGCACACCTTCAGGGGTCTAATGGAGTCCATGCCTTGATGGGTCAGGGCTGTTTTGGCAGCAAAAGGGAGACCAACAAAATGTTAGGCAGATGGTCATAATGTTATGCCTGATTGGTGTATAAGTGAGTGAAGCTAAAACACATCACAGAATTACATTCAGAATACTTTTATATTTCTATTTAAAATAATATTCTAAGTTGCCATGATTGTGCAAATTAGTTTCATAAGTGGTTGTACAGTAATAATACACTTGAATAACCAGAAAAAATATACAGCATTCACTGTTTGTTCACTGTCTCACTATGTCCTGCCATATTTTCTTATTTTTTTAACCATTTGTTTGTAAGTACAGCTGGGCCAACATCAGTTGTCCCCAAAGGGACATGCACGTGTGCATTAGATTTTCTGATAAAATTAAGTGTGCTGTTGTCCTGGTAGTGTGTTTAATAAATATAACCAAAATTTCAAGCTTTAATTTAAGGATATTTACATCATTTTTTAAGTCAGATGAACAGTGTAAAAGTTAAATGGTCATTTTAATAAATATAACCAAAATTTCAAGCTTTAATTTAAGGATATTTACATCATTCTTTAAGTTGGGTGAACAGTGTAGGAATTACATTTCTTAAGGGAATAATGAATGCATGCCATTGCATGGTCATTTAAATGGGCAATGTTCTGCCAGACTGGCTGTCACGTGTTCCTGCTTGCTCAGCAAATGAAATACATGCTTATTTGGATTCAGGTCAGGTTTTCTTGGCCATTGCAAAAGAATCCACTTCTTTGTCTTGAAAAAGTGGTGGTTTCCTTTCAAAGTATGGTTCAGGTTACTGTCTATTTGCACTGTGCCACCGAGTGGGTTTTGAAGCATTTGGATCAATCTGAACAGAAAACTTCTGAATTCATCCTGCTGCTCTTGCTAGCAGTCAAATCATGAATAAATTCAAGGGAGCCAGTTCCACAAGCAGGTGTAGATGCCCACATCATAAGATGTGGTGGTATTCTTTGAACCATAAGCATTTACTTCCATTCTTCATACTCTTTTCTCCCCATCACTCTGGTACAAATTGTCTTCGTCTCATCTATCCACAGGAGGTTAAAAAAAACTGTATTGGCATTTTTCTTTAAGATGTTTTTGGCAAACACTAATGTGATCTTACTGTTTTTAAGGGTTACCTATATTTACCAGTATTGTGGTAAATCCCCTGTATTTACTCTGGTGAAGACTACACTTAATTATTGACTTTGACAAAAACATGCCTTCCACCTGGAGGGTGTTGTTGATCTGGTCAGGTGTTGTGAAGGGGTTTTTCATCACCAGGGAAAGAATTCTTCTGTCATTCACCACAGTAATTTTCCATGGTCTTCTGGGGGGTTTTGGTGTTCCTGAGCTCACCAGTACATTCTTTCTGCACCAAATAGTTGAGTTGGCCATATCTAATTTCTTTGAGCTTGCATTCATTATTTAATTTCAACTCAAATATATTGTTGTAGATAGCTAAAATAACAATAACTGCATGAATGCCCAAATACTTATGGACTTCACTGAATATGATTGTTGTATTTTATTGCATTGTTATTGTTTACTTTTATTCTAGTGTTTCAGACTTGTTAAGTACTGAAACATTTTAATGGAAGCAACAGATAAGGGATAAGATTAATCACACTGTGGAATGTTAAACTGAAATTGAATATCCAACTACCATTCATAGTATTGGAGATTTGTGGGTCTGTTTGAGTGTGTCTGACCTGATAATGGTGTGCATTCCGCGGACCTGTGGTGTGCTCTCCAAAACACAAAGAGTTTGGGGTAGGGGCTGAGCTTGATGGGCAGATGCCAGCGCCGCCCTGTTACCATGGCCACCAGAGACAGACAGGAAGTGGTCAATGGAACGTCACACATAAACTGGGCCACCAGCACAGGCAAATTCAAATGGGCATGTCTACACATCTCTCTCTCACACACACATACACATATATTAGTCATGTTAATGAAAATCCTATAGAGCATTACTGGGCACAGTTAGTTGCTTGTAGGAAAAAAAGTGCAAATGAAGCAGCAAATATAGTAACAGTCATGAACATTGGCAGTCCTACCAGGGGCTCTTACAACCAAACTAAATGACAAATGTTCCTGAGTGTCTATACATTATTTGACTCCTGAAATGCCCTGCAATCAGTTATTGGCCAGATCATGGCTACAAATGTCCAGCATTACTTTAGAACAGTTCAGTTTCAGTGATATTACATAAATCACTGAATAATTATATATTCCAAGGCAGTCAGTCAAACGCTGCACATTGCATTATGTCTGAACAAAAGAAACAAACCTAAGTCTTCATTAAAAAGCTAAATCACAAAATTAAATAAAAAGTTAGGTGAATTCAGATATATTGGGGCAGCATTTATTTTCTGGCCTGATAAGACAAAACCTATGCTAAATGACCAATTTGTATGTGGACACATGTGAACAACTGACCATCACACCCCTATGTGCTTCTTGAATATCCCATTCCAAAAGCATGGAAATTCATATGGAGTTGGTCCCCTCTTCACTACTAAAACAGCCTCCACTCTTAGGGAAGGCTTTCCACTTGATTCTACAATGTATTTATGGCAATATATATTCTACCAACTTTCAGTTCAATTGGACTTACTGTTCCTGAGAAACAGTTATTTAAATTAACATAAGTATGATCAAACCCCAAACTTTGTACATGACTTCAGAATTTTGTCTTCTATATGCTTTTCAAGTTTCATGCGAATCCATGCAAGCATTATTAAGTTGCATCTTTATGTAAATGAGGCTCCTCCTCATCAAAAATTCTAAATGTTTTGGATAACTTTTAAGGTTCACATTCTTCTGCACAATTTGAATTTTTTTTTTTTTTTTACAATTTGGACTAAAAACCTAAGACATGTAGGCAAAAGTAGCTTTTGCATATTAAGCAAATTATATTCAATGGAGTTAAATTGTCCAAAAGGCAAATCTTTGTGCTTTCAGACACAGATTCAGCATCATGATGACGATTTATGGTACAACTTATTTTACATGAGAAATAAATCTGTTATGTGCAAAGACATGAACAGAGCCACCAGTGGATAATGTGCTACTCTAGGGTACCAACAGGAACCTACCTTTCACGTTTCGTAACAACAGTTCAACGTTCGCTAATTGGACAATTGTCGCCATTTTTTATATAGGTCATCATCATGTCCACACAGATGAAGTGTACCAAATTTCAGCTTGATCAGACTTACCATTACTGAGAAACAGATATCTGACTTTAGCTCCACCCCTATGTAAGCCTATGACCCAAAGTTTGCTTCTGACCTCAAAAAGACTCGTCGTGTAAGCCTTTCAACTTCTGTGCAAATCCAATCAGCACCTGTGCCTGATGTCAGACAAGAAGCCCTGGCATGCATTCATTATTCCAGTTCATCCAGGAAGTGCTGCGTGGGGTTGAAAAACGTACATCAATGCACACAACACCATTTCTGTATTGACCTCACACTGTGTCACACTGAAACAGGTTTGGGCTAGGCCACTTAGTTCCAGTTAAGGGAAATCTAAAAGTTAAAACATAGAAAGACATTTAAGACAATTGTGTGCCTCCAGCATTGTGGCAACGGTGTGGGGAAGACCCACAAATGTGATGTGATGGCTAGATGTCCACATACTTTATATAATGCATGTTCCTTAGCCCTTGCAGTGTAAGTGCCGAATAGAAATAAAATGAATTAATTAACGTGATGATATATAAGGTGGTGTTGGCAAGCATCAATCAGGAAGGTGATCTCAAAAATCCTGTATAGGAAAAATATAGGCTTCTTTCAGGCACTCCAATTTCCTCATACAGCCCAAAACATGCGGATTAGATTAACTGGCTACTCTAAACTGTTCATATTGTAGGTGTGAATGGCTGCTTGTCTCTGTGTTAGCCCTCTGATATGTTGGCAATTTTTCCAGGGTATAATCTACCTCTCACTTGAATTCAGCTTGGATTGGCTGCTTATTTATAAGATTGAAGCTAGTTTATAGATAAGCAGTATAGATAATGGGTAGATGGATGCTTTGGCTAGTTTTTATATAAGGTTAGAAAATTGTCATGAATTATCTATTCCACACATTTATGATGCATGTGTATTACTGTAACAAATTAAGAATAATATTAGTTCAAATCATAGAGATATTTATAATTGAATAATTTTTTAAAGATGGATCAGATTAATCAGGACAGTGTTAAAACTACAAGTAAAGATATAGGAAAAGGGAAGGAATATTACTTACCTTTTAGTGGTGGTTTTCTACTGTGATTATTACTTTATCTGTTCATACGGAATTTTACATAACATTGGTTATTAATTTGGGAAAAACAGATTCCAAATTGGACTTTCTACACTCTCTTACTATTGTTTTTGAATGACATATGTCACTTAGGCCAACATCTTAAAATGTAGTCAATTTGACTTTGTTTATTATTCATTTAATATTAGAATATGTTGATGAATTTGGATTTTTTTTTTTTTAAAATCCTGTTACTGAAATATGATATATTGATGCCATTAATAAGTTACAAATGTACAAATAACAATCTTTTAAAACATTATTGCGGATGAAAGTAAATGCCTAAACCAATGAAGATGCAGCCCAAATCACCATGCTGTAGTAAGTCATCAAAATGTCATCAAAATATTACCTTCAGTCAGTCTTGACAAAAGCACTGGCCATGCATCTCCAGATTATAAGAAACATTATATATTCATATGGATTTTAGAGCTTTATCTTAATTTGGGGTATTTGTTTCATTAAAAGCAAGAAAGCTTAGACAATGTGGAAATTCATTGTGTCCCAGTATTTCGGAATTCATCCTACTTTATGTTATATGCAACTAACAGTTTAAATTACACTGTTATTTTCAATTTGCAGCATTTGACATGACCACAGCAAAATCACACTTCTGGCCACAGGTATGCTCTCACTACAATAATTAAAAGCAAGCAACAATAAATAAAAATAACGTGCAAATCTCACATATCCCAGCGGAGTTTCCTCTATGGATGGAGAACAAACAAAACAAAAACAGAAATGACAACAAGTAGAGAGGGAAAAGAAAAGACAGAAAGAAAAGACATCACACATTATTAAAAAGGTGATAAAGGGATGAAGGAAATTTGGTAGAGGTGTCAGAAGTGTGACTTGTATACTTTATATTTGATCAAGAAGTTCATGATCTGGCAGACAATGATTAATTGATCAATTTGCAACACCTTTTTGCTTTTTTTCTGTTGTAAGCTCTGTGATGGTCTTCTCTGAAAAATGTGTCTGTGTCTGTAACCCTGTGTATGGTGTCTGCTGATGCTGTCTCTCTATTACTCAAGCTGAATGTTACTGGCAACATAGAGCAGCAATGCAGAAGCCCGACACATCCTGTGTCAAAAAAAGAAGAGCTGTACTTCCTCTCTGTGTCTGAAAACTTGCCCAATGGAAAAACTAAAGTCTTTGAAGTAGACACTGGAAACATTTCTGTGGGCAAGGTCTTTAGCTAAAGGTAAAGGCAAGCTTGATTAAAATAGAGCAACAGACAGTGACAGCAAGACAAAAAGGGTGGGATGGATCAAGCATAGGAAGACAGTTGTTTATTTTAGACAAATAATGCAGAAGTGTTTCTTTTATAGCAGTAATTCATGGAAAGAGACTGATGTCTCCACTGAACTTACTTCTGACTGCTGACCACCTTGGCCAAAAAAATTATGAAAATTCTGTTTAGGAGCAGTTACACTCTCATGCATGTTTACATTTACATTGGTAATGATGTCAAGCATGCATAAGTCCAAGTATCTAACTGGTATTATAAACAGACAGCACCCTCTCTTGGTTCAGTGGTTTAGGTGCAGCATTCTCAGGAGTAAGTGAGCAGATACATATTGCTAATTAATGTGGACAGAAGCTATCCCCTTGCTGCTGGTCTGAAGCCAGTTTTGTTAATGGATAAAATATAATTTTATGCTTTAGACTTTATATTCATTTAACTTCCTGCAAATAAATATCTACTTTGTATACCTGATACCTATAGAACTTAGGCTCCATATAGGATCAAAATATGCACCAATTATGCAGACATAAGCCTACACATATACATACAGTAACATACAAATAAATCCAATAAATACATAAATCAGCTATGTGTCATGAGGCAAACAACTAATATTAGTAAAGGGCAGTCAGATTCTGCAGTCTTTTACATTTAATTAACCAGGGTTAGGGTTAGTATGGTGTGTAGCCCTACCTTCATGTACCTCAATATATTGCAATTTCCTACATTCAAAAACCATTAAATGATCCTTATCCGGATTGCTAATTTTTTTAAATCAGATATGTAAAAGCTCACAAAAATTGCACAACAATTTTATTTGCATAATGGTTAAATGTATGACCTGATTTCAGAGCAGCACTATTGGGGCACTTTGCCTGCTGAAGCAAGCAGTGTGAGAGTGAAGTTTGTTGCTACTCTACCTGACACTGAGCTCGCGCTGCATCCCCGCCGAGGGGAAGAGGCATACAGGAAGGGATAGAGAGATGAAAGGGGAGATCAGAGGGAGGGAGAGAAAACAGGTCGAGTGCAGTGAGCGGGCAAAGCCAACACTTTGTCGAACACAAAAAACCCCAAAACAATTGATATTAATTACCATTATACCCATATATAATTTTACTTTGTTGTTAATGTTACTAGACTGCAAATGCAGTGTGACTTTACTCGGTTCACATTTGAATAGATTTATTTCTGATTGCTTGCATAACCGCATCATCAATGCTTGATCTTGCTATATAATAAGGACATTTGTGTTGATCAAATAAGCTTTAATTTCCTGATATTTCACAAATGCATATACCACCTCCCATGAACATATGACCACCTACAGCAATCTGAATCAATAAGGTGGGTTGTAGTCATCTATACATAGTTATTAAGCAAAAACAACAACAAAAAAAAGTGGGGATGTCGGTGAGAAAGAGTATATGTGCTGTTCCAGGATGCAAGAAAGAAAAGAGAGTCAACATATTCTTCCAAATGAAGATAATATACGAAAAGACTGAATTAAATTTTTCAATTCAGAAAAAACTAAATTGAATTTAAATTAAGTCCCTGAAGATACTCGACCCATGCTGAGCTTCAGCCAGTGACATCTCTTAATGTTCCTGACCCACTCTGAGCCATGCAGCCAGTATATAGATTTGGCCTGGGTGCTAAGCCAAAGCCTAGGGGATCAGGCCGTTCCAGCCAGCGCCATCTCTTAACATCTCACATGCATGCTGAGCGGTGCCACCAGCATACAGACAAGGCCTGCTAAGGTAAATCCTCAGGGATCAGTGCCTTAATTTTTACAGAAACATATAACTGAGGATATCCTGCGGTGACTGGACATCTGTACCCGAAAGACCAATGGTCTTTGCAAGATTTACAAAAGCTTTACAAATCTTTCACTGAAAGACAGCTTTCAAAGAGGCCAGTATGCAAACTTTAAATAAAACTTTCCCAAACTAAATCCAATATATCAAATGTAAAACACTGTACTGAATATTGTAATAGATTTTTATGATACCTTGCATGACGTACAGGGTGGGCCATTTACTGTATATGGATACACCTTAATAAAATGGGAATGGTTGGTGATATTAACTTCCTGTTTGTGGCACATTAGTATATGTGAG
>JAOVYU010000024.1:15349419-15365738 GCA_025674565.1 Synodontis membranacea
AATCCATCTCCAGAGAAATCCATCAATCTGTTCCACTGTCTGAATGAACTGAATGATCACTCTCTAGTGCAGGAAGTCCAAACTTACCTGAACAGAGGAGATTACAGTTGTCTGAGTAGAACCAGTCTGTCTCCTGCTCAGTGGTCAGCTCTGGTGTTTGTGTTGCTGAACTCAGAAGAGGAGCCAGATGAGTTTGATTTGGGTAAATTTGTCAGATCAGAAGAATGTCTTCTGAGGCTGCTCCCAGTCGTGAAAGCCTCGAGAAAAGCAGTGTGAGTATATTCATTCCTATTTGTGTCACTGATTTTAATGTATAAGTCAGAGTATTACTGAAAAGTAACTAGTCTGATCCACAGAGAAGACTGATTTAGCTGCAGGTTCACATTCCAACAAAGCAGGAGTCACATCTAATTCTACTTGCTTAATCTGTTTATCTTGCTGTCCAAGCAAATACCAAGTATGCCTCCTGTTTGGAATGATAGCCTCCAGCTACACCAGCCCATTGTAGATTAAGGACCGAAGTGGTAAGACATTTATATAGATGATTGTGGACTACAGTAAAGGTCCTCTTTTCTCATCAAGGCATTTGTTACCCCCTTTTAGACCAACACAAGCCAAGGTGCTTTGCCTTTCCACTGGCTAGAGCGACACCATAGAGCCACGTTACTCTCCACTATACATGCTAGCCATGCTACACTAACACCGCTAGCCATGCTAACACCAAGTACAACAACAATGGTGGACTACATCGTCTCTCTTTCTTCTTCTTTCAGTCAGGCAGAATAGATGCTACACTAACCCTGTTTTTTTTAAATATTGGTGGTCAAAGAGTTTTGATTGGTCATGTTGGGCACGACAGTCCCACTCCCAGCACCTGACATAAACAGTTCTTGGTTCTAGACCAGCAAAGTGTTGGTGCTGCTCTCAGAACCAGTTATCTGGCTGAGAGCCGGTTCTTTGGATGTCAAAATGTGAAGCTCTTGCTTGAGATAGCCCTCAGACTGTCTTGGTGGAAAAGGGTATGTGTGTGGTGTCCTGTCCTTTAATGTGTGTAGAGAAAAGAAAAGCACGAGAGACATCATTTAAATGTATCGTTATTTCTTTTCTAAGAAATTTAAGAATTTAAGATGTCAGTGCTTTGATACGTCGTCTTTACTTTCCAGGTTGTGGGGTTGTAATCTCACCGAGAAAAGCTGTGAAGTTCTGTCCTCGGCTCTCAGCTCCAGTGTCTCCGGTCTGAAAGAGCTGAACCTCGGTAACAACAAATTAATGGATTCAGGACTGAAGCTGCTGTCAGCTCTATTGGAAAAGCCCTTCTTTAAACTGGAGATACTGAGGTGAGATGATTTCCTCTTCCTTTGTTTGTAATTGTCTGAACTCTAGTCGATGAGCAGGTCTGTAGAGCTCACGCTCAGTTTACAGACTTTATAGATATTTCTGTGAGCGTTGAGAATGCACAATATGTAAGTACTGAATATCCTGTAACATTGTGTTTACCTATATGACTTATCTTAGCGAGTGTGAATGCACCTGAATCAAACCTCTGTCACAAAATATTCTGAGAAAACAATGGAAATATTAAATAGATTTGATGTACAAGGTGCTCAGGTTGAATGAATGAATTCATAGCTTCAATAGCTTTTGGGTGTAATTTCTCATAATTATCTTTCTAGGTTGTCTGTGTGTGATCTGACGGAGGAAAGCTGTAGAGTTCTCTCCTCAGTTCTCAGCTCAAACTCCTGCAGTCTGAGAGAACTGGACCTGAGTGACAATAACCTGCAGGATTCAGGAGTGAAGCTGCTCTCTGCTGGACTGGAGACTCCACACTGTACACTGGAGACACTGAGGTCAGATCATCTTCTTCTCTTTTTCTAGCTGACTGTGTGCGGTGCGTGTGATAATCATATGCGGATCTTATAAGAATCCAGGTGCTGTCCAAGCACCGGTCAGTAGAAGACCACATGGTGCATGATGTTGTGTTCTGAGACAGACGGAGATGGAGAGAAAAGATGAAGGAAAACACCTCACTTGCAGAGAACCATAATGTCTCTTCTGGACATTACCTCTTTAAATTCACCAAATACAGGAGATAGGAGAAGCCCCCTTTGATCTATGATCTCCTGTGGAAGTCCAGAGTGGCCTTCATGACTAAGCCAGGATCCGTGAAGCATCAGGTCTGAAGAGAGAGGCACTGAACTTTGGTGAAGTGTGAACCCAGGGTGGCAGTTAAAGGCTTCCACTGAAGTCCCATGAGGCAGACACCTGGCATCATCAACCGAAACAGAATTCCAACAAGAAAAAGCTGGGGTATATCTGTGGAGCTATATCTCATGCTGAGCTCATCATCTTCCTGTAGCTCTGATCACACCATATAATAACAAAAAAAAAAAAAAAACGTGTTGTTCTAATGACTAATTATTGTACTCTGCTAATGTTCATGTTTTGTGAAACTGCACTGATGGAGAAAGTAGTATATTTAGTTAGCAAACTTCTAAAATGTATTAAAGCTGCAGATTCCAAAGACCTTTGAGTTATTGACCTTTTGAGAATTGGAATGAGACCAGCCTACGGCTGCTGAGGCTAAACAGTACTGTTGTGAAGTGAAAAGTAATCTAAAGCAAAATCTATTTGGCAGAGGAGTGAGCACACACTTATTTCAGAGAAATATGTAGAAAGCACATATACTGTAGCTGTGTGAGCATCTCAGGACAACCACAAAACAACTGGCTGGGCACTTCACACAGAAATGATCAACAAACTTGCGAACACAACAACCAAAGCCAGCAGCGTTAAAGCGCACTTGTTTATGGGTTTCTGCTTAGCATTTATCATCAGTGTGTTGTTATTTGAGTGAGTTATTTTTCATTTCTTTTATAGATTGTGTGCGTGTAATCTGACAGAGGAAAGCTGTAGAGTTCTCTCCTCAGTTCTCAGCTCAAACTCCTCCAGACTGAGAGAACTGAACCTGAGCGACAATAAACTGCAGGATTCAGGAGTGAAGCTGCTCTCTGCTGGACTGGAGACTCCACACTGTACACTGGAGACACTGTGGTGAGATCTAAATAAGTAATAATTGTTCACCTTAAATAACTTCAGTGCTATTTACTGTTTCTTGCGGTTTGCTTGGTGGCTCAGTGGTTAAGGCTGCGGAATACTGATGGCAAGAACCAGATGTCCTCTGTTAGCAATAACCAAATTTAACTTTAAGCTTTCACTGTTTTTACCAAAAGTTCTGTAACTTTTGTTATGATTGAGTTGAAATATATGAGAGGAAGTTGATCTGATGCTGCAGTGGTCAGCGCTGTCACCACACCGCATGAAGGCTCTACTGTAGCTTCAAACCTGCTGGGTGACTGGAGCCTGGTTTCCTCCCACAGCACAAAAACACGCAGATTAGGATATCTGGTGGTGCTCTTAATTACCTGAAGGTGTGACTGTGAGTGTGACTGGTCGCTAAAGACCGGAGACCTGCCCACGGGGAACTCCATCTCTCACCTGAAGTCGTCTGGGATTGGCTCCAGCTTAAGAGAGACGGATAAGAAGTTTAGATAATGGATAGATGGACGTTGAGCTGTACGGTCTTTCTCTCTGCAGGCTGGTGAACTGTAGTATTAAAGGTGATGGCTGTGCTGCTCTAGCTTCAAATCTGAAATCAAACCCTTGGTCACACCTGAGAGATCTGAACCTGAGCTGGAATATAACAGGACAATCAGGAGTGAAGCTGCTGTCTGATCTGCTGAAGGATCCACACTGTAAACTGGAGACACTGCAGTGAGTTACTGACCTACTGTTCTGTGTTTGTTTATGATCATGATCATGTATCTGAGAGACGCAGGGTTTGTGTAGAGTAGATACAGTTACATGCTGACTGTGTGTGTGTGTGTGTGTGTGTGTTAATGTGAAATTTGCCCCTTGTCTTCTTCGCAGGTTGTCTAAGTGTGGTATCACAGGTGGTGGTTGTGCTGCTCTGGCTTCAGCTCTGAAATTAAACCCTTCATCTCACCTGAAACACCTGAATTTGACCTCGAATAATCCTGGAGCATCAGGTGTGAAGTCGCTTCGTGATCTGCTGGAGGATCCACACTGTAAACTGGAGATAGAGTGAGTTTCTCACTTAGACACTCACACACGTACAGTACCAACAGTTCTTTTCTGTTTGGTATACTTGTACTTTTTATTTTTATTTAACATAATAAAATAAATGCTCATGTTTTGCAGCTTTCGGCCGTACCCCTTCTGATCTGATCTGCGTGGAGTGCGTACGCGAGGAAAGCACCTGCTGATGAAGCGGCAGAATTCATTCATAAGCAAACTTGTGACTCATCACGTCTCACGGCGGCGTGTCGGTCACATGCTCTCTGTGTGAGGTCCATGTTATGGTTGAATTTTTTATTAGCTTCATTTTATGCACTGGGGTATGTCTGGTTTCATGAATGAAACACTAAATACCGCATGCAGCAGTCAGTTCTGTCCTGTCTTCAGCTGGTCAACCGAGTGCAGCAGTGATCTGTGCTGAGTTACGGGTTTGATTACTCCAGGCGAGTGTTGGGAGGCGGCTGTGTGTTGAGTACATGGACTCTGATGATCTTCTCAACCGTTCTCACGATCCTCTGAGGTGTCTTGTGTCATGTGACTGTAGTTCCTATACTCCACGCTATGACAGCTGTTCAGCATGCACTCTGCCGCCCCTCTGTAGAAGGAGGTGAGGATGGGAGGAGATTAGCTCTCTTCAACCTCTCCAGGAAGTAGAGACGGTCTCGGCTTTCTTCACTGGCTGCCCAGAAAGAAAGCTCAAATACAGAGTCGACTTTATGGTTTAATTATTCTTTTAAATGTCTTGGACACAGTGTTAAATCTCTGAGCTTTATGATCTTCTAACCAGCTTCATTGAACATGTCCATGGACTCAGATGAGCTTTTACGGTCTGTGGACGTTTTCTGTCAAACTGTTTACTTTTTCCATAATAACATTTCATTTGTGTTTGTGTTGCGGTTTGGATTTAGCTGATGATGATGTACAGCAGTTTGGTCGACACTTTTGAATGTTCTGTATAAAAAAGGAGGCATCAGTAAACTTTGTCCTGAAAAACGTGCCTGTGTGTGTGTGTGTGTGTTCCTTTACTACAATGTTAATGTCCTGATAAAGCCTGGATATTTGTGTGTGTGTGTTGAATAAAACGAGTCTTCACTGTTTAACAGTTTATTTCTTGCAGTGATCAGCAGCAGTGACAGATGCCTATAAAACAACTGCTCTAATTTTCTAAAAAGTTGAATCTGCAATAAAGCACCGTTTAGTATAAAGTACATTTCTGTGTGTGATATTGTTTATTATGCTGATGTTTTTGAGGCACTTTTGACACTTCTGGAGATTTTGGAGGATTTTTTCACACTTCTGCTCTTCTTCAGTGGAACAGTGGACTTATTTTGGAGTGTGTGCAGGTTTCTGGGGACGTCTTTCTCTGCGACACCAGTGTGTGAGACAGCCGGTATCCCATAATTCCCCTCTGCTTCAGAAGGAGGAGGCAGCGTGTCAGTGCCTCCGATCAGCTGATGATAAACAGAGAAAATATCATCATTAACACAGACTCGTCTCGTCCTCTACAGGCTGGGGTGAGTATTCTCTCTCTCTCTCTTTCTCTCTCTCTCACTAACTCTGGATCCCAAACACACACCTCTGAGGCCGCAATAATAATAATAATAATAATAATAATAATAATAATAATAATAATAAACTCACGTAGCACTGGTTCTCTCGTATGCAGGCGTCGTGTAACTCGGCTTTCAGAGCGGTGATGTGCGACTGATACGAGGAGATCTCTCTCTCCAGACACGCCATCTTACTACATGCTAACTCGTACACATCTGTAAAGCCGTGCACCAGAGCCTACACACACACACACACACCATGAATAATCACACTGAAGTGTTCATCAACAGGAAGTGATGTAAAAACACTAGCTTTGTCGCTCTTTCACTCACCTGACACGCCTTCATCTCCGCTCCTCCACTGCCCAGTGTGTCCTGGTGCATTGTGGGTAGGTGCAGGGTAAAGTCATCTCGTGAAGACATAGAGTGAGAAAGGAGGAGTCGATCCTTCAGCTGTTCATTCACACACACACACACACACACACACGGTTGAGATGAGCGTATAATTTATGACCCTTTTTTGTGACATTTGGAAAATCCTAATCTTAAAACACTAAACATTTACAATTTAACTTTATAATAATCTAAATGTTAACTGTTCATTATATTAAAAAAAGATCTAAACATTACTGACCTCTCTCAGTGTGCACTCCACCGACATGATGTAGCTCAATAAACACTCTTTACTCCTGATGCGCACACACACACACACACACACACACAGTGATCAGACAACAAAGACAACTGTTAAATGCGAACTAATCACAGTAAGTCTGACTTTATTTGGTGTGTGTGTGTGTGTGTGTGTGTGTGTGTGTGTGTGTGTGTCACCTTGCCGCCATGCGCAGTGTGTTTTCTACTCTGTTAATGCTCTGCTGTAGCTCCTGTTTCTCTTGCTGTGACTGGCTTAGCCGTTTCCCTAGCAACCTCAGCGACTGTTCTTTCCTCTTAAGCTCCGCCTTCGCATCAGACAGACTCTAAACACACACACACACACACACACACACACACACAGGTCTACAACTTGTATCATGTAGTGAGAAGCACTCAGCATGCGCGTACGTGTGTGTGTGTGTGTGTGTGTGTGTGTGTGTGTGTGTGTGTACCTGTACAGCCTGAGCGAGTGTGTGGTCTTTTTCCAGCTGTTCTGAGGTGTGTGTCTCCATGGTAACCCCGAGCTCCTGCAGCTGTGTGGCCTGTTCATGCAGGAGAGTCTGGGCTTGCTGTTCCCTGCTCAGAGCCGAGCTCAGCTCCTCACACACACCCCGGAACTGCTGCACTGGAACACACGACTACACACACACACACACACACACACATACAAGTTTACATACTCCATGGTCATAGCTTGAAAAACAGTGTGTGGACGGGAGTGTGTGCTGCACCCACTGTGTGTGTGTTGTCCTTCGTCCCATTGTGTGTGTGTGTTCTGCGTTTGATGCGTGACAGCTCGATCCTCAGGTCTCTCCTCTCCACCTCAGCAGAGTGTAAACGCTGAGTAAACACCAGGAAGTGTTGCTGCAGGGCAGAGAGCATGACCTACACACACACACACACGTTAATAAACATGTATCACATAAGTAAACATGTCCTCACTCTGTGTATATACAGTATATAGGTATGTCTGCAGGTGTGTGTGTGTGTGTGTGTGTGTGTGTGTTACCTTGTTGGTGTTGTGTTTCAGTGGGAGGTGGTGTGTTTTGCGGAGGTTGTTCAATCCATGACCCAGTTGCCATGCCAACGACCCCACATCACCATAGCAACTCGACTCTGACTCAGGCAACAGTTTCTGCATCAGCTTAGTGAAGCTGGAGCGAGCGGCCGCTAAGACACACGCACTGCGCTCTAACACACACACACACACACACACACATTATATCCATGTGATGTGATGTCCTCATGAAGAAAAGTGTGTGTGTGTACGTGTGTGTGTGTGTGTGTGTGTGTGTCTCTCTCTCACCGGATCTCTGCAGCTCCGCCTGCACCTCCTGCATGCAGGTGTGTAAGACCACACACAGCTGTGAGGACGTGAGCATCTTCATCACTCTCTCGTCCTCCTCTTCCTCAGCAGGTGTGTTGCTCATCCTCAGCTCGCTCACACACATACCTCCACCCACTCTGAGCAGGGTGTGTGTGTTCTTGCACAGGGTGCGGAGACGCAGTGCGGCCATCACGACGATCACATGCACTCTAAACTTCCACGCGCCCCGTCTGACCCCGTCCTGACCTTTGACCCCGGGGTCACCGAGCGCACACAGTAGAGCGCTCACTTCCTGCTGGAGAGATTCAGCAGCGCACGCTTTTTGCCACAGCAGGGTTTTCTGCTGCACCAGTGCACACACACGGCCATGCAGCGTGCACACACACCCCGCCAGCAAAGCGCATGCTGCCAGGAGGGACACATCGTCACGGCGACACGCACGGACCAGCTCCTGAAGGCGGCTCACTTCCTGTTGGAGGGTGGAGTGAGAGCGTTCAGAAATGCGGAGACTCTCTTCAGTGTGATCCAAACGACTCCTCAGGTCCTACACACACACACACACCAAGATTATGTGACAGACCCACCTGGATAATGATGGTGTGGTTACCTGTGTAGGTCATTGATCATTGACAGTGTGTGTGTGTGTGTGTGTGTGTACCTGAGCTCTGGTGTGTAGCTCGTTGATCAGGTGTGTGTGGTGTGTGTCCAGCTCCTCTCGCTGTTTTATCCAGCTCTCCTCTCTCTGCTTCAGCTGCTTACTCACGCTCATCAGTGCCCCCTCCTTCCCCTCACACACACTCTCCAAACATGCAATCTAACACACACACACACACACACACACACAGGTATTAAATATCATTAATATTCTCATAACCACAAAACAACTTTATATAGTGAACAGGGTGTCTTTTGGGACACGCCTACAGTGGACCGATGTGTCCCAGCTCACCCTCTGATTGGCCGAGTTGAGGTCAGAGGTCAGCGTGTCTGCTTGCTCCTGTAGCATGATACTAAGCTCCACCCATGAAAAACTACCCATCATGCTCTGGGGTGGGGCTATCAACACACAGCCAGTGAGGAGCCGCTGATACAGGGAGTGCAGGAAGCCCAGCTTCTCCTACACACACACACACACACACCTGATCAACAAACTACACACCAGTGGTCAGGCGTATATATATATACACACACTTGTACAGTAACACAATCCTCTTTATATGTAGGTTTATATGTTGTTTATATTTGTAAGTGTGTGTGCGTTTGTGTACCTGCTGCTCTCTCTCATGCTCCTGTGTGAGTGTGTGTATTTGTGCTTTGGAGTGTGTGTGTTGCTCTCTCTCCTCCTCCCAACGGTGTGTGATGCTCTGCAGTTCCATCTGCACTCGCTCTGCTGCATCTGCAGCGTCTGCAACACACACACGCAGACGCTCCGCCTCCTCACTCACGCGCACACATCGAGCCTCACATTCCTACACAAAAACATACACACTGGTACTGGAGTACAGGATATACAATTATCAAAATATTTGCCCCTCTCCCACACACACACACACACATACACCTACCTGTATGTGTCTCCTCTGGTCAGTGATGATCTGCTCTTTATCTGTATTCTCGTTCTTCAGTGTATCGACTACCTTCACCAGGTCCTTCAGCTAAACACACACACACACACACACACACACACACACACACACAGTGAACTCTTTGAAACTGTTAACTATTTCATAGACACTTCAGTGTGTTTGTGCGTGTGTTACCTCCGTGTGATAGCAGTGTAACACTCTTCTCAAGATATCCATCAGAGCAGATGGGCTCTGTTTATCTCCTAACACACACACACACACACTCAGTAACCTGCTTTATTCTCTTACATCATGACATCATGACACACACAAACATACACACACACCGGTGGTGTTGATGGGTGGTGCCCCCTGGTGGAGGTGTTGGTCTAACAGCTGCTCCATTTCTTTAAGAAGACCTTCATATGCTTGCTCCACAAACACCAGCCTCTTCTGAACCTACACACACACACACACATCATGAAGGAGACAGAGAGAGAGACTGAAACAGAGGGAACTAGATCAAGAGAGAGAAAGCGAGGGAGAGACAGTAAATAGAAGAGTGCATGTACCAGACTGAGTTCTTGTTCCTGTTTCTGAAGCCTGGCTGGCAGCTTAGCCGACTCCGCCTTCTCCCGCTCCAAATGACCAATCAGCTTAGCCGACTCCGCCTTCTCCCGCTCCAACTGACCAATCAGCCTAGCCGACTCCGCCTTCTCCCGCTCCAAATGACCAATCAGCCTAGCCGACTCCGCCTTCTCCCGCTCCAACTGACCAATCAGCTCGGCTGAAGTCGCCTTCTCTTTTTCCATCTGACCAATCAGATCAGCCGAGGCGGTCTTGGCTTCCTCCAGCTGGCCAATCAAGGCTTTAGTGTTCTTGTACTCCTGCTTCACTCTACAAAGGAAGTTCACATTAGAGTGTCTTAATAAACACCACGCTACAGCACACACACTCCCAGCTCATGTCTTGTATAGGTGTGCGTCCTGTCCATGCAATGGGCATATGCAACTGTGTGTGCGTGAGTGTGTGTGTGAGTGACTCTTACATTGTCAGTGTGTGTTGTGTGTTGTCAGCGCGCTCTCTCTCTTGTGTGTGTGCTCTCTCCACGTCCCCAAATTTGTGCCTGAGCAGCTCCAGACTGGACGCAGCCTCAGCCTGATTCTTCTTCTCCACTGATAGAGCCGCTTCCACATCCCTGAGTCGCAGCTACACACACACACACACACTGTTACAGAACTGTACTAATCCAGGGCAGTAAATAGAGTGTGTGTGTTGTATCTGTATCTGTCAGTTCCAAAGAGTGGGTGTGGCCTATGTGTCAGTCGGTTCCAGTGAAGAGGGCGTGGCAGTACCTGAATGACCTCAGCGCTGACCTTGTACTCCAGGTGAGCAGCTCTTTCTGTCTCCATACTCCCTTCCAGAGCCTTTACTTTCTGTTTGGCTGCCTACACACACACACACACACACACGCACACACACAAACACAATAATTACATATAATTACATATTATTTATCCTTTGTGTGTGTGTGTGTGTGTGTGTGTGGTGTCTCACCTCCACCTCCTTCTTCATCCTCTCCTCACGCTCCATAGCCTTCCTCAGCTCAGCTGTCTTCACTCGGAGCTCTTCAGTGTCTCGCTCTCTGTCTCTCTGCATGCTGTCCATCCGTCTCTTCAGCTCCTGCAGTGTGTCTTTCTGCTCCTGACAAACAAACAAACAAACAAACAAACACATACACACAGAAATAAGAGCTGGTTGAATTAAAACACCCAAGCCACATGCGCGCACACACACACACACACACACACGCACACACACACACACACACACGCAGTACCTGCAGCAGTGTGTCCAGGCGTCTGTTCTCCTCCTGCAGCAGCTCTCTCTCTGTGCTAATGCTGTGAATAAGATGGTCCCTCTCACGCAGCTCCACCTGTAGGCTCCTTTCATCATCATACCGAGCCTGCTGAGTGATCTCCAAAGCTCTCTGTAGATCAGAGGCTCTCTGACGCAGCTCCGCACTGAGGCCTGTAGACACACCAGTTCATATTTAAACTATTATAGACCCTCTTACACACACACACACACACACACACACACACACAGAGTACCCTCCAGCTGCTGGTTGTGTGTGATCAGTTCGGCCATCTTATCTTCAGATCGACTTTTCTGAGCAGCCGTGTCTTTTTTCACCACAGCGAGTTCGTACTCAAGTGTCTGTCTCTGAGCCTCTCCTTTCTCCAGCAGAGCACGGCACCGAGTGAGCTGAGCCTCGTAACCTGACACCTGCACACACACACGAGTAAGACAGACTATTTCAGAGACAAATCTTTACAGAGAGTGACGTTTTCACCATACTGTGACATCCCCATGTATAATAGGAGAATGGAAAATGAAAAGCTCTAGCTCCGCCCACAGCGAAGCGAACAATCAGTGATATGAAACTTGGTTTTATAAGCGTGTGTGTTTCTCTGACACTGTCACATCATGTCGTGTCAAAGCATCACGTGTTCCTGAGGACACGTCACCTCCTGGTTGTACTTGGAGCTGAGCTCCAGCTTGTCCTTCTCCAGCTGGTTGATCCTCCATCTCAGCTCCTCCTCTTTGTCAACGCCCCGCCCGTCAGTCTGCAGATGACCAATCACCTCTCTCATCCTGGAAAGAGAATGACGTGAGTATTCTGAGTGCTCGGTGCAGTGATTTGTGCTTCTGTTTCTCATTACAGTGACCTGCTGATCTCCTGCAGATCTCCCTGAGCGGAGCGGTTCATGGTGCGAGGGTGAGAAGCACGGAGATTTGCTTTACTCTGTCCAGCATCCCTGCGTCTCGCCCTGTCACGAGCTCCATCATCACCTCGCTGCTGCATCTGCACTCTCTCAGACATCATCTCAGCATCCTGCTAAAGGAGAAAGTAAAGGAGGTGTGGCCTAAAACAGGAAGTGGAGCTGTCATAAGAGTTTATTTGTGTAGCTAATACAGACTTATTGTGTATTTTATAAACACTGTAGTTTCAGTCCAGGAGCAAAGAGAGAAAACTTCTCCTGAATGAGAGGAATTTTTATAGATGATTTTTAGAGAAAAATGTTTCCAGAGATATAAAAAAACAAAACCTTTTAATAAAGAAAAAAGGACAGTAATGACATTAGAGCCCTCTGTGATGTACACTACACTAACAAGTGTAATAACTGTAAATATAAGTGTGTGAGAATCATAAACTCAGCTGTGTTTATTTTTATGAATGGAATCAGCTGTTGTGTTGTTGAAGGTCTCCATAGAGCTGCTGTTAGCATTAGCCGCTTAGCTTCAGAAACAAAGTGAAATAAACAACACCACATAAACACCACAACAACACCGAGTCCCTGAGAAACATCTCATCTCTCAGCTGTGTTTATTTTTCGGTCGAGATTGTTTACCATTTTAATCAAATTAAAATAAAGAATTAATCCATAAACACTCACTTTTAATTTGTAGTCCGTTTGAATCGGACGCCGTTTCGCTTCCGAAACATACGCGATTGCGTCACTTCCGCTCAAACGGAACCACAAGAGCACGCCAGTGCGTCACATCCGGTGAAAGGAACCGCTACAAGACAGTATGGCGTCCTGTTCTCAGACTGCGCGCGCGCATTTACTTCCCCTGTTTTGTTTTGTTTTTATTATATTGATGTGGTTTATTATGAATTCCGGTTTATAAAATGCGATATTGATCAGAGTTTAACACTTAGATAATGATGACAGAAATACACTTAAAAAATCCATCATCATATTGGAACAGTTTTTTTTGGCTTTTCTTGTGTTAAAGCTCCTAGACTTTAGGGGTCAGTGTGTAAAATGTGTTTTATTTATATAATATTTCCTCATTAAAAGCATAATAATGTCAATGTTCTCACTGAAATTCACATCACACAACTGATGTGAGAGACACCCATATTTATCAGATTTAATATATTTATTATATGATTTTAAATATAACAGGAGCAATGACAACATGACAAAAAGTTACTGATTATATTCTGTTTATTATATTTTTGTAAATATTTATAGCAGATGTAAAAGTGTAGTACAAGTTATTACACTTCATCAGTCTTTCCTCAGGGCTGTGTGTGAGTGCACTGTCCGTGGTGCTGAATGGCTTCTGTACATTATTCTTTCTGTAGAAACACACACACACACACACACTCACACACACTCACACATACACACTCACACTTACACACACACTCACTTACACTCACTCACACACACTCACTCACACATACTCACACACACACATACACACACTCACACACACACACTCACACATACACACACACATACACACACTCACACTTACACACACACACACTCACTCACACACACTCACACACACACACACTCACTCACACACACTTACACACTCACTCACACACTCACTCACTTACACTCACACACACACACACTTACACACACACTCACTCACACTTACTCACTCTCACACACTCACACACACTCACTCACACACATACACATACTCACACACACACACACTCACACTCAGTAATCAGAGCAGTCTCTCTGCTGAACGGAGTATGTGTCACTGTGGAATTAAAGCCCAGTCTGAGCCAGTTAATTATTTTAAACTTTAACATTAAGGAAGGTTTTTTGGACCTAAAGGAGAAAAGTGATGTTCATCAGCACTCTCGATTAATTTAATAAAAAAGGAGAGGGCTTTTTGTGATTGGATTTTTTTCTGTGAAGTCTTGCTGTATTATCGCTGTGGTTAACATGTTCCTTCAGTTCCCACAATCCTGCTGGACTGCCTGCTGATGGCGGTGCCGTGGGACATGTGACTCCCAGCCTCCACCCAGCTCAGGGTAGTGTTTTCTAAGGGATCCCTCACTGTTGTCAACTCAGAGTCAAGTAAATGACTACTCTATATATACACACATAAGCTTTAGATCAATCTGCAAAAAAACAGCAACATGCACATGTTAAATCTGTAACACTGACTGTAAAGTTCTATGGGCGAAAATATACATCATTCATCACAGCTAGCTTGTTGCTAACAACAGACAAACATGGAATATAACAGAAGAAAAACACACACTGAAAGTGACACAATTTAAATTACTGGGAACTGAACACAGCATTGAGTCTTCCTTCATCTCTACCTAAAGAGAGTGATGCAGCGGCGCTTTAGTCTTTTAGTCTGTCCAACTTACTCTCCTCGGGTCAGGGTCAGGGTCAGGGTCAGGGTTAGGGTTACTCTGTACTCTGCTCAATCAGATCACTGTCTCTGTTTCGTACAGCTGCCCCTCAGCGTGTCCCAGAGTCCAGTGCTTTCACAACAACTCCTCAGGTGCTCCAGGTGAGTTTTGTTTTCAGGAGCTAACATTCAAACCTGTCACTTATTACTTGTTTTTATGATCATGTGACTGTGTGCTAATGATATACAGTTTGGAGTGAATAGCACTAGCAATAACAACAACGTTAACAGTGTCACCTGTGACGTCAGCACTCAGTAGAAATATGCGTCACGTGTCTCGGCGTGGAACTGTCGTCTCCTTACAGCGCTGCGTCTGATGCGCGCTCTCGCCTCCGGGGGCGCGCCCACACACCCCGTGACGTCAGTGCGCGAGGCAGAGTGTCGCTTAGAGAAACCGGAGCTGTGTGTGTGTGTGTGTGTTTCTCTCTCTCTGAGTAACGGACATCTCAGCACTCGCCGCTGTTCTGTGTGTGTGTGTGTGTGAGTGTGTGTAAGTGAGTGTGTGTGTGTGTAGGCCTGTGTGTGTGTGTGTGTGTGTTTTCTCTTCCCACAGTGAGCAGCTCAGAGCACAGAGGACATGTCTGTAGCCGGACTGAAGAAACAGTTCCATAAAGCGACTCAGGTGAGCTCTCTCTCTCTCTCTCTCTCTCTCTCTCTCTCTCTCTCTGTGCTTATTGATTGATTGGTTGATTGATTGATTAATTGATTGATTTGCGGTAACGGATACCGTGATGGCGGCTGCAGATCTCCTCCTGCAGAGCTGCTTTTAAACCCAACATTCATCATCACCATCATCATCATCACCATCATCACCATCATCATCACAAAACACCTTTTACACCTCCTTTATAATGAGAGAGAGAGAGAGAGAGAGAGGCACTGCGGCCTGTGTGAGTGTGTGTGTGTGAGTGTGAGTGTGTGTGTGTTCTTCGTCGTGATGTGAGTGTAAATAAATTAATAAATAGACTAAAATGAATTCAGAATAGAAATGAAACGCGATCATTACCGCCATAATTATTTATATAGTGAGATTATTATTATTATTATTATTGTTGTTGTTGTTGTTGTTGTTGTTATTTAGCGTGCTGATTTTTTTAAGAGAATGTAGCCACCGGAAGTAGCCCGTTGTCATGGTAACCAGGCCCGTTAGCTCCCCTCAGCTGTGTAAATCTGCCCTGTTTTTTTTTTTTTTTTTTTTTTTTTTTACTAAACTCGCTCTTTATTAGCTTTAATATGACGAGCCAATCAGAATCTTCCGCAGTGACGTCACGGATTCCCCTCCGGCTTCCCCCGCACTCAGACTCTAAGGCTTTATTCGGACACACAGGCGCGGAAAGACCATAATAATAATAATAATAAAAATAATAATAATAATAATAATAATAATAATGAGTTGTGTTCATGTGTGTTAGTTCACACAAACACACCGTTATAAAGGGTTTATAACCTCTTTAACCCTGAGAGGTTCAGGGTTCAGGTTCCTGTTGGGGCCTGTTAGAATATCTACTCTAGAGGTTATTACGCAGTACAGTGTGTGTGTGTGTGTGTGTGACTGGGTCCCACACCCAATCAAATGTGTCAGACTTGAGTCTACATTCCTCCTTTCAGTTCTTCCTAAAATAAACATCTGAATCAATGGGCTGGGAATAGAAAGAGCTGTGTGACGCCATCACTGCTCTGTGTGTGTGTGTGTGTGTGTGTGTGTGTGTGTGTGATTTTCTGGGCTTTACTTTTCAGATTATTTCCACATTTTTTTCCTTTTCAATAATGTCACCTTTACAGCTGAAAAAAAAAACCAGGGGTAGAGAATACTGAGTGAAGAAGGAAATCGTGTTTGTTTTCTTTGCTGTAAAATGTAACATAAATCCAGAGAGAACTGAA
>JAOVYU010000024.1:15610465-15621091 GCA_025674565.1 Synodontis membranacea
CACACTCTGGTGTATGCCTGCGTGCCGGTCCCAAGCCCGGATAAATGGGGAGGGTTGCGTCAGGAAGGGCATCCAGCATAAAAGCTCTGCCAAATCGGACGTGCGGACAAAAAGATCCGCCATGGCGACCCCTAGCTGGGAATAGCCGAAATGGGAAGGAGGAGGATACTGTTATCATTGGGAGGTTCGTTCAGTAACATTCAAATTATACTCTAATGGTTGATGACTTGAAAATTATGAATGAATGAAAAATATCATTTGCATAATAATTTGGAACGCGGTGTAATCAGCTTCAGTGTGGGAGCAAATTCACTCCATCATGCACGCACACACACACCAGTGTTACTGTTCCTGACATAATCAAGACTTGTATGTCATGTGTGTGTGTGTGTGTGTGTGTGTGTGTTTGTTTTAGTATATAGTGTGTATCTATATTAATGTTCCCGTGTTTGTTCCTCTGTAGGATGTGAATAAGTGTTTGTCGGCATTGGATGAGTTGAGTTCGGTGTCTGTTTCCTCACGGCACATTCAGAACCACAGTGAGCTCATCGACACACTCCGCAAGGTACACACACACACACACACACACACACACCAGTGTTGTTAAGGTTTACTGGTGTAACAGTGGCAACTAGTATTAGAATTTGTGTAATAAAGTTAGGACTAGACATATTGTTAAATGAAGTAAGCTTGTGTGTGTGTGTGTGTGTGTGTGTGTGTATGTGTAGATGCGATGGTTCCGTGGAAGTGAGGCGATCATGTTCAAAGCGTCCATGCTGTACTACCGCTTTAAGAACATTTATCTGATCGGAGAACCGGAGGACACACTGAGCCCCGAGTACATCCACTCACTGCAGGAGGAGAGAGAGAGACAGGAGGAGCAACACACATCTCAGACTGCGGCCGGTAATACAACACACACACACACACACACACACTACATTATATTCTGAGTAATATCCGAATCAATATGAATAAGTGATAACTGTAAATAGTTGCCATTTTAACATTCTTTACATCTCCAAATAACACACTCCTCATAATGCACTGTGTGTAATAAACGTGTGTGTGTGTGTGTGTCCCTTTAGTGGAGGAGAACCCTACACACACCAGAAACCTCATCCAGCACAGGTAGGAGTGTGTGTGAGTGTGTTTAAGCTGTTGTTCAAACTTTACCTTATACACACACACACTCACAATTCAGGACTCCTTCCCAAACAACTAAAGAGTTCCCTGGAACTCCCCTGAGTAAGAAGGGTACTGGAACCTAAGGAACCGTGGAACCCTGCTGAGAGAGCAGGAGTCGTGTGTTTGAATAACAGCGTACACTTTATAGATAACAATCCACATCGTTTCACACTGTGTTTATTCTTAATTATGCACTGCACTGATTGTACAGTCTAATCTAATCCAATCTCATCTGTGTTCCTCTGTAGTGACTTTGCAGCAGAGAAGAGCTGAAACACACACACACACACACACACACTTCTGGAGTTCTTTATGGACATCCAGATGTTTATTGGTGCTTCATGATGATTAGTAATGAGTGTAGTATCACACAGAGGCATTACACACTTCTACTTGATATGAGAAGATGAAAGGAGCGGTTCATACAGAATGCTAACCTGCTAACACGGAGATTAGCATTATGCAGATGATGACCTGCCTTCATTCACTGTTAGCAGTGTTAGCATGCTTGCTTGAGTTATTCCTCTTCGTTTCTAAGAATCTGCGATCTGCAGAGACGCACGCTAACCCCTGCTCACGTCCGCAGAGACGCACGCTTACTCGTGCTCAGGACAGCTGGACTGTGGCTCTGTCTCATTTACAGCATTAAGGGCCCTTTTCCCTAAGCAGGAGCCTGTGTTTGTGATTTAAACCCACATGTTTTAACTGTAAAATATGCTTTATATATTTAAATCTGCCGCACTGTAAAGTCACTGCTCACACACACACACACACACACACACACACACAGTCCCGTCTCGGGTGGACTTGTCCTGAGATTAACACACCAGTGTTTCTTTACAGTATTACAGCATCATTACTGATCTAAAACAATCACCACATTTATTCTTTCTAAATATGTTCACCTGACAGAGACGGACAGACGGACAGACAAATAGAATGACCGAAAGACAGATGATATAAAGTAGCACAGGTAGAAAGTCAGACAGAAAGACATCTAGATGAACAGACGCATGGGCACGGTGTGACAGACAGTTAATCAATAATGTACAGTTAACAGACAGACAGGTTGATGGATTGACACAGACAGGTTTTCAGACAGACAGCTCCTCCTCCTGACTGAAACACATGGCAGTGTCTGGTGAATCGCTTAACTGATTACCGCTCGGTTACCACGGAAACAGTACAGCTCAACACAATGCAGGTCCTTCCTGTACACACACACACACACACACACACACACACACACAGTGTAACTGTAGGAGTGTTAGCGCGTGTTTTAATCTCATTCTTTAGCGTTACTCTCCTCTTATTCCCATGATTTATGTATTTATTATATTTTTTCATTTTTATAAAGTTTTGCATTAGAGACGGCTCAGATCTCACACACACTACACCACGACAGCAGCTGCTTCTCTTCTCTTCTCTTCTCTTCTCTTCTCTTCTCTTCTCTTCTCTTCTCTTCTCTTCATGAGTATCATGGAGTATGTTATTAACACCTGAAGACTCCTCCCACTCAGCCTTTATAAAAGTAAACATTACTGATATTAAAACTACACACCTTTATAAGCATGCAGCGTTCCAGTAAAGAAGGGAACTCTCTCCGCTTGCACTCGTCTGCCATCGGAATTTACTCGTGATGTCTTCACCTTAGATTTATTTAATGTTTCGTCACTTTTCCTGATTCACTAGGCCTGTGCACGCATGTGTGTGTGTGTGTGTGTTATCATTATGCAGTGGATGAGGGTGTGTGTAAATGTGCGTTAGGAAAGAAGAATGGTGAAGTAAATGAGTTTGACGTTTGTCTACATACAGTATATTCCAGGTTATTTGTACAAGTAAGAAATTGTAAAAATTTATTGCAGCTTTAAGACAGCGTCAGAACCTGAGCATTAAAAACTGATCGAAATACTGAGATGAATCCACTCGTGTGTATTTATTCTGAATCTGCTATACACACCTACACGCTGCTTTTTACTGTAATATTCAGCTGTGTTTTTACAGGATTTTATGGTTATGTAAATAGTTTGTGTGTGTTGTTTCTCACTTTGTAAATCCACATTGTTTCTGCTCATTGTGAATAAAACTTTTCTTTATTGTCACTATGTTGTGTATTATTATTATTATTGTTATGATTATTATTAATGTTATTGTAATTATTATTATGAATGAGAAGTTTATCATTAGTAGTTGTGTGTGTGTGTGTGAGATCCTGCACTTCTCTAATCATAATTATAATTAAAATACATGATTATTTGTGGGTTAGATTAAAACAAATAATATATATTTATTTAATCATTTAATCCAAGCTAATTTCTATAAATTTTATTCAGGTTTTTTTTAATTACTTTTAAAGTCATGATACTTTACTTATTGCACATTTATAATACTTTCAAACTTTTTTTTTTTATTTGCTTTTGACAGCTATTATGAATTTCATCACTTTTATTTGTCTATTTTCTGTTTTCTTTCTGACTGCTTGTTGTTTGAACTCCTTGGAGCTGCGCGGTAAATGTTTGGAATGTCCTGTAGAAATAAAGCTTCTAGTTTTCATCTCAAGAGGGCAGAGTTACTACACAAACGAGTTAGAGAACAAGGGTTCTAACCCTAGCGGCTGGTAATAAAGCTGTAATGCTCCTGTAATGCAGGTGTGAAGCTGTTCAGTGATATTTCTCTCTGAAAGTTCACGTGGAACCACCTACCAACTTTCAGAATCTTTCCCATCGCCTTCAGACGCCTTAGAACAGTAGAATGATCCATATTCAAACATCTCACAGCTCTCTAGTCCATCGTGTCGCATCTTCATCCAACAGTATCTGCAGCTCCTCATCTTCCGTTTCCTTTGGTCTAACACTTCTTATCTTATCATCGAGCTCCAGTTCACCTTTTCAAACACTGAACCAGTTCTTGAGAGCAGAAATTGCCCGCCTTGTGTCCCCTGTTGCAGTGTTCCTGCTTACTCAGTGCCTTCATGAAGTGTGGTGTTTTTCCCAAGCCTCATTGCTACAGTTGATGAGAACCCTGTGACCCCATTGTGTAGTGCTCCAGTGTTGCGTAAAGAGTGTAGGGTTAGAAGCATGGTGAAGACGTTTAGTAACAAGAATGATGTATATCACATGCACAGACAGGAAGAAGCCCAGAGGCGAAATCCCACTGACATCTTCCCATTAACATCTGTGTGGCACATCTAACATCTGTGATGGGTGTGACACAAGCGGGCGAGTCGAGACGGTGTGTATCAGAGCACTGTGATCCTTCAAGATAACAACTCATATATAATTACACAGTGTTACACAATACACATGGTTCGACTCACACACACACACGTGATTTCTGTTCCTGAACACATTTGGTCATCTTCAGCAGGCACTTTATCCTGGCTGTGCATCCAGACTCTATCTAGTCACAGACCGGTGGGAGGAAACCGGAGAACCCTGAGAGAACAGGACACGAGGAGAACGTGAAACTCCACACAGGAGCTCAGGATGGAACCTGGAACCTGGAGGCCAGGAACACATCAGATGTCAGGGTTTTTTTCTGATAAATAAAAGTGTGGAGAGGTTGAGACTTTCTCCAGAACTCTGTCCCCGTGTCAGTGTCTCAGATGCTCATCACTTCATCTCTCCCTCATCCTCCTCTCTCTCTCTCTCTCTCTTTTTTTCTCTCTCTCTTTTCTGCCTTCTTTTTTTCACCTTTTTTTCCTCTCACTCTTTCACTCCGTCCATCTTTGTTTATTTTTCACTTTCATGTATGTTTCTTTCTTTTTTCTCTACAATTTTTTTTTGTTGTTGTTGTATTTTCTTTTTTTCATTTCATCTTTCTTTCTCTCTCTCTGTAAACGCATCCCTCTTTCATCCCTCCATCATATCAGACTTCTTTTAGGAAATGAACACGTGTTTTATCATTAGTTAGTTTATTATTTATATCTGATTTCTGTATTTATAAGGTTTATTGCTCATAGATGTAGATATATATATTTTCATCTGTAAAGCTCCCCGTGGTGGGCGTGGCCGGGTCGGTGACGTCACGCCGGTGTCCCCTGGTGCAAGCTGCAACGCGGCGGCTTTGGGGCGGACTGAAACACACACACACCCGCGCGCGCTTTAAGAGCGGTAATGCTGGAGAGGATTATTGTTGGTGTGTGTGCTGACTTCCTGTGATCCTGTAAACTCGCGGGACTCGGTAACATGGCTGCGTGCGGAAACGGAGCGGGAAACACCGACAATACCGAGGTGAGCATACATACACACACACACACTCACACACTCTCTCACACTCACATACACACAGACTTCACACACACACACACTCTCACAGACACAGACTCACACACACAAGCCCGCATTAACGCAATCCCAGAATAGTAGAGCAGTGTCGGTTACCATAGTAACACAGTAACAGTGCGCGGATTCAGACGCAGCTTTCATCAGCAAACACCTGCAAACACTCACACACACACACACACACACTCTCTCTCACACACACACACACACTGTTTCATTCTCATTTGCTTCTGTATCGCTGCGTTTCTTCCTCTGTAATTTGACGCCACACACCGGAAGTGACACACATTTCACAAGCGGCTCACACACACACACACACACACACACACATATTTAACATCAGTTTTATTTGTCCATGTTGTTGTGGTTGCTGTGTGACAGAGGAATGAGACGCCACGTACACCGCGACCTTCACGGAAAGAGTTGTGACGCCATGTGTCTCGATGACGTCACACCCCTCCTTCATATCCGCTCTCTCTGTCCCTCTGCGTGTTTCTGAGTGCCTCACTCTGCTCTGATTTACAGTAAAGGTGTTTTACATCAGCGTTTCTCAAACTAATTTGTCGCGGACCGGTGCCGATCCATATCGGGGTTTCGCTTCTGCACCAATCAAAATTCAGTCAGACCGGGTCTGATCTCAGCGCTACAGTCACTGCGTGCCTCGCCCCGCCCCCAAGACTTCACGACCCGCCCCTTGTTTCAGCTTTCCCGCCCTTTGTCTCATTCACTCCAAAAGAACAAAACAAACAAAAAAAAAAACAGTGAACAGTGGAAAAAAAAAAACCAAACAAACAAAAAAAAGTGAAAAGACAAAAAAAATTCTTGGTTCTTATATATAGGCAGGGGGTCGGCAACCCTGGCAATTTCTGGTGGCACGCTGACGGACTTTTCGTGACGTCACATGCCGCGAGGCGGGATCAACACGATGGAGCGCAAGTTATATAAAGATATTTTATTTGGGTGTCATAGCTTTTCTAAAGAAGATAAGGACCAATATTATTTAATAAACTTATTTATTTTTCTTGCTAAATTTTTCTTACATAAATGTAAGTGTCAAGGTGCTAAGCCTTACTTTCCTGTTTTCTACAAGAACATTAATTCCTACCTGGACACTCTTCATACATCCAGCAACTCCAAAGCCCTTAAGACTGTCTCACTATGTCATTCTCATAATATTTTCCTGATTTTGTAACCTGTTTTTGTATTTTCAATTGTACTTACCCCTGGCATTGTTTTTTTCTTTTTTGGCATGTACATCTCCTACAGCATTAATAAAAAAAAAAAAAATAAATAAAAAAAAAAAACGATGGAGCGCAAGTGTCAGTACACGATCCGATCTGCGCACGTGGGTTAGGATTAGGAGCGGATGTTCAAAGGGTTAGGGTTAGGATCGGATGTTCAGCGTGTCAGTACCTGATCAGGCGGCACGGATCTGGCATTGTACACGTGCAGTTTAGTATTGCTTTTAACAACATACGTAACCATAGTAATTGCTGGTAAGTGGCTGTTTTTTAAGAACGAAACACAGAGGAAAATAATCAACCTTCAGGGTGGTAGCCATCACGCCGTCACGCCACTCCATCACGCCACACCGCTGATTATTTTCCTGAAACAGCACGACACACAGTGATTTATTACTCATGGATTGTGCTGTGAATCTTATGATTGTTTATAATTTTAACAGGAAAACAGTAGTAATTATAATATCATTTATTTAGTTATCTGGAACATCGGTGTTTAACGCACTGTAATATTACACGTAGCATTAAACACTAACCAGAGTTCCACACTTACATCTGTCATTCAGCTGTTCAGCACTGACTCATAAAAGCTGAGAAAAATGTAACCCTCTGAAACTGTGAAACGCTCACTCTTACACACACGCGTGCACACACACACACACGCACGCACACACACACACACACACGCACGCACACACATGCATGCATGCACGCACACTCAAGAATAATTCCCTTGTGTTCTCACTCAGAAAGATAATAAACAGATGTGTAGAGATTAATTATCTGACTCATATTTAGATTTTTATTTATTTATTTGTTTGTTATTAATTATATTTAATCTTCTTCCAAAACCACTGTGTGATGTTAAATAAACTGTGTGTGTGTGTGTGTGTATTACTGCTAGTATAAGGTGATGAATAATGTAGTAAGGTCATTTATTTAACACACACAAACACACACACACACACACACACACACAGTTTGATAGTAGAGGCTGATGGTAAATTCAGTGTCATGTACAAGTCACTAAACCTCATAAGAAATTCTAACAAGGTTCATGACAGAGTGAAGCTACACAGAGACACATTTACAAGTTCTGTGTGACCTTCAACGATCCAGCATGAAACTGCAAAAACATCAGCTCCTGCAGAGCTCTCCTCACGGCGTTGTGCAGTCTGACACGGCAGAACCATTAAAGTATTTCAACACGTCGAACGATGAACTTGAACAATACTGTTGCAGAAAACACCCACGGGGTCGATCACTCCGGTGTTCTGAACATGGCCTTTGTAGCAGATCCTCAGCTTGTGTTAATCCAAACTCACGCATTCGTGTCAGTTATCTATCATAAGATGCAGCACATGGAGAACAGGACGAGAGTTCACACACTTTACGTTTACTGCGTTCACGCTGACTGGTGTGAACGGAAAAGTTGGAGTTATTAATAATCACACTGTCTGGTGTCACCCAGAACAGGACGAGTTCCTTTCTGAGTTCTGGTTCCTCTCAAGGGTTCCTCCTCATGCTGACTCGATCGGGGAGGTTTTCTTTAATAAAGTCACCTCTGGATTGTTCATTATCATCTAAATCATCTACATCTGGGTTTCTGTAAAGCTGCACTGTGAAGATGTCCAGCGTTAACAGAGCTGCATGAATAAAATCTGAATGGATTGAATTGAACCGAATAAGAGTGATTGATCCTGAGCCTGTGTGTGTGTGTGTGTGTGTGTGTGTTGTGCAGGACTGCTTCGAAGATGCCTATGATCAAATCCCAGTGTGAGTATACTGCTATTATTTTCTTGTATAATAATATAGATGTGTACAAATGCGTTATACAGTGTAAAACCTGTGTGTGTGTGTGTGTGTGTGTGTGTGTGTTTAGTGCCTCTAAGATGGACCTGTCGTCGTCTATAGAGGAGTGCACGCTGGCTCTCAACCTGCTGCTGAACAATAAGTTCACTGAAGCTCTGGACGTCCTCAGACCCTGGTACACCAACGCTAACCGCTTCATTAATTATGGAACACTCTTTATATTTAACTTGTGTGTGTGTGTGTGTGTGTGTGTGTGTGTGTGTGTGTGTGGGAGTGAAGCTCGCATGAAGCTGAGCAAGTCACATGATAATCAAACGGCTGATGAGTGATCAGTGAGTGTGATCAGTGCGTCGTTTAGTTTGAGTTTAAATACTTTAGAAGCAATAAATAGATGCTAGGAGTTTTAATCAGAACTGAAAAGAAACCTTAAATGCATTTACATTAAAGGCGTTTCACAGATGTTGTGTGTGTGTGTGTGTGTGTGTGTGTGTGTGTGTGTGTTACAGGTATAAGGACAGTGTGTATCATGCTCTGGGCTACAGCAGTATTCTGGTGATGCAGGCAGGAATGACCTTTGAGCATAAGGACATTGAGGTTGCCATGACAGCCATCAAAGAGTCTCTGCAAACCTGCCAGAAGTAATTATGGGATGGTAGGGTGGGATTGTGTGTAGCAGGCTGGGTCCAGTGTGTTAACTCACTTTGTGTGTGTGTGTGTGTGTGTGTGTGTGTAGGTTCAGGAAGAGACGTTCGATGGTGAACTCGCTCTCCAGTTTGGTCTCTAAACAGTCATCTAATGGCCTGAAAGCAGGTGGGTTTGTGTCCCGTTATATTGGTTGCCATGGTAACCATACACCGTAAAAAAAAAAAAAAACCTGTCAGTTATGAGCCATATTCTGTTCCTGTAAACACATAGCTCCGCCCCCAGGCTGCCCTGGATCTACATATTGATCCTAAAAATGCGGGCAGATGATATTCACAAGTCAACATGTGGATTCTGAACAATGAAACTGATTCGGTTGGAAATCTGACTCCTTCAGTCGACTCCAAATACAGGAATTAAACAGCAACGGTTCAGCATCCAGACTGGGATGGATTTGTTTGCTGGACACACACACACACACACATACACACACGTATATACACACACACACACACACACACGTGTATGCACACACACACACACACACACACACATACACACACGTATATACACACACACACACACACACGTGTATGCACACACACATACACACACACACACACACACACACATACGCACATACGCATACACACACACACAGTGGAGTTGCCATAAAATAAAATCAACATTGCTGCAGCCTTTACTGTAACTGACTTTGTTTGTGTGTAACAGAGGAGATGCACGCAGAGATTTGTTATGCTGAGTGTCTGCTGCAGAAGGCCGCGCTGACCTTTATACAGGTGTGTGTGTGTGTCTGTGTGTGTGTGTCTGTGTCTGTGTGTGTGTGTGTGTGTGTGTGTGTGTGAGAGAGATAATGATTCGTGTTTGCTCTCTGTGGCAGGATGAGAACATGATCAGCTTCATTAAGGGTGGCATGAAAATCCGCACCAGCTATCAGATATACAAGTGAGTCACACACACACACATATACACACACATATACACACACACACACATATACACACACATATACACACAAATACACACACACATGCACATACACACACACAAATGTATCCAACAGGTAATGGAAGTTAATCTGACCTAAAATGTAAATTAGTGTCCGTTTCTGTGTGTGTGCGTCTGTGTGTGTGTGCGTCTGTGTGTGTGTGTGTGTGTGTGCGCGTCTGTGTGTGTGTGTGCGTCTGTGTGTGTATTTATGTGTGCCTGAGTGTGTATTTATTATTTGTGTGTGTGTGTGTGTGTGTGTGTGTGTTTTATGTAAGTGTATTTATGTGTGTGTTTGTTTTTTGTGTGTGTGTGTGTGTGTGTGTGTGTGTGTGTATTTATGTGTGTGTGTGTGTATGTGTGTGTGTGTATTTATGTGTGTGTGTGTGTGTGTGTGTTTTATGTAAGTGTATTTATGTGTGTGTTTGTTTTTTGTGTGTGTGTGTGTGTGT
>JAOVYU010000024.1:15762436-15772555 GCA_025674565.1 Synodontis membranacea
GGGGGGGGGGAGATAGAAAATACATAAAGCTGTGTACATAAAATAAAAAAATGGAGAGAATATAATATAGTTTAGCAGTGAAATTCAAATTTTATTTGTCACATACACAATCATACATGGTAGGACATGCAGTGAAATGTATTTGCTGAGCAAAATAGAAAACAACAAAATGAAAATAGAGTAAAAATATAATAAATGAAATGCAAATATAATAGGATGTAATATCCTAAAAGATATAAGATATGTCTGTGTAGAACGATACAAAGATATAAAAGATTTAACATATAAACTGTAAATAAAAAAAAATATGTGCAGCAGGAAGTGATGTGCAGTCAATGAAGAAAAATGTGCAAATAAAACAGAGAATGTGCAACGTAAATGGAATAAAATGTGCAATTGAGCAGCAAGGTGGATACATAATAGTGCAGGTTCAGTGGGGGGGGTGTATTGGAGTCCAGTCCTATGAGTGAAATGTACATTTTTCACCCTTTGTTTAATCCGGACGGTTATTCTTATAGGTGTATTAAATGAGATATTTCTGCATGTTCTGTCATGAAGCCCTGAGTTAATTCCACAAGTAAAGCATGAAAGGAAATGAGAACGTGCCTTAAATATGCGTCTGTGTTGCAGTGATGGCTGCGGCGTCCATCGCCAACATCGTGAAGAGCTCGCTGGGTCCTGTAGGACTCGACAAGATGTTGGTGGATGATATCGGAGTGAGTGCTTAATAATGAATCATTGTTATACATGCTTGTACAGGGAAAAAAAATCAGGTCGTAATCAATGTAAAACTACACAGACGTGTTGTGTGCAACATTGGAACAAAAATAAATTCTTTGATTTTAGGACGTGACCATCACGAACGACGGCGCCACCATCCTGAAGCTGCTGGAGGTGGAACATCCTGCCGCCAAAGTGCTGTGTGAACTCGCAGACCTGCAGGACAAAGAGGTCGGGGACGGGACGACGTCCGTGGTAAGACGCTCACCGGGTAGTGCACTGCGTGTTCGTTCAGCCCGGTTTGGGGCAGGTATCTGTGATGAGACGGACAGGACGGGCGTGTGCGTCCTGTGTTAGTACCGCCCCCTGTTGCTAATCAGAGGGTATGGCTATGCTAACAGGACAGAGGAAGTGTATCGGAGTCTGAAGAGGCTGCAGCGTCTCTCCTGCTGTCTCTATATGAACTGATACAACATTAATCACAAACCGATATCTGCTTTTTTTGTAATTTAACTGACCCTTAATGTAGTGTGTGTGTGTGTGTGTGTGTAGGTGATCATCGCGGCAGAGTTGCTGAAGAGTGCAGATGAACTGGTGAAGCAGAAGATCCACCCCACCTCCATCATCAGCGGATACAGGCTCGCTTGCAAGTATGAGCGCGCGCACACGTCTTTTTTTTTCTTTTTTTTTTTTTATTCTCATATTTCTCTCGTCCCTAATTCCTGTTTTTCATTTTCTGTATTAACTCATTCTTTCATGCATCCATTTGTTTTATTTTTCCTTTTCTTGTTTGCTTCTTCTGGTTATTTCCCCCTCAGATTTATTTTAAATAGTTAAATTTTTCTTGCCTTTTGTTCTGGTTTTCCTTTCATTTATTCATTCCTTCATTTTCTGCTTACCTTTGTTTTTCTTGCTTCTTAGATTTTGGTCTTTAAATCATTTTTTCCTACTTTTTTGTCATCTAACAAAAATGTTTTTATTCATTATTTTGATTTTCTTTTGCCATATTTTTTCTTTTCTTTTTTAAATTGTATACATTTTAATTTTGTTACATTAATTTTTACTTTTTTTTCTTCTTTTGTTTGTTTTCTACCTCCTGTAATATTTTACATTCTTTTTTCTTATATTTTTTCATTAAGTTTTTTGTTGTTTTAATAATAATTGTAATTCCTGCCTTATTTTTTTGTCTCTTAATTCTCGTCTGTTTAGTATACTCTCTCTATACTCTTTATTCAGTTTATTTTGAGTTTTTCACGTTTTATTACAGTAATGAACTAGTTTTATTTGGTTCCTATTTCAACTTGGGTTTTTTATATATATGTAAATTAATTGTGTGTGTGTGTGTTTCAGGGAGGCGGTGCGCTATATTAATGAGAATCTGACCATTGGAACAGATGATTTGGGCCGAGAGTGTTTGGTCAACGCTGCTAAGACGTCCATGTCCTCTAAGATCATCGGCGTGTATCCTCTCTGCTCCACACACTCACACACACACACACACACACACACACACACACACACACACCAGAGTGACCTGCTGATCATTAATCAGTTTTAGGGTCCTGATGGTACCGTGTGTGTAAACACTGTCAGCCCTGTTTGACCCTTGACCCCTGACCCTTCAGTGATGCGGATTTCTTTTCTAACATGGTGGTGGACGCTGCCATGGCGGTGAAGTTTGTGGACCCTAAAGGCGTGGCTCGTTACCCCATCAACTCTGTGAACGTGCTGAAGGCTCACGGCCGCAGCCAGAAGGACAGCGTCCTCATCAACGGTTACGCCCTCAACTGCACCGTCGGCTCGCAGGGTACGTCATCGTCACGCCACATGATGTCAGTTAGCGGCTTCCCATTTCAGTTACTGCCACACTGACGGTGTGTGTGTGCAGTTATACGCGTGGGAGAAATCAGAGCTGACTCGAGCCTCATACACAGATGCACACACACACACGCCTGTGTTTCTGTTGTGCTCCGAGTCGTACACTCATTATACATAATTCCTAGTCGACTTCTCCGCCATGAAACGTGCTCGTCAGGTTCACGACTTTTTGGTGTGACAAAGTAAAAAACTCTTTAGAAGCCAAGAATCCATAAAGTAAAGAACCATTAATGATGGCAGTGAACAAATCATAAGGAGTCATTGTTTAGGACAAAATGTGTTTGATTGTGCTATTGTGTGTGTGTGTAGGGATGGTGAAGAGGGTACAGAATGCCAAGATTGCGTGTTTGGACTTCAGCCTGCAGAAAACCAAGATGAAGCTGGGAGTGCAGGTCGTCATCAACGACCCTGAGAAACTCGACCAGATCAGACAGAGGTGTGTGTGTAAGAGAGAATATTTCAGACGCACATGGATGGGTGTGTGTTCTCCCATTTAAATTGCTGCCACACTGATGGTGTGTGTGTGTGGTTATACGCGTGGGATAAATCAGAGTAGACCCAAAGCCTTGTGCACAGATACACACGTACACTTGTGTATCTGTTGTGTCTTTGGGCCGTACACACACTTCATTTCTCACTAAACTGAATTTTAAATGAATAACCTGCTGCAGCTCGTGTGTGTTATTTAACAGTGAAACACTCTCCATCCAAACACACCTTAATGTGTAATAGATAATAGAAATAAAGCTGTGTGTATTGTGCGTGTGTGTTGTGTGTAGTTTATAGACATGTTGAATATTTCTCCGCTTCAGGGAGTCTGACATCACCAAGGAGCGCATCCAGAAGATTCTGTCGGCGGGGGCGACCGTCGTCTTGACGACCGGTGGGATCGATGACATGTGCCTGAAGTACTTTGTGGACGCCGGAGCCATGGCGGTGCGCCGTGTGCTGAAGAAAGACCTGAAACGCATCGCCAAGGCAACTGGCGGTAAGCCACGCGCACTCAGTAGACGATTCTGCACCGTTTTTGTTTTTTTTTTTCTTTCAAAACTTTAATTATTAGTTTGTAGCTGCTGATGCAACACATCAGAATAGAGACAGTGTCTGTGGATTCAGGATTTGATTTTCTTTTAGAGAGGTGTACCTTGTGCATAAATTTTTACTCTTCATCGTTACTGATGTTTTCAGTATAATAGCTTTAAAGTGAGAGCCACCGATTTCACTCTGCCAGTCATGAACCAGGATTGATTTTCCTTTTCCTGCAGCCACCGTCTGCTCGTCTCTGTCCAACCTGGAGGGTGAGGAGTCGTTCGAGGTGGCAATGTTGGGTCAGGCGGAGGAAGTCGTGCAGGAGAGGGTGTGTGACGACGAGCTCATTCTCGTCAAGAAGTAAGAGTCAGATGTGTGTAAATGATTTCTATATTTTAGTGACAAATGTGAACCACTAATCTCACGTATGTGTGTGTGTGTGTGTGTTAGTACGAAGGCTCGCACATCAGCCTCTATAATTCTGCGTGGCGCAAACGACTTCATGTGTGACGAGATGGAGCGCTCACTGCATGATGCGCTGTGTGTGGTGAAGAGGGTGCTGGAGTCCAAATCTGTGGTTCCAGGAGGGGGCGCTGTGGAGGCAGCGCTGTCCATCTACCTGGAGAACTACGCCACCAGCATGGTGAGAATCAAACCACGTGTGTGTGTGTGTAAAAAAACATGTTTAAAAATATTTTAGTAATTTGATTCTTTTTATTTTTTCATTTGACTCTTTGAATCAGTTCATGTTGGATTTTAAGTACCACTTCATCATTACAGGTTACAGAAGTGATGAGCCGTCTGTGTGCCTGAATATTTTCATTCATTAAAAATGTCTAGTAGAAGTGAAAGCAGCTGAGACTGTTAATGTCCAAGATTTTCATTATTTAAGAACCTTCAGTTAAAATTAGAAAAGCCCAGAGGCAACCTGCATGCTTTTTGGCTGAGAGTAGAAATTGAGATGAATGTAGGTTAATTTGTCTTGTGTGTGTGTGTGTGTGTGTGTAGGGTTCACGGGAGCAGCTGGCGATTGCAGAGTTTGCTCGTTCGTTGCTCGTCATCCCTAAAACTTTGGCAGTGAACGCAGCGCAGGATTCCACCGACCTGGTGGCCAAACTGAGAGCTTTTCACAATGAAGCACAGGTCAACCCTGAACGGAAAAACCTCAAGTGGTGAGTAACACAACACGGTGTGTGTGATTTCAAACCGCAATAGAACAGTTTGACTCTGAATCAGTTCAGTTCTTTGGACTTTAACACATGACTCTGAGTCTTGTTTCTGTTTGATACACTGAGTGCTGTCCTGTTTTAATGTGTGCTTCTATTAATAGACTAATATATAGATCTAATAAAAAGTATCAGACGTTTGAATATTGAAAGGATTAAGTAAAAATAGATTCAGAGGTTTGTGTATAAAATGGATTGGAACATTGAACACTTGGATCGATTTATCTGACTTTCAAATCAAATACTAAGATTCAGAGAGTGCAGATTTTTAATTGACTCTTTGAATCTTTCTATATGACTCTTCAGGTCTTTAGTATTGTAAGAGAGTCAAGTGTGTTAAACACATCTCCAGCCCGAGAGAGAGATTTTTACAGACACACTCAGACATTTGTAGGCAAAACACAAGATAAACATGATCATAATTAAAAAATAAATAAATAAATAAATAAAACTCTTGCAGATACAGGAACGAGCCCAGAACATTTTTAATAGATACCAGAATGTCATTGTGAACTGTGTGTGTGCGCGTGCGCGTTTTTCTCCTTGTCCTTGTTTGGACTGACGCAGACTTTGGACGGCTCTGTGCATTTGTGACACGTCTTGAAAACACGTCTGCAATGTGAATACTAAACAGAACTCTGGTGTTTGTGTTTAGGATCGGTTTGGACCTGGTGAACGGAAAGCCGAGGGATAACAAGCAGGCGGGTGTGTACGAGCCCACGATGGTCAAAACCAAGAGTCTGAAATTCGCCACTGAGGCAGCCATTACCATCCTGCGCATCGACGACCTCATCAAACTCTTCCCCGAGCCTAAAGAGGGCGGGCCTTCATACCAGGATGCCGTCCAGTCAGGTTCTCTGGAGGAGTAAAGCCCCGCCCACTCATATTTATTAACATCCCATAATGTTATAGCGGTTGTAGCTTAGCCCACGCACTTAGCCAGTATGTTTTTGCTACTACAGTAACACGTCTTGCTGATAAATGACCTGTAATTCACCTTCTCTGATCTGTGTAAGGAAATAAAAATTCATGCGTGTAAACCGGACTCTATTCCACACCTAACGTAATAGTTACACACACCAGTTATATTGGGTAACACAATGGCCTTATCCTGATTAAAATCTACCCTTTAGCACCGTTTCACGATATGTTTATGATTATACAGTTATTGTAAACACACTCTCACCGCCTGTGTTCTGTTTGAAAGGAGGCTCCCTATGTAGGCAGCATTCCTGACCTAGGAACAGTGTGTTTCATTTTAAAGATGGCGTCCTCTACAGTGCATCTTCAGAGAAGACAAGTCCTTAAATTCTTTTCACCGTCCAGGAGGTTCTCTGAAATTAAAAAAAAGGAAGAAAAGAAGGAAGGACCGAACTGTCTCTTCAGTACAACTTGGTAATAAAATGTGAACAATGATCACATTAAAAAATTGTTTCAACAATAATCAGTCTGAGATTAGCACCAAAAATGTTAACTGCTCTTCTTTTTTAGACAGGAAGTAGACTTCATGATCAAGGGCGCTATGTAGCACACTAATAAAGGGGACACTACTGCAGCGTGGGTGTGTCCCAAATCAAAGCCCCACTTATTCCGAAATGACCAAGTGTGTGAAATTGTGTTCCCTGTATTCGTGTGCTACGTAGGAGTCGTTTGGAGCGTCGCTTTACCCCAAGTGTAGAAGTAAATCTAGTGTCTGAAGTTTGCTTCTTCAGTTTAGCACTGAAGCTATGATGCTAAAACGGCTGACAAGGAAACATCTTTATCTTCAGCTGCGTCGATGTGGTTTAGGACACAGCGGTACTTCATGTGCTCTATAAACATGAGCTAGACTGCACGGTGGAGCTGGGGGTGCATCAAACAGGAAGGAGAATTATAGGTAGGAACTCGAGCTGTAATCAGGGAAATGAAGTCATTGGGTTTTGTTGCTTTGCAGCTCATCAAGTCAGAATAAAACTAAGAATCTCAAATCAGATGTGGCCTCGTGTAGGGACGTAAATGGGCTATGACTCATCTGTAGCTCACTCGTGTGAACTTAATGTCATTTTGATCAAGTGTTTGATGGTTGGGTCATGAATTTTACAAAAATGACTGCAGGTTAGTAGGACTCGTAGTTCTAGTACCAAACTAAGGAACCAAATTCAGACAACATTTTTGGATAAAGGGAGAAATACTGCAGAAATTCAGTTTTTCACCTGGATAAAATTCTGCCACGTGAGAGTCACTTGAACATGGTCTCAGTCTGAAGCGCACTGCTCAGCGTCTCCGTGGATCCAAAGGCAAATTTGAGCGAGCTTCGCTGGTGTGATTCTGACCGCTACGTTGTAGTCTGTGTGCGTGCCGTTCCCTTCCTTCACACTCCTGTGTCCTGAAAACACGCCGATCACTTTTCTCCTCCACGTCCCCTCAGCCTTTGTAGGTGACTTACGGAGTTTCACGTACACTCCTGCACCGCTCGAGCCTCTCCGTGCGTCACAGCGCTGGTACATCAGATCGCTGGACTCCTGCGTCACAGAGCAGAACCTGTACACCACCTTCCCCACGTGGTCATCGTCAAAACCGGTGAAGTGGATCCGTCTGACCTGTGGGACCACGCCCAAATCCATGTGCTTTACCTGGAGACTGCGCTTCAGCTCCAGAAGGGCGTAGTCGTAATCGAGCGTCACCTCGTTACCCACGCTGCTCATCCAGCCTTGTGGTATGTACGTTTGCTTGACGCGCGTCCACCGGAAACTCGGCTGCACGGGATTTTCAAACGTTTTCCGCTTACTCTGATTCTTCCTCTTCTTTCCTTTTCTCTTCTTCAGCTTCCTCTTGCTTTCTCCCTCTATTTTGTTTCTCCTCCTCTTGGTGTTTCTCCGCAGCTTCATCGCACCCACACGCAGCCTCTTTAACCCCCGTCGGTATCCATGACCATCGTGAACGCAGTGTGCCGCCGTCAGCACGTGTTTGGGTGACACTAAAATCCCAGAGCATCCCGTTGAAATCTTCACTGATGCCGAGAACGGGAAGTTGGTGACGAAGCGCTCGTCCGTGATCACGAAGCGTCCGTCTGCGCCGTACACCTGCCGTTTACGGCGTGACAGAATGGCGAGAGAAGAGGACGAGGTGGTGTTCACGTCCTGCAACTCCACCTCCGTCTTAGTCCGAGTTCCGTTCTCATAAAACGTCTCGTAGGCGAGGAGACGCTCCAGTTCCCTGGCTCCAGGTTCTGGAAGGTTCCTCTGGCACTCGATCCCACACACCGTGTCAGTTTCTCCAGAATCTCTGTCGCTGAATTGCGGACTCAGGAGTCGCACGGTGTTCCTGTCCAAGAGCAGCGGCACATGACTGTCACTCCAGCTGTGGAGTTCTTTATTTACTGCAAATGGAACCAAGAGAGTGATGGTGAGCAAAAGAGAAGGAGAAAGATGAAACATTGTTCTTCCTCAACCTGAAAAAGAAAGAGAGACACCATGAGAAGAGCACGAAGCCTGAACTCCACATGACAAAACTTAAGTACAGTTGTGTTCAGAATAATAGCAGTGTGTATAAAAATGTGAATAAAGATCAAAAGCCCTTATAATGGCTTTTATTTCTACACACACATGCATTGTGAACACTGTACATTCTTTTCCTAATCAAAACGAAGAAAAATGATCAAATTTGTGTTAATCCTTTAAAAAATTATGAAAAAGGAATATTAGGCTGTTCAAAAAAAAAAAAATAGCAGTGTCTGCGTTCTTCTTTACAAACTCAAACATTCACTGTGTAAACTGAAAAAACTTTCAAGATTTAGCTTCCCTTTGAATCACAGAACTAACATTTAGTTGTATAAGCATGGTTTCTGAGAACTGCTGCACATCTGTGTTGCATGGAGTCAGGTAACAGGTATTCCAGCCCAGGATGATTACACTACATTCCACAATTCTTCAGCATTTCTTGGTTTTGCCACAGACACAAGCATGTTTGATGTCTCTCCACAAGTTTTCTATTGGGTTAAGGTCCGGGGATTGGGCTGGACACTCCATAACCTCAGTCTTGTTGGTCTGGAACCAGAGTCTTTGCCATCTTGGCTCTTCTTCGATCCATTTGAATGGTAGTTTTCCGTTTTCGTCCACATCTTTCAGGTTTTGGTTGCCGTTTTAAAGCATTTTAGCTGAACAGCTTATCATTTTCTGCACTTCTTTATATGTTTTCCCCTCTCCAGTCAACTTTTGATTCAAAGTACGCTGCTCAATGTCTGGAACGACCCATTTGCACTATATAACCAGTGTGTACAACATTTGCTGCCTTCCTTCCTTAAATAAGGGCTGTAATAGACACCTGTTTTTTTCACAGAATGAATGACCTTACTAATTTACCTTCACACTGCTATTAATTTGAACACACACACCTTTCAATTAATGCTTCAGTTACACAGAACCAGCAGCATGCACGTCATGTCTCTTGGTCTTCTGTTATTCTACTACACCTACACTAGCAAATTATTTGCCATGTAGAAAAAGGTTGAAAATGAATTTCTACCAAAAACAGTGATGGATCAGGTTAGTGATGTCGGACTGCTATTATTTTGAACACAACTGCAGGTTCCATGTTTAATATCAGATTAATGACCATAAGAGGCAGGTCTCTACCACAGGATGCTGTTCCAGGAAGTACGGCGAGGAGCTCGGTGCACTGAAAGGTGATCAGACTCCGACTTCTGGGAATAAACAGTGGCCTTAGTGCCATTTTAAAAACCTGTGTTTGTCTAAAGCATTTTGAATTTCTGTAATGTCCGACACACCACAGCACAAAGACACAACGCGTCATATTTTTTTTTTTACAGAAAACCTAAAGCACCTAAAGCGTGGAGATCAAATCAGCTCCTGCGGGACTCATAAATGACTTTTTAATGTCCATTAAACGATTGAAAGCAAATAAACAAGCGGTAGAGTGAAGTGAAGACTTCTCAAGTGATGACCCTGACTGCCTTTACACAGACGTTTCATGAAGAACATTACTGTACACGCTAAGACACAAAAGCTGTAGGACTGATGGAGTTGAACAGATTACAGCAGTACGTCATGTCACACTGTCCGCAATCTCTGGGGTGCAAAAAACATCCTCAGCTAAACAAATTGTGTTGCTATGATGTCAACTGTGCTGTTCACTAAAGTCTAGTCTGATTATTTACATTCTGTGGTTGGATTTATGGAAATTCATGCTGTGTAGTTGAGATGTGTTAATGGATGACCAAGAAAGTAACAGAAGTAAATATGAACACACACACACACACACACACACA
>JAOVYU010000024.1:15851713-15863883 GCA_025674565.1 Synodontis membranacea
CACAGTACTACACCATCAGACTCTTAAAGGGCCAGCACAGTACTACACCATCAGACTCTTAAAGGGCCAGTGCAGTACTACACCATCAGACTCTTAAAGGGCCAGCACAGTACCACACCAGTCAAACTCTTAAAGGGCCAGTGCAGTACCACACCAGTCAAACTCTTAAAGGGCCAGTGCAGTACCACACCAGTAAGACTCTTAAAGGGCCATCGCAGTACCACACCAATCAAACTCTTAAAATGCGTGAAGGTTGGAGTGGAAGAACTCAAGTGTCCTGCACAGAGCCCTGACCTCAACCCCACTGAACACCTTTGGGATGAACTGGAACTGGAGCCTCCTCCAACATGTAATGGAAAAGCTTCCCAGAAGAGTGGAGCTTATTATAACAGCACAGGGGGACTAACCCCATGCTTATAGCCATAGATTTGGAGCAGGTACACACTACATGGGTGTAGTGGTCAGTGGTCAGTTATGTTTATCCATAAAGTATAGTGTATATTTATAGTAATTTCACAGAGAGGTATAACATGATCAGTCTCTTAAAGGGCCAACATTTTATTACCATATACTACTGTATATAGGTCATGGGTTATTTTCCAAACTGGACACTACCTGTCAAGATGCTTTGTGGGATTTCAAGATTCTGACAAAACAGTGCACTATGTAGTGAATCAGTTGTATTTTTAGACATGAGACAGACTTCTATGTTTTTATTATACCTCTGGATCATTATTCAAGCCATGATGCTGTCTTTCTGATTTCCCCCCTTTTTTATCTCATTCCTAGACAGCCCCAATCAGGTTACCAGGGTAGTCGTTGCCATAGAAACGCTGGATGTGAATGACAACCCCCCTGAGCTGGATGGTCCATATGAGACGGCAGTGTGTGACACCAGCACCGCTGGACAGGTCTGCCCTTTAACACCACCTGAAATAAGAAATATTAGAACGACTGCATGGAATAAAAAATGAGGATAAATATTACAGTCTGAGCCAAACATAGAAACTGTGAAATCTACCAGCTGAGGCAATTATAACACAATAACAATTGTCACATTGAGACATGAAATACATATGTTATGGTGTGGGAAAAATAATGGCACCCCACATACTGGATGATAACCTGACAATTTGCTATTTATTTATTTATTTATTTATTCTGTAAGATTCTCTTGTTAGGTTTTATTTTGTTTGCTTTTTTCACCTTCTATTTTTCCAACCATCCATCTGTCCATTCACAAAAAAAATCATTCCTGTGAAAATGAAGGAACTTATTCATTTTAATTGGAAATTTAAAAAATGTAATTAGTTGTTTTTTCATGTTGCTCTGTTCCCTTAAAATGCCCATAATCAATCACTTTCCCTTCTTTCTTTCTTTCTTTCTTTCTGCTTAACTTTCTGAAAGATAATAGTGAGGTGAAGTTCTGGTGTGACTGCTACTCAAGCATAAAAGCTTTTTGTTCAGAAAAGTTTTTCTTCATGGAAATGTGCAGAATGGAGCATGGAGGACATTCAAATCAGTCATGCTAACACTTTAAGAAGATGTTTCTGTTTTACTGTGTGTGTGTGTGTGTGTGTGTGTGTGTGTGTGTGTGTGTCAGGTGGTGCAGGTGATTCGAGCCATAGACCGAGACGAGATCAGCTCCAGTTCACCTGTACGCTTTAGTGTGTCTGCACACAGCAGCCTCTCGCTGAACTTCACCACCCGTGCGCGAGGAAGTGAGCTCTGTTTCTCTTTTCCTTTATCTCTCTCTCTTGAAGTTTATAACCAGGAGGTAACCATACGCTTGTCAGAACCTCTTATTTACATTTTTATGCTCGCAGTTCAGCTCGGAAAGAAGAGAAAGAAAATGAATTCTAAAAGTTGAGGAATAGACATGTGAAGCAAAAAACAAACAAACAAACAAACTGAAGAGTATTTGTTTCTTTAGGTTGTAATTCACAGAATTTCATTAAGCAGTGATTAGCTGTAAAATTCAATAAGACAAGCAAAGACGAGCAGGTGATCATTTAAAATGTCCAATTTTATAGCATTAGCAGGACGACAAATAAACACCGTCTTTACGGTGATTAACAGATAAAACCCTCAGTGTGGTGTGGAGTAACTGTTATCACCCCAATGCTGATTATTTTCCTATAACAGCATCCAGAAGTGCAGTTTGCCAACGCTTACATTAATAAAAATGTCACATCATACTATTTATCCACTTATAGTTACATCTAATGTCAGTGACACAACTTAGTTCCTAACGTATGACGTACGTTATAGCAGCTATAAACAGTCTTTCCCTCACCAGCCTCTTTTTTCTCTCTTCTGTGGTTTAATCCACTACACATCACAGCGGTTTGAGTAGCTGTTTGTGTGCATGAGGGCAACTCGGATTGTTTCTGAAGAATTTGTTTCTATGGTAACAGTAAAAAACCGTTCAGCATAAATCCATGAGATTTGATCTCCTAGCTGTGACCTCTCGAACTCTTCCTCTGTAATTCTCTTTTCTTTTTTTTAAAGAGTGAATCATGTTTAATAACTTATAAGAACTCTGATCTCTTTCTTAGATCATACAGCCAGTCTACTGCTCCTGTCCTCTCTGAAGCCCCTCCCTCGACCCGCCTCTTCTCCTTTACACACCGTAAAAGTACCCATAATCCTCCAGGACAGAGCGTCGGAGCTGAGCAGCACAGGGACGGTGACGGTGACGCTGTGCCCCTGTCAGAATGGAGGGATGTGGGTGGAGGAGAGACGGAGGGGGGTGGAGGGAGGGAGGAGTGGTGATGGAGAGGTGCTGATGGATTGGGAGAGACAGACGGTGTGTTCCTCTCTGCCCACTTCCTCCATGCTGCTGGGCTTCAGCTCGGCCGCCATGCTGGCCATCTTGGCCTGTTCCTCCGTCCTCATGGGTACGGACCAGATTTACACTTCCTTTTTCTTTTTTATTTACCTACAAAGTTCTTCTTTTCTTTATTCAGTTTTCTGTTGTCTTTCTTTTTCTTTGCTTATTTTCTTTATTTGTTTCACTGTTGTTGTTTTTTTCTTTCTTGTTTGTATACTTTTATGCATCATTTTTACATCCATGAGTCTATTCAACCAATCTTCCATCCATCCTTCCATCCTTCCATCCATCCATTCATTCCCCATTGCCACCCTTCATCTGTCCATTTATTCTTCTATTCTAGCAATTACTTATCCATTTATCCATTAATCCACCTATCCATTTTTCTTTCTCCATCCATCCATGTTTTCTTCTACAGATCCATCCATCCATCCATCCATCCATCCATCCATCCATCCATCCATCCATCCATCCATCCACTAATTAATTTCAGTTATCCATACATTTATTCTTCTGTTCTTTCAACCACATCTCCACTCATCCATCAGCCATCCTCCTACAAATCAGTCATTTTTCAATTCATCTATTCCTCCATCTGTCTCAGATGGTCATAAAAATTCTCCCTCTCTCCCTCTCTCCCTCAGTAGTAGTGGTGTTGTCTCTGTCAATGCGGAGGAAGAAGAGTGACTCTCTCTCTCCTGTGGAGAACGACGAGATCAGAGAAAACATTATTACATATGATGATGAAGGTGGAGGAGAGGAAGACACAGCTGCGTTCGACATCACTGCGCTGAAGAGTGTCCCACACGCCATACACACGTGAGTCACAGAGTGTGTGTGATTGTGTTGGTGTGTGTGTGTGTATGGACATGATATAAAAGATATCTAAATACATGTGATATATGATGATTATTATTCTAGGCGAGGTGTTGGTTCCGTCCCTCTGTACGGTCCTCTGTGCTACAGCATACACATGGCGAGCGGCAGCCCGTTCGGCAGGTGTGAGTCTCGGCTGGACCGAGATAAACCCGCTCACACGCTCCCCAGCGGATACACGCTCAACATCGGGGTGCTGGAACCGGGTTCTATGCTCACAGAACCGGCTGAGGAGTGTAAGAAAGCAGATCAGAACAGAACTGAAGATTCTGATGATATCCTGCTGAAAAAGAGTCAGACAGGAAGTGATGTCATCACTCAAGATCAGGTAGTAAAATAATATTAGTTAATGATCCCTTGATCCGTGATCACTTTTGGTCCTTCTCTCTTCCTTTTCACATCTATGTTGTGGGGATTTATCATGCTTTTTACCCTTTCTTTCACCTCCATATTTTTTATTTTTTCTGTGATCAGGCTCTGTTAGTCCCAAATGATTCTGAAGATTATCCGGTCGCATCAGATACAGATCACCTCCACTCCTCCGTCTCCTCATCTGTTGCTCCAGATGACATCACGCCTCCGAACAGCACCGGAAACAGCACAGCTCCGTTCAGAACCATGGAGGGAACGTTACTGAGAGCTGACGGAGGGATACATCTGACCGGAACTCCTTTTTTATACCTGAATACCGGACAGGACTACATCCAGCACCTGGTTGGGCTACACGTTGGTGGGCGGAGCTTCTTTAGACCTGATTTAGGGGGTGTGGCTGTCCCTCTGACTCTAAGGATAGATGAATTACTGCAGCAACGGCTTGCCCGAGTGACCTTTGACCCCATGCAGCCTCCATACGATTCACTGCAGATGTACGAGCATGAGGGGGCGGAGTCAGAGACCGCCTCCCTCAGCTCTTTGGAGAGTGAAGGAGATGGAGGGATGGAGGGGGAGGAGTTAACGGATTGGGGGCCCAAGTTCATCAAGCTGCTGGAGATCTTTAGAGAGAGGGATCAGGAGAAGGATGGAGAGAAGAAAGAGCAGGAAACGGAGGAGAGCCAACAGAAGAGCGTGGAGGAAGTGGACAAAAAAGGAGAAGAACAGAAGGAACTAGACAGCAGGAAGGATGGAGAGAATAAAGAATGATTTCTTTTCAGAGAGATGAGAGAGTGAACGATGAAGGAGAAAGAGTGATATTTAGTTAAGGCATACAGGCAAGAAAATGAAGGTGGGAATAAAGAGGAGAAGTGAAGGGGGAGGGGATAAAGAGGAGGGATCGAGGAGGCTAATCAAAAAGAAATCAGCCTGTTGGTGGAAAAAGGGAAAAGATAGAAGGATGAGATAGAAAGACAAGAGAGAGGGGGATTGAACTGATGGAAATCCTTAGGGATAGAAGAGCAAGGTGAGGTGAGAAAAGAAAGAAGAACTGAGGTGAAGGGAAGAACGGAAGAGAAAAGGAATAACGGAGAAAGTAACAGAGGGAAAACATAAGAGAGAAAGAGACAGAGAGAAAGCGTAAAGGCTAATCTAGTGAGCGTCGCATTGTGCAACATGGACGTTGGAGTCTCAGAGAGCTGTCAGTCAAGGATGAGGTCATTAGAATATTAGGCCACGCCCACCCAAAGACGGAGTTAAGCTGCTGTTTGAGCGTTTCATGAGGTTTCTATTCTGTCTCTAATATAACACTGAAGTTTGGTATCATAAAAACGCGTTTAATATTTTACACCTCCCCCCCCCCCCCACGGCTGTGCGATCACGAACTGAAAACTTACAAAACAGCTGAAATATTGATTTAGCCTTGTGAGCTGCATTGTGTTAAAAAATTAATGAATAAAATGTGCCTCATAAAAAATACACAGTCCTCCGAATCCAAGGAAGTAGACACGTCTCTCCCACAGCATAGAACCAAAAATCAGGTTTTAGGAACAGTGAGGATAAAAGTGTTTCTTTATAGAAAAACACAACTTAACATGCATGCACACACACACACACACACACACACACACACAAACCCTACTCTTGTGCTTAACTTGGTAAAACTCCTTACAAAGTCCTTCACTGAACGGAATCAAACTCCAGATGTTACGCACCACTAGTGAGTGAGAAATCGAGCTCGCGCTGAACCGTTTGGTATGCAAGAAAAAGTTTCTGTCAAGACGTCTTCCGTGCTTCCTTCCAGCCTTTCTGTCTCTCCATTCAGTTGCTTTTGTGCTGTTAAGCAGCGTTTGAAGAGCTTTAGCTGCTGTCATTGTTCTCCACTTCCATCTCGAGGAACAGACGGACGAACAGGAGTGAAACGAGCGAGGCAGCAAAACTCACAGGCTGCTGCGGATTTCTCGGCTCTCTCGATTAATAAATCCTTTATTAATAATGCATTATAAATACATTCACAACATTCTATATGATTTGCATAATTACCTCATCATGTCTGACTTAAACCTGTATCAGTGTGTATAAATGATAGTTACTATAATTGCACTTTATAACACGAGTGCATGACGTCATCACGCCCCGCCCTCCAGATAACACAAAATAATATCGCATAACGCGCAAGGACATATACAGTAAACAATAATGTTATAATGTTTCTCTAGTAAAGGCTAATTCACAACATGTACAGCGAACACTTGCACTGATAATAAACAGATTAAATAATGTCCAATGGTTGATGTGGTGAAGTTTTCTATAAGGAGGAACGTGCTTATTGAAGGAGTCTCCAGTGTCAGAGCTTTGAAAGCGTCAGAAGAAAAGCTGTAACTTCATCTTCTGGACAGAGGAGAGTTACACTTCCTGGAGTTTTTCGGTAACATGACAAGATACCCAGACCAGAGATATATTTCATATGAAGTCATTGTATTTCTACATTGGCTATGTTTTGTGACTATTGACCTTTACTGCCATCTACTGGATTTTAAGATGTATGGCATTGTTGAGTACATGCTTCCAATAATGACATGCAACTGAATTCGTGGAACTCCATCATGACTCGGACCTGCAGCAAAATGTTACGGGCTCTTCCTTGCACATCCTTCGCCCTGCCACCAAGTTATATAGAAATCAGTTTGTTGGTTTTCCTCAGTCCTGCTTACAGACAAACAAACTGCACCAAAAATATAACCTCCTTGGTGGAGGTAACTATGAAATCAAGTTAATTTAAGTCATGAAAGTTGTCCACTCCAACAGAAGATCATGATCATGATGCCACTCGTCGCATGTTTATCACCACAAACAACAAACTGGGACCGGAACTCATGCTGTCACCGTCATGGTTCCTGAACTATAGAGTTTTCTTCTGGTCTTTACGGGTTCCACTTTCACGTCGTGAGTTCAGATAAATGTTGTGAACACTTTTTTTTATGTCATGTCATGAAAGTTACTCTGCATGAAATGAGCAGGCGAAAGAAGCGTTCCAGTTATTCGCTTCGTCTTCGTTTAACAATTAAAGATTGAACTATTTTATCTCATCACCTGGTCCTTGTCCTCCTTGACATTCTGTGGTCTGATCTACAAGCTGAACGTTTACTTTAGAAGTGCTTTTTACAACGGTAGCAAAAAAAATCTCGACAGATCTTTACCGCAATGTCTGAAAGAGCAGCTCTTCAGAAGTGTTTTCCAGGAAGCCGTGAACGTTAGACAGGGCGTTAATTACTGTAAGAATCCTGAATCGTTGTATATACTTTATATTACGTTTTCATCTCTAGCGTGATCTGTGATGTTTTTGCGTTCTGTCCTTGTCGACCTGAGACGGCGTATATCTATTATGAAAACTGCGGCTGTTTGGTGTTTCAATTTGATTCGCATCATCCATGTGACAGCTCAGTCTTGTGCGTTCCCGACACCCGTCTCACACAAGACTAAACCCAGGAAGTAACAAAACAAAGGCTTTGAGCTGTCAGCTGAAAATAGCGGCGTGGCCTGGTCCAGTTCGTGTTTACCGTCAAATGATTCATGGAATGATGCATGCTGGGAAATAAGGCTTGGGACTATACTTAGCCATTTTTTTTCTGCAGGGTAATATGATATGCAACATCATGTGTCTTGCACCATTACCATTTTCTCTCATAACTCTGTGGGTCAGAGATTCATCATGGTGTGTTTATGATGATGATGATGATGATAAACTCGATGATAATGTCAGGTCTCGATGTTATTATGACCATCATTGGGCCAATTAAGCTGGATCGTCTTTTAAAGCGTACAAATTCATTATAAAACATAAAACCCTGACGTAATTACACATTATAACAGTTTAGCAAAATTAGCTATGCTAGCCAGATATCAAAATGACTAGCTAACTATCGAAAATAATAATTAAAACTAGTAATTCTGCTTAGTTTTTATTTAGCAGAATGTTTTCTAGATTTGGTTAAGTTTTCTGGGTATTCTGGAAACATTTTTACGTAACTGGTTAATTTTTATGAAAGTTTCTAAAAATCGTCCATTGTGAAAAATTTTGACTAAAATGTTAAAATCTAAATCCACCAAAAGGAAAAATGTCCGATACAGAGGAACGTTCTTCATTTCAAATCTTCATCATATAATATGACACGGTGAATATATGCTCTAACAGTCTGATCAAAACTTTCGCCCAGACTTTATTAAGATCTCGTTCAGTTTGATGAGTAAATAATCTTCTGCATTCACACACACACACACACACACACACACACACACACTCAGAAAAAAAACAAAAAAAAAAACAGCTTCATTCCGTTTGGATAAGCGTGTCTACCAAATGTCATAAATGTAAATGTAAATGTAGATAATGCCTTGCTCCGTTACACACAAATCGAATAAGGGTAATCAACGGCAGATTGCTAGGCTCATTACAAACCGCGCTAATTACTGTACGAACGGCTGATCTCCATATTTCCATCCTATACAACAAACACCTTCACATGAATGAATAATATCACAATTTGCACATCAAAGCGATTAATTTTGATGACTGCGAGACACAATGAGGGAATAAACCTGGTTAATTATAAGAGATTATCATATTTTATTTCAAACTCACGCACTCAAATGAATATTTTTATCACCCTGAGCTGGAAAAAAAACAAAACAACAACAACAAACCATCCATTTTGATGAACGCACTGTTCACTGAGTGGAAAAAAGAGAGCAACAGTGTGTGATGTTTATCCTGCAGGGGTTTCTTCTCAAAGAAAGAGACAGAGTGTGTAGAGGCTGAATCGCTCTCTCTCTCACACACACACACACATACGCTCACACACACACACACACACCTCCAGGCTGTGTGGCCTCTGACAGCATCACAGATCACAGAAGAATTTCTGTCTGCTTTTAGTTTCATCTCTTAGCGCTGCAGATATACACTGAAGTGACAGAAACCATATAAAGAATCTGAAATAGTAATAAAAGCAACACAGGCTCTCGATTATCACACTGGATATTAACAAATGTAACCGTAAATTGTTCTCAGGAGTGTTTCCACGTGAACTGTGGTGTTTGTGCAAATCTAGCTGGTTCAGAGAAAACGTTCGTATCGTATTTGTGTGTGTGTGTGTGTGTGTGTGTGTGAGGAGATTAATCAATTAATCAACTCATTCAGCTTCGGATCGTATAATCGTTGATGGGATGCTCAGGTTTTATTTGTTGATTAAAATGTCACATCTAAATCACTTTCAGTTACAGAACAACTGAATAAACGTCAAGTCGGTTCATATTTTTTTTTTTTCTAAATAAATGAAGGAAGAGCCGGTTGCGCTGCGGTGGCTGAGCTGCATTGCTGGAAGATTTTTACTCTTTGGTCACCATATTGAGATTTTCAGCTCTAAATGTAAATCACCTGGACCGTGAACATGCTTCATTATTGATAACTGACTAGAATTTATCAATATACGCAGTTATTAAAATCAGCAAACGTTTTTGCTCAGTTTGGCCAGAATTAAAAAAAAAAAAAACACACACACACACACACACTTGCTGTTCCAGTACTTTTGCAGCTTTCTCCCGTTTCTGCAGTGCGACGTGGCAATTATTGCCCTTGAACATGGGAAGTCAGACAGAAATACAGAAATGGTAAAAGGGACGAAGATTAGATGATCAGGCGTGTTTAAAAACATTAAAATGTGCATTAAAAAGTCAGAAGGTTCTCCAGGGACAGAGTTGGAACTTGCACTTGTAACCAAAGCTCAGCGCTTTCTTTAAGCTTTCGTTAGATAATTTAAGGTTCTTAGCATCATCCAAAACACTCTTGCAGAGATCTACTGTATTTAGAACCAAAGAACCTAAAGTTATTTAAGACCGTATTTATTATACCGTAATTATGACCACAAGTGAAAGTTATATCTAACTTTATCATAAATGTGCTATTTAAATAAATATGTGACTGAATATGTGTGCGATGTTTACATGGAATAATAATTTGAAAAGTTGTATCCGATACGCGAGTTAAAATTTGATCGCAGAACTGTCAGAACATTTTCATTCTGGGATTCTGAAATATCATCATCACTGCAGATTTATGGTTTATATTCGGATCATGTATAGTGATGAACAGCTTTTGGCAGAACCCAGTAAATCGCTGATATAAATTTCTCTCGTTACTCAGGACAGGGCACAGATTGACTCGCTCTCCGACCCTGAAAACGACCTCCTGAAAATACCAGCCATTAATTTTGGATTCCTGAACCTGTAGAAATAAAGCAGGGGAAAGTCCTTTAGCTGTGAATAATGTAGTGCAGTATTAACAGTGCTATCACACACTGCCATTTTCACATAATGAATGAATCATGCTGCTCAAGAGAAAGACACGGCGCTGAATCAATGATTTATGAGCTCAAAAATACATTCAGATACCTAAGAATGGAGTCAAAACTTTTTCTACGTTTTCTTCTATACGCTATCTGCACGCTTGACTGGAAAAATCCATTTTTGTTTTCCTGATCTCAGATAAAACACCACTCCTCGTGGACATGGCATGAATCAGCACCTGTGTGAAGATACTTTCTTATGGTGCTGCTAAATATTGATTTGTGTTGTTTTTGCTCTAGTGCTTTAAGAACTTCGTTTAATTGGGTTATAAATGTGACCAAATGTGAACTATGATTACATCTCCAGTATGATTTCCAAAATTTAAAAGAGGTATGATGCGGTACAACGATCGCGAGTGATTCCTCGATCCCAATCATACAGCGCGAGTGATCTGGCGTTTCTACAGCTCCCCGCTCTCGACTTTATTCTCCACCTGCAATCTTATAAGTGTGGTTTCTTCTTATTGCTCTATACGACCTCTCATTAAACATGCACAGAGACATTATGAATAAAAAATAAAAATAAAGTTTGGAAGGAAGTTGCGGAGATCGTCGGTGCCTCCGGTGAGCGTAGTTAGCTAGAATAGTTATCTTGCTTTGCTAATCTAATCTGAGAACGAAGACAGTCTGAACCCGAGCTCATAACACGCAACTGATTCATTGACTTTGTGTTATCTAGTTGGCTTTAGGCGCAATAAAGATAAAATCTCTGATAATACGTTTCTCGAATAGACACTGCTTGAGGACAGTTCAAGTTGTTTAAATAAACGTCAAAGTATTTCAATTGTCAGTATCAAGTAACAGAGATTTAAAAACAGGTAGATATGAAACTCTGACTCTTTATGTATAAATATAACCCCCTTTCCTCCCCCTAATATTTCCACATGATACTGTTTATCTTTATTTTCCTTTTTTAAATTAATGGAAATATTCATACGCTCTACACAAAGTGTTACAGTACGCAGTGATGAGAGAGTGGTGATCTTTGCTGCCCCCTACAGGACACACTGTACACTGCAGAGGAGATTTCCACACTCAGTTCTTCCTCATGAACTTCTGAAGCTCGTCGTGAACGAGTTTAGAGGTGACCCCGTGAGGAACCAGGACACAGTACACACCTGAGGGACACAGAGACAGAGACAGTGAGCACGCTATCTGTGTCTCACTCTGTTATTTGCTTGTTTATTTATTTATTTGAGTTTGAGCGTGGGTGGATTAGGGACCCTATGTAGGGTATAGTGTAAGTGCGAGGGAGTTAGACGTGTACCCAGACGGCCGACTTCAATGATGTTTCTTTGCTCATCGTCAAAGAAAATCATGTCTGTGTAGCGCACTCCACTGTCTGCCTGTAACCTAACACACACACACACACACACACACACACACACACACACACACACACACACACACAAATAAATGATGTTACTTCATATAGTTCTTTTCTCCAAACACACACACTATACCCTCTTTCTTATACTGATTCCTCTTCGCTTTACCGTTTAAAGTGCGTGACCTTTGACCCTGGGTAAATCTGTCTGAAGGAAATGTACTGGTCAAGATTGTACAGAGAAAGTAGCTGATTGGCTCCATCCACTTCCCCTGTGCTGAAACACACACACACACACACACACACACACAAATAATAATAATAATAATAATAATAATAATAATAATAATAATAATAATAA
>JAOVYU010000024.1:15946535-15958426 GCA_025674565.1 Synodontis membranacea
GTCGTAAACAGGTTTTCTATGCTCTAACTACGAAAATATTCGATTTATAAATAAAGAATGCTACTTCGCGGAAATTCGCTTATCGCGGTAGAGTCTGGAACGGATTAACCGCCATAAACGAGGGTCGAGTGTACAGATATTCTTTATATCTAAATAAAATAAAAGCATGATGTTGTGCACTCGATACACACGTGAACACTGGGTTATACACGCTACACAATGATCAGTTTCGACATAAATTCTGCACAAGCTGATTGCCCCTTTAAAACGCTGATTGCCCCTTTAATAGGACTCCACTGTGCGTTCCACGAGCAGCCGGAACGCCGTGTCCGCGCATGCGCACTGCAGTGTCCGTGTGGAAGGAGGAACTGAGCAGTTCCACTAAAATAAACAACATCAGCTCTGAGGATCAGCAGGAGAAAGAGAAAGAGAAAGAGCTCGGATCATGTCTTCACACAGTAAGAGCCGGCTTTTACATCACGCTAAGAGAGAGAGAAAAGAAAAGAAAAGAAAAGAAGGAAGGAAGGATTGAGTGTGAGCTGAAGAAGCGCAGCGCTGCTCGTGTGTGTGTGTGTGTGTGTGTGTTTTGTATCCATGCACACAGTCAGGGTTATTTTGTAGCCTAGACTACAACAATCAGGACGGAAAGGCTTCCTGATTCCTGACCTAGTGCCCTACATAGGCAGCCTACATAGTGGACTTTATTTTTTAAGACAGTTTCATTTGTCTATGTAGAGGGCTGTGTGTGTTTAAGGGACCTGTTTATGAGCACTACATTGTGTATAAGGCCCCCTACATCTAGTGCACTTGTAAAGGGAACAGGGACATTTTGGGAAACAATCCCTTTAAAGAGACTCTGAGGAAAAAGAAGTGAAACTGTTTATTGTTCCTCAAATCCCAAACTTCATCATGTTTCAGTGTAAGTCTGAATATTTAATCAGGTTATAAATGTGTGTTGCTTTTCTTTCTTTGTGTCTGTGTGTGTGTATTTGTGTGTGTCTGTGTGTGTGTGTGTGTGTGTGTGTCCTGCAGATGACTGGGAGACTAAGCTGGAAATCAGGGCGTGTAGTTTTGAGGCGAGTCCAGCAGGGGGCGACAAACACCGAGACTGCAGCTCCCCTAATGACTCCACTGTAAACAGCCTTTATTCATGATCCACTCATTTTCATTTTTTTGGAAACAAAATATATATATAAAAAATGACCAAAACCAAGAAAGATGAAAACCTGATCATTTTTTTTATATAATGATGTGATTATGATTTGAACATGATTTCTAATGGTGAATCATTAATATGCAGGATGTCATTTGATGGTTTTTACATCATTTTTTAATAACAGTTTGCTCCGCATGGTTGCTGATGCTGTGTAAGCATTTACGGCTAGCTCACGTTTAATAAGAACTGTTAGCATTAGCACTGTTATAAACCGTCATGCAAAATGATGGAAGCTCATGAAAACTCGATAAAGTTCGTGAGTTAAATTAGCAAGAAAATTAAACCCTAGAAAATCTGGAAATGATTCAAAATCGAAAAATTGAAAAAAGGCCTGAATTATTATTATTATTATTATTATTATTTTGTTTGAGCACAAAGAGCTTGAATTCTGCTTAGTATTTATCGCTATAATCGTCTTCTTTCACTAACCAGGATAAACTCTTTACGTCATTGAACATGAATTGTTTGAAAATCAAAAACTTTTTCTCTTCCTGTCCAAAGGGCAAAAGTGAGACGTCTACAGAAATCTTTGGCACCGATCCTTTAAGAACTCTGGGAGAAATCCTCACCTACTGTCAGGTAACAGAATCACACCTCGGCGCTGTTGGGTTCTGGATCCTGATTGGTCAGAAGGTGTTGATTAATTTCCTATTAATTTCCACAGGACTATATTATTTTACGTTAATTCCAGCGCATTGCAGTGAATGAGCATTAAAAAAAAGAATGAAAATAAACAGATTTTAAATATCTTTCTGTAAGGAGATGTTTATGAGATGTGTGTGGAAGGAGTCTCCAGTGTCAGAGCTTTGTAACGGGGAGAGGTGAAGCTGCTTTCTCAAAAACACTCAGTTTTTTTTTTTATTGAGAGAGAATCTGGTGAGAGAGAGAGAGAGAGAGAGAGAGAGAGAGAGAGAGAGAGAGAGAGAGAGAGCGCGGCTGCTGTAATGTAAGCCAGAACAGGAACTAAAATGATGTCTCGTTTTTTAACGTAATTCTTGTCAAGTTGCTGTGGTGTAAAACATGCTGTTACAGCGAACTAATCATCCTCAGAGTGGTAACAGTGACTGTAACACCACTACACGCGTGCGGTTCTGTTCCTCGCTCTGGGTTTTCACCGGGTTGGTTTTCTGCAGGTGATGTACGAGGCCATTCAGAAGCTGGATGAGAAGTTCGAGCTGCTGCAGGCGAGAGTGACGCACATTCAGGAAGATCAGATACGCATCGAGGAGGATCAGTCGGAGGTAAAACCAGACACAAGAGCTAACCATGCCAACGGTCCCGTTCCACCAGTCCAGCTGGAGATCTCTGTTAATGAAGCGGGAACAGAAACCGCAACCGTGTTTGTGTCTTCTCTTTCAGTTTCAGAAAAAATTACTAAAACTTGTGCTTAACTCTGGGGTAGAAAGCGTACGTTAAATCTTAAGTGTGTCTTAATTGTTTTTCTTTTTTGAAGATTTACACGCTGGACGATGCAGAGACTGACCAGATAAATGACGAGTCAGCTACGACCTACCATGTCCTCCATCACCAAGTTCCTCCCTCGGTTCCTCCGTCTCCTGAAGGTTCAAGAACCCTAGACATTGTTGTTACATCAGAAAAATCCACACACTCGTCACCGTCTTCTCGGAATCAGCCCGCGCAGTCGGACTCCACCGCCACGCCACGTCAGACTGTCCGAAAAATACTCCTACATCAGCGGAACGCCGGAGAAGGTCATTCCGACGCTGACGCCGGACACTCGGCGTCTCTGCAAAGCGTCAGGGAAATCTTACAGCAGCACCAGAAAAGTCCTGATCCCCAAACACACGACACAACCGCAGGTACGGTTTCTGAGCTTTCCACACAAACATCCCTCTCGCGTGTGTTCGTCACAGCGTCGACTTTTCACGAGGCGTCACGCAACGTTGACTTTTTCAGAGAATTCGCTTAGAAATCAACACTAACTGTAATAGCTGTACATGAAATAAGTCGTATTTCATCATATAGTAAGGACACGGTCTTCTTGTTCCTCCAGGAAGCATGAAGTTCATCATCCCCAGCAGCGTGTTGATGATGGCCGGTGCGATGGCGAGACCGACGGCCGCCGCTCGCTTCCTCATGCGCAGCCTTTTCTCCCGTCAGGAGCTTCTGCACGGGAGCATTAGAGGATACACGGCCAGAGGATTGAAAAAACTCAACCCAGACAAAATTAGCGCCATACGAGGTGACACACGTTATATTGTCGTCCTATTTATACACTCAGTCACTATTAGGAGGAAACACAGTATTGAAGAACAACTCCAACTCACTGTCTCCATTAATCGTGTCATTTTGTAAAGAGTCGATTCACTGAGCCAACGTTTTTATTTATTCTTTTAACGAGACGCATTTTTAAAAATGTTCTTTTTCGTTGTCAGTATAAGCAATGAAGTTATTTCTGTTTTTAACATCTGAGCTCATCATTCGTGTGAATCGATTCATCTTCAGTAAGCGCTTGTTCTTGCTCAGTCACGGTATTTTTGATCCTTTTGTTAATGAAATGAAAGAAATCCTTTGTTTCTTTGTCTGTCCTAACAGCTACGTGATGAAGCTGAAATGTGAATATCGCCTCCTGCTTCATACCTTAGTCCGAAAAACCTATTTTCACTGTTAAATATTGCAAAACTTAATATTGTCTGGTTTAAAACAGAATTGCACTGAGGGTTTTTTTTTGGGAGTCGAATAATCCGACAGATTTTTTTTAATCCCTAATATTGTTTTTTTTTCTTCCAGAGTGGGCGCAGATGACGTACCCGGAACACGACCTGCGTGAGAAAGGTAAAGACTGGAAGGCCTGCCTGGCTGTTATGAACGAAGGAGCCAGACACATTCGACTGAAGGACAGAAAGCGTAAAGTACGCAATGTTTTATTGAATTTCTCCAGTTCCGGTGCTTCATAAGTGTTAAGCGTAAAGATTTTTAGTGATTTTAATTTGATCTGCAGGACAGAGGACGAGTTTACCACAATTTGTGGGTTTTTAATAACACGGCAAGCTGTTTGTTGTAACGTTCGAAGGTTTGGGGCCAGATAAATAGCTGCAGCTGAGGGGGCGGGGACAGTGATCAGTTCAGAAAGCAAAAGGGGTGGGGCTATGACAAAATCGTTTAATTGCTGTAGTAGGTATTTTAAAAGACAAAGGTACTACAGCACCAGTGGTACTCTGTGGGACTTGGTGGCTTATTGGTAAAAGCCTTGCCTCTCAGTTCGACACTCCCTCTTTAAGCTCTATAAACCCCTCACTTCATCATCCCAGTTCCTGGGGGAACAGCTGCCCGGAATATACCCCCCAACCACCATTCAGGGTCACGCCATCCAGCACCTTCATCATCTGTTCCTGCACCTTCCACGCTCGTATCCTGGAGACTCGGCTGGGGTTCGAACCAGCAACCTCTCGACCCAGAGGCGAAGCTTATCTAGTTGAGCCCCAGAATCTCACAGTAACCGTTTTATAGTAATTTTCACTTTTCTATATTTTATCCGAACGGCTAGCAAAAGGACAGACTCGAACCAGGAACCCCAAACACTCGAGACCACGATGCTATCCACTGCACCACCACAGACTGAGGGTGGAGGTTGCTTATGGTACTTTTGTCTAATTTAATACAGTCTAAGTAAAAGAGAGACGACGCTGGAACCTTTAGCGGAAGAGGAGATGGTTGTTGCTCAACGGTGCCCGATGTTTGAGCTTCATCACGTCTTTCAGTAACAGGAAGTGTAACTATGGGAGCGACAATAACCAACAAACTGATTTAATGGTTGGTGTAACGTATCTGTGTGCTTACTGGGAACTCTATTAAGTGGTTCCTTTTATTCACAGAGGTACTGATTTTTCTTGTCTGAATTATTTTGTTGAAATATTCCAAATGGAAGAACGAGGCACATATGTACAGGTCTTTGGTTAAAGAGCACTAACAGATCCCATCTATGAAATGATCCTATGGTAGATGGTGTGACCTCTAATGAGCAGATCTTTGCATTCAGCTGAGGTTTGAACCAACAACCTTGTGACCCCGAGACAGAGTTCCTCCAGCTGAGCCACAGGAGCATCGACTGTACATGCGTTTCCTACTCATTTAATAGTATTATTTAATCCAGGGAAAGTGAATAAAATGTTCGTGACGTCCCCAGTTGACTCGTTTCCAGGTCAGTGTTATTAATAACGTCTATGATTTGATGAACTGCAGTCAGTTCTTGGGTTTTTGTTGACGAAATAGGAACACATCTACTACACCAGAGTGTTCTGGTCCAGCCTGCTCCACAGTGTCATGATTTTCTCACATGGTTACTTTTTCAGTTTAAATCAGTGAGAGATGAGAGTCAACAAGTGGCGTCAAGGCTAGAATTCAAACCCGAGCCCGCTGCAGAGATCGACGTCGAGCTTTCAGATGGTGACAGCGATGACCTGCAGCGGACGACGGCGCATAAGAACAAACTCAGAAGAGAGTCTGATGAAGAGCCAGCGTCGGAAAATGATTCTCCCTATGAGCCGGGTGCTCAGGGTAAGCCTGGACGGAAACTCTAAGCGGTCGATCATTTCTCTCTTCCAGAGAGAGCCTTTAAACCATTTGAATTTTTGAATGTTAAAAGATCATTTTCGGTCTCAGTCTCGTCGTGTCTCTGACGTGCTCCTCAGCTTCTTCTCCTCTTTGACTGCAGTATATCTGGGCCATCCGGATCGGGACGTGAAGGTGCCTCAGTTTGCGATGTTCTCAGCGTTACAGAGGCCGAATCCTCCGCTCGTCGCTCGCTACCTCATCAGGTTCATCTTCCCGGAGGAAGTGCTGGTGCAGAGCAACGTGTACGGCAACGCCAAGTACGGCATCCTGCCGCTGGACCACAACAAGATCTCAGCGCTGAGGGGTGAGACACACCCACTACACAACTCGCTTCATAAATTCCAACTCGGAGAACATGAACTCAATATCTGATCATTTCAAATCTAATGTTTTGAGGTAAGCTAACTCCAAACTCTGATCAGTCCAAGAATCACACGACTCGAATGAGTTTAGGTTTACCAAACAGGGAAACAGAGGCAAGAGGGGTAGAAAAAAAAAGAAAGTAAACGTGATGGAGGGATAGAAATTAAACAATAAATTCAAATGAGGGGGGAAAAAAACCTCAAAGGACTGAACATGTTTACAGACTTAATAAAAATAATAAAATGACAGAAATACAAAAAAGGAATAGAGCAAGAAAGAAAGAATAAAGTTGTGTTTCTCTCTGTCTAGAGTATCTGTGCGAGCGTTTCCCCTACATGAAGCTGGATGAGGACGGACCCAACTGGAAGGCGTGTGTTTACGCCATCAACGGCGCCATCCGGAAAACCAGACACACTCTGAAGAAATGTCACAAACAGGCGCTAGAAGCGACCCTCATGACATCATGACCACGAACGTCAAACACCCGCTTTATCACTTTAGATTTGTAGATTTTTTTTTTTTACATGCATACAAAAACACAAGCAATGTCGAGATCATTTTAATTTATTTGCAAATAGAAAAAAAAAAACAAAAAAAACTTAAATTAATTGTTAAACACACAACGAATCTTTATTCATATGTTATCTCTAGACAGTAAAAATCAGCTTTGTGCTGATGAAGTGCGAAACAAGCACCGGTCAGACGCAGACACGAAGCGCTAACGTCCCACCACGTGTCCTGAAGTCAGCTGACCCGGGTCACGTGACCTCGCGCCATGAGCTTTATTATTCTTTATAACTGAAACAGAGAATAAAACAGACTGTCATTACAATAACACAACTGTTGCTATGGTTACACGTCTCACTGTTAGTCAGCTTTAATTATACCATTTCAACGCGCTGAAGAGCCGCTGGAATAGAACATGAATCAACACCTTCTTCGGACCAATCAGAACCCAGAGTTCACACTCACCGATTTGTGCGGTACGTTTCTCCTCCTGTACGCTCGATGCCTCCTCGGGTTCAGATCTAGCTGCAGCGCGACGTCTCCTTCGTTTTCTTTGACGCTTTGCTCTGCTGTTCTTCTGCACGCCGTTATCTCGTGGATCCTCTTCTTCAGCCTCTCTAGCTGCTTCCTGTTGTGTCTCGGACGCTCTCTGAGCTCGCCGTCTCCTGCGCTTGCTCCTCTTTCCACCCACGCCGAGAGGAAGGAAGTTTGCTGCGTACTGCCCCTGCACGGCGTTTCTCGGGGGTCGCGTTTGTGGTGAAGGCCCGAGACGCTGACTGAGGGACCAGGAGAGCTGACCACCTCTTACTGCCGCAGGTGGCTGAAAAGGATTCTTTATTTTACAGGAAGGCAAGTCATCAGCCTGAATGAATTCTGAATGAACCAAACACAAAACAACTGGAGAATTTAAAGGAATAAATAACCAGAAAGCTGCAGTACCTCCGGATTCCTGGACTTGGACTGCAGGTTGTCGATCTTCTGCTCGAGCCGCTGCACTGCTGCATGCAAGAACTGATGGAGAAGCAAAGTGCAGACTTTTATTATTTTTTTTTCTATGTGGTCAGGGGCATCTAGACATTTCTTCCTGGGGGCAGATAGAGAAAGCTTCCCATCACCCTGTTCCTCGATTCCTCCGATGCCATTTTAAGCATTAGGAGAATTTGGAATCGTTTGAATTTGGAATCGTTTGATCTCGAATCAGTCGATTTCTGTCACAGTATTTGATTAATCAGATTATTTGGGAAGCACAAGAGATGCAACGTTTTACTTTTCCAACACCAAAAATCTACACCATAATTTATTATTATTATTATTTTTTTTTTTACTTTAAAATGTTGAAAACGCTTCACAGTTACACTTTTTTTATACACAAGCTGGGTACACTGTCAGATAAATATAATAAAATCAATCCTAACAAAACAAAAACAAGTCTCTTTTTCTATAAACACATTCTCTAGACACGCCCGTGTATGATGTAAAGGCTGAGCAGATGTTTACCCTGCAGTAGCTGAGGACCTCGAGCAGGACGTTCTGCTGTGTTCCACTAACTCCTGCACTCTCCTGCGATCAAACACACACAGACACGTGGAGTAACGTCCTGTTCCAGAACAGTGAATTTAATGTAGATGAGGTTACAGTCAGGACGGGAGATCACTAACCATGACTGAAGGAGGATGAAACACAGGAGACTCCATGGAAGCCAGGGGACTCCTCTCACCACGACGCCCAGCGCACGGCGTAGACGCCAAACTCCTCTCTACCTCACACTGAACTGGCCCACATGGTCGCTCCCCAGGAGAGGACATTTTACTCTTGCCCTGTGAGTTCAGATAAGCAGGATGGTAATCATTCCTTTTCACCATTTCATCCACAAATGTCTGTTATTCAAGGATGTCATGGTGTACCAGGTTAGGTTAGACCTCTGCGTACGAATGAACCCGGATATCTGCTGCAGGTATTTTGCACATCTTTTATAGTTTCCATGCACGTGGTATCGCAAGTAAAACTCATCTTAAGAAGCTACACAGAACCAAAATGCTGCCAGACCCGTAAAAAAAAAAAAAAAAAAAAAAAACGCACTGTGACGGTCATTAGTGATTCACTGTTCATCGATCTCAGAAGTATTGAAAGTAGTGAACGCTGGATGATTTGATTCAGTTCAACAAAGAGTCAAATTTTCAGCTCCCAAATGACTCTCTAAATTGCAAGTTTGTGATATTTGACTTTTACAACGCAGGGGACACGCATCACGTTTCGGTGCTATAAAACGTAATCAGAACGGGCGAAGACAACCAGCGTTTTAGACAAAGAAACGAAGATGAACAAATTAATGAACAGCTGAATTGTTCAAAATGAAACAGTAATTATACTACAATAGTCATTTTGATAGTAATTAAACAGGTAATTATACACAGCTACGAAACAAGATGAAGACGAAATACATACCTATTAAATACACAAATCGTGTACGAAAGTCTCAGTATTAACTTATAAGATCTGTTTCATAGAGGAGTACAGCATGGTACAAACCCAGAACGTTCAGACAATCATCTTCCTCCTCTTCGTTTCACTCACGTTTCCACGTTATCCACGTAACTAATTTTAATGTATGAAGGTGTTGCACAAGTTAATGGCCTAGTAAAGATCTTTCATTATTTATCAAAACTCCCTGTAAAAGCAGGTGTTTAAGTAGTTTATCAATCCAGCATGGAGTCCAACAAGATTCATCTTAATCACTGAATTCTATTCTTATTCAACAGAGGAAAAAAACTCTAACGGAACAAAGAGACCAAGTTTGTAAAGTTTATGTCGATGCTGCAATCAACATTTCTGCGATCACGAACTGGCTCACTGTTTGAAAAGGTGAAGACGTGTTAGACCAAAGGAAACGGAAGACGAGGAGCTGCAGGAACTGTTGGATGAAGATGCGACACGATGGACTGGAGAGCTGTGAGACGTTTGAATATGGATCATTCTACTGTTCTAAGGCGTCTGAAGGCGATGGGAAAGATTCTGAAAGTTGGTAGGTGGTTCCACATGAACTTTCAGAGAATTTGAACAAATTAAGTGGGGAAAAAAAAAATATATCGATGAACTATGATCATCCAGTACACTCTCTGGACAACACTTCAAACAAGTCCAGGATATCAAACTGCACAGATGATTCATTTCCTCAAAACCTGAATCCTTCTTCCGTGACCGTGTTCATTCTTTACCGGATAAACGACAGAAAGTCACAGCGATTACTTTGAAGACTGACTCCGTTTGATATTTGTGAATAAATTTGTTCAAAAAAGGCCATGAACTTATGCACCACCCTAATATTTAAGAAAACAGACAAAGAGAAGGAAAGAATTGGACACCACAAAGAATTCATAGCAGCCACATTTCACTGAAATTTGTCTCGTGTTGCATTTATTCATGCAAACCTCCAGATCTTCCTTGGAGTTTTCTCCTCGCTCATCAACAATTCATCACCACTTTTTTTTTTTTTTTTTTGGATAACAGGAAGTCGTTACAGCATTGTGTTTCCTACCAACCGATCCTCAAAGTCCTTATTTTGTGCTAGTTTTCTTACGTTTCCAGCCAGAGGAAGTGCGTGCTATGAAGTGCTCTCTACGTGATGTATACAGGTTTCTAACGTCAGAGGGAGAACGTGACTCAGGCTGAACGTCTCCATCTTTAATGTCCGCTGTCTCAGAGTCCCGGCTCAGGCTGCGGCCCCAGAATTCAACCTGTGTCCAAAGTTGTAGCTTTTCTAGAATTTTTGGATTAGAATGAGAGTAAAGGGAACAGAACGATCTGTCTACGTGCCGTTTACTGAGACGTGACTGAACTACTACAGACTTTTTTTCTTTTCTTTTTTTTAAAAAAACCTTACAGCATCATTACTGCCTCTGGAGCCGTACAGAACACATGATCTGAAACAGACTAGGGTTGTTTTGACTTTTTTACAGTGAATATGAGGTAACAGTGATTTAAAACCAGGCACAAGGTCATTAGCAAGTTCACGAGATCGAGTCTTATTTCTCTAATCCGTTAAAAATCTTCCAGCGCTAATTATTAACCGGAAACATAAATCTCTCGTCCACAAAGTTTACATGCATCCAGATTATTTTTTTTTTACTCCGCTTCTTGGAATAGTTCCCGCCTCCTGCACATTTATCTAATCGGCTCGTCTATTGACTAAGCCCGTGTTTGTCCTCCAGGTGCTTGAACATGTTGGTCGTGTTTCCTCCGTGACTGGACACTTTATGGAAGCACATCTTGCAGATCGGGCGTCCGTCCACGTTCACCGTCCCGTCCGGATTCTTCAGGTATCCAAAATATTCCCAGACGGACGAGCGGACGCTCTTGGAGGGAGGGTGAAGTTCGGTGGGTTGGCCTCCTGCCGCCACTCCCAACTTTGAAGCTCTAATTGTGTTCTAGAAAAACAAAATGGAAAGTTCTGAAACGCGCAAACACCGTAACTGTGACAACACTCTAGTATCAGCTAGGTCTTTAGCCTATTCTGCTCTTTACGTTAGATTTCCTTGCCTTGGAAGCAGAACATGAGCTTTAGTAGAGTTAAACATCACGCCATGTTTTAAATTTTTAAGTTTAAGTTTGTTTTTTTTTTATTTTCCATTTTAGTGAATCTTTATCTTGATATTTGCTCACAAACAAAACTCATTTTTCTCACACTGCCCTCCACATGGGTTTTTCTCACTTGTCCCAAAGGTGCAATCTGATTGGTCGGGAGGAAAAAAAAACAACAACATCACTTAGCTCATCTGAACTTTTTTAACCTTTATGAAGCTCCAGTATGACCGACATAAATGCCAATAAAGTGTTTGAGAGCTTTAAACGCTGAATCCGATAAAACAAACACCAGATTTGAAAAAAATAAATAAAATAAAAGTCACTTATTTATGGAGCTCATAAGGGAACAAAGGAGGAGGAAAAAAAAAAAAAAAACAGCAGAAAGAAAGAAAAAAAAAAAAAAAAACACAAGTCATGTATTGTGTTATAACCAAAAACTTTTACGTTATAACCCAAAAAGCAAATGATTTGGGTTATATCACAAAAGTTTTGGATTATAACGCAAAACATGACTTTTTTTTTTTTCTTCTGCCATTTTTCTCTCCTCTTTTGTCCTCCTGTACTTCTTAATAGTTTTCCCAGAAAAAAAAAAAAAAAAAAAACCCTGGCTGCTACAACAAAGGAAGATGTTTCCTGGTTTGGATCTCCG
>JAOVYU010000024.1:15958526-15971509 GCA_025674565.1 Synodontis membranacea
GTTATAACCCAAAACTTTTACAATATAACCCAAAACGCAAAAGTTTTGGGTTATAACGCAAAACATGACTTTTTTTTTCTTCTGCCATTTTTTTCTCCTCTTTTGTCCTCCTGTACTTCTTATTAGATTTCCCGGAAAAACAAACAAACAAACAAAAAACCCCTGACTGCTACAACAGAGGAAGATGTTTCCTGGTTTGGATCTCCGAGCAGATACTGATTGTTTTTTGTTTTTTTTTTAAATTCCTGAGTGATATGACGTGAGCATGCAGGCTCTGAATCTGACGGTTACCTTTAACTCTTCATACACAGAGAAATGGCAGAAATGCAGATGTCTTATCATTTTCCTTCCGTCTTGGCTCGAAACTTTTTTGCCGCAGATTCTGCAGACCGGGCATCCGTCCTCTTCTACGACTCCGTCTGCGTTTTTGGGAAGTCCGAAATGTTCCCAGATCGGAGACAGAGGCTGTTTCGACGGAGGGAAAAGTTCGGGGAGGTTTTCAGCCAGAACCACTTTTGGCCTTCTGTCTGGTATCTAATAAACAAAAGATAAATAATAACTGATCGTGTTACTGTACAATGCATTGTTTTACATGCAAAGAAAAACAAGGAGGAAAAAGTACAAAATATCTACAATAACTTATAATAAAATAAGAATCTGTAACTGCAGGACGTTGTTTAAACCTTAAGGTCATCGTAGATGCTTCTGTGATGGTCTTTGAGATGCGCGGTCATATTGGCCGTGACTTTTCCCTTATTGGACACTTTTGAAAGGCAGATTTTGCAGATGGGGAAGCCTGCGCAGTCAGCCGGACCCTCCGTGTCCTTCAGGTAGCCAAAGTGTTTCCAGACGCCGGACCTCACTCTGTGTTCAGGTGGATAAAGCTCAGGGAGCTCAGTGGCTCCTCCGATGGTGAACGGGTTTACTTCTCTCTACAACACAATAATAATAATAATAAAAAAAAATCAATTTGTGCGTAACAGTTTATAAATATACGCACATAATAGGTATAATCCTTTACCTGTACGTCAGTGTAGACAGTGTTGTGGTTCTCTTTAAGGTGCTGCATCATATTTGCCGTTGTTTCGCCTTTAGAAATCAGCTTCCGGAAGCAGAGTTTACAGATCGGAGCGCCGTCTTCCACGAGGTTCCCCTCTGCCGTTTTACGATATCCAAAATGCTCCCACAGTTTGGGATTGTACTGGCTGCTCGGCGGATAGAGGTCAGCCGGCTGGGAAAGATCCTCAAACGTCTCGCTCGTAACTGCACTCTAAGAAGCAAGATCGTGGTTTTTTTTTTTTTTGTTTTTACACATTAAAAAAAATAAAATAAATCATTTTGCAAATTGGTTAATAGATTATCCGAACAGAGAACAAGTTTTCTTTTACAGCGTTTAAGTCTTGTACGTACCCGGACCTCGTCGTAAATGGTTCGGTGGTAATCCTTCAGATGTTTGAACATGTTTGTGGTGCACCGTCGTTTGGAAGCCACTTTCTGTTGACACAGTTTGCAGATGGGAAAGTCGTCACACACCACCGAGCCGCCTGCGTCTTTTAGGTAGCCGAAATACTGCCAGACCGCAGACGTGACGTTCTGAGTCGGAGGATGGAGCTCCGGTGGTTCGATACCCCACGCTGTTCTGAGAGTGGTGATCGCTTCCTGATGTACAGTCAGACATTAATGCGAGACTCGGTGTTATGCTAGTTATAGTTAGCGATACAGATTCTGTAAAAGATCACGTTAACATAATACCATATTTATATAAAGAAATGCAGCTAACTAGAAATCTAGCTGTCCGTTAACAAATAACTGCAGCAAGCGATATTTACACTGCTTATGAAACTTATTATATCTAACCAACAATCTCCAAACAGTGTTTTAGTAATTGAAAAATATTTTCAAAAAGTGTCACTACAATATTCCTTACGGTGTCATTATTTGATGTGGTTATATCTGACTGAAGACACTCACCTGCACCTCGTTATACACCGACTGGTGTTTTTTCCGAAGGTGCCTCAGCATGTTGGTGGTCGGCGTCCCGCCTGTCGGGGGTTTGATCATTTTCCGAAGGCAGATTTTACAGATCGGGGCTCCGTCATCCTTCAGCTCTCCATCTGGGCCTTTCTGATATCCGAAGTGATCCCATAACTTGATGTCGTCTTGACCGCTCGGGGGATAGAGATCGAAAGGTCTGTAGATGGACTTTTTAGTAATGGCCGGCTAAAAATGAGGAAACACACAGCAGTTCTTATAACCTGAGAAAACTAGGGACTTAAAAGCAGGTGTGCATGCACCGAGTCCCCACAAAGCACGTGTGAGACTTCTGTTCCCATAATCATAATTATACCAGTGTGTGTGTGTGTGCCTGTAAATTTAGCTTATTTTCCTCACGAAGCATGTTCCTATAATGACAGTTACATGACTGTGTGTATGTTAAACTAGCTCTGTAGTATTTGTTCCTACTACTCAGGTGTATGATTGTGTCCCCATAATGTCATCATAACTTGACCGTGTGTGTAAATTATTGTCCTTAATAATTTTTGTCCTTAATAAACAGGTGCATGACTTTGGTCCCTACAAGGCTACTGTTACATGACATTGTGTATGTGTGTGTGTGTGTGTGACGTGTTTGTAAATTCGATCTGCAGTATTAAATTTATGAACCCCGAGCTGAACTTTACCTTGACTTCCTTGTACACGTCCAGGTGGTAGGCCCTCAGGTGCATGAGCATGTTTGTCGTGCTGCCTCCTTTTGCCATCACTTTCATCTGACACAGTCTGCACAGAGGGTAGCCGTCACACACCAGAGACCCGTCTGTGTTTTTCGGGTATCCAAAATATTTCCAGACAGGGGACAGGGCGTCCGTGGTCGGGTGATGGAGCTCCAAGGGTTCTGGCTCGTTCTCGGTCCTCGCCGGATCGAACGCTGACTGAAACAGGTGCGGATCAGAGCAGCTAGCATAAAAATGGCTCAAGTTTTCAAAACATTTTTAAATTATGAACAACAGATACGAAGTGACAGCAATTCAAAGGTTAACACTGAGATTTTGTTTTATTTTTATGACCAATTCCAGTTTAAAATATTAATAACATTTATAATAAAAAAATTAACAAATCCAGGTAAGTAATAAAATTTAAAAGGTGTAATATTTTAAAATTTAATCTAATTAAATACATGTCCACTTCTTTTTAATTAATCTCAACCAAAAAGATGCTCCAGAGGAAAATAACTGCTAAATGGCAGGAAATCCCGCTGGCCAGAAATGTTATGAATTCCAGCCAATTAAAATGAGCTAGCTACGGTAGCTAGTTATCGCTTATACAACTGAATGAAGAGGATATAAACGTTTCACTGCAACAACAACGGTAAAGATGAACCTTCAGTAACAGTAACAGGACTAAATTCCATACCTTGATCTCATTATACGTCGTCCGGTGATAATCTCTGAGGTGCGTGAACATGTTGGTGGTGTTCCCGCCTTTAGCAGACACCTTCTTTAGGCAGAGTTTGCAGATGGGGAAGCCGTCACTCAGAACCAAACCCGCCGCGTCTCTCGGATAGCCGAAAAACTTCCACACCGCAGATTTAACCTTCCGCGTCGGAGGATGAAGGTCCGAGGTGCCCGTGTCCAGCTCCAGGACGAATGAGCTCAGTACTTCCTGTTAGAGGGAAAGACCTGGTTAATGTCCCTGAGAAAAGTCACACTTCAAACACGACCCAAGCGACACGTTGTTCATCATGAAACGTTAATAATAAAACAGTATTAATCAAACTGGCTGGAAAACCGTGTTTGGACGTAGCATCGAATTCCCAAACACACTGCAGGGCGCTAGGGGGCGCTAATGCACAACGTTTAATTTGTTTTCTTAAAATTAACACAGGCAAATCAAACAGGACTTTTAAAAGAAAAAAGAAGAAAAAAAAAAAAAAGGGCGTCTTGATCCGTACCTCGGGTTCCGTGTACACAGTTTTGTGGTTCTCCTTGAGGTGCTGCTTCATGTTTCTCGTAGTCTCTCCCTTGGACACTAACTTCCGAAGGCACAGTTTACAAAATGGAGCTCCGTCTTCTTCTATGACTCCGTCTGCGTTTTTGCGGTATCCGAAATGCTCCCAGAGCGTCGGGTCACACGGGCTGCTGGGGGGGTGAAGGTCAGCGGCCGAGTGAATGTCCTCAAACACCTCGTTAGTTACTACAGACTGAGAGAGAGAGAGGTAAGGAGAGAGAGAGAGAGAGAGGGAGAGGTAAGGAGAGAGAGGGAGAGGGAAGGAAAGAGACAGAGAGGGAGAGAGAGGGAAGAGAGAGAGGGAGAGGGGAGAGAGAAGGAAAGAGACAGAGGGAGAGAGAGAGAAGAGAGAGGGAATAGAGAGAGGGAGGGAGAGGGAGAGAGAGAAGTAAGGAGAGAAAGGGAGAGAGAGACAAGGAAAGAGAGAGAGGAATAGGGAGGGAGAGAGAGAGAGAAGGGAAGAGAGAGGGAAAGAGAGAGAGAGGGAAAGAGAGAGAGATCAGGAATTAGGACACAAAAATTGTTAACACAATTAACCCATTCCTAATGAAGTCTCAGGCTTTCTGACGTTTGATTACAAAAGAAATGTAGATACAGTAAACCCTTGGCAGTTCGCGGTTCGAATTTCACGGCTTCACTCTATCGCGGTTTTTTCAAATACGGTATATTCATTAAAAATTTGATCGAGACAGTGAAAATGCGGGTTGCACTCAGTTGTCTTGAGTCAATTATTTTTATCAGCTTTTTTCCAAAAAATTGGGTGGTATTTCATGTCTAGAGTGCTCTAACAATGTTAAAAACCGTATTTAGAAGGTCGTAAACAGGTTTTCTATCCTCTAACTACGCGGAAATACTACTTCGCGGAAATTCACTTATCGCGGTAGAGTCTGGAACGGATTAACCGCGTTAAACGAGGGTTTACTGTAATTTGTCCAGTTTTTAATTTAAAGTGGGCGTGGCTAATTCCTGTTTGATGATTAATGTAGTTTAAAACTAAAAGTGCTTATTCTGTAATTACGGAGTGGTTAATAAGCCGCGCTCGTACGCACTCTGATTTCGCTGTAGACACTCCGATGACAGTCTTTGAGGTGTTTGAACATGTTGGTGGTGTTTCCTCCTTTAGAAGGCACTTTCTGGTGGCATATTTTGCAGATGGGGTATCCGTCGCACACCACTGTCCCCTCTGTGTCTTTCAGGTATCCAAAATGCGCCCACACGGAGGATGTGACGTTTTGCGTCGGCGGGTAAAGCTCCAGGGTTTCGTTACTCCCCTCGGGTCTCCAGGCTCCGATCGCATCCTACACACGGCGAGTAAAGCAGACATCAGATAACTCAGATAACTCATAAATCACACGGATCACTTTTAGTAACCGAAGTTTGGATCGTCAGCACAATAATTTCATCTTTGGAGGAAATAATTCTAAACTTCTGTCTCGGAGGAAACGCCACGCAGAGTTCATTCATATTTTCATGAAGCTCTCTCTTCACATTTCCTAAATCCCTTTAAAACCTTCTGTACTTCCTTTGTTCTTTCCTTCCTCTATTCTTCTCTTTCCATTCATCCTGCCCCCTTTTTTTCTTCTGACTGAATTCCCTTTTACCTTTCTTCTTCTTTCTTGCTATATTTTAGTTCTTCCTGCTAGCAGTCCTTCATTCTTTCGCTGCTTTACTCTTACCTTATCTTTTTCTATTCTTACTTTCTTTATTCATTCTTTCTTTTTTTATCCTTCCTTCTCTCTTTCTTTCCTTAATTTTTTCCCTTTCTTTATTATTTCATTCTTTTTCCCTTCCTTATTGCTTATATCTTTCTTTTCTTCGGCTCCGTCTTCTTTTCTCTTTCTTTTCTTACTTACTTGTTTTCTTTCTTTCTTTCCTTCCTTCTTTATTCTCCATCCTTCATTTACAAACATGCATAATTATAATACGTGACAAAATGGTAAAAATTTACTGTTAAGCATTAATTAGCATATTCAAATTTCAGAGAGAAAAGCCCTCCAATCGGATGCAATCAGGCTGGACGCGCCAGACTCTGTTTTAATCGCAGAAAGACGGCTTGTGCCGAGCGCTACATGAGGTTTAAGGCTGGTCACCTGAACCTCCTCGAATACGGACTGGTGGTTCCTCCGGAGGTGCCTCAGCATGCTGTTGGCGACGTTGGCTCCTCTGGAGGACATCGTGAGCTTCTGAAGGCAGATTTTACACACCGGAGCTCCGTCTTCTTCAACCTCGCCCTCAGAGTTTTTAGGATATCCGAAGTGATCCCATAATCTGATGTCGATCTCCTGGCCGTTCGGTGGACAGAGCTCGAAGGGCTTATACACCCTCTTCTCAGCCGCTGGCTAGAAAAACATTTAGATGAGATCGTTAATATTCGTGTTTTCGTCACGTCCTTCATGGATTGCACGGGGTTTGACTGGAGGCTACAGATGCCGAACGTTACCTTGATCTGCTGGTAGACGCTCCGATGATTCGCCTTCAGGTGGTGGAACATGTTTCTCGTGTCTCCGTCTTTGGACTCCACTCTTTGGCGACATATTTTGCAGATGGGGAAGCCGTCGAACACGACCGATCCTTCTGCATCCTTTAGGAACCCAAAATATTCCCAAACGGGATACGCGTTTTGTGCGGGTGGATGAAGCTCTGGAAGCTCAGGTGCGTCGTCCGTCCTCGGGTTACTGAGAGCTTCCTGATAGAAGACCAGCAGTTCTTTAAATCACTCCGACTATACAAAGATTTACAACTGAGACGAGGACTGGAGTCAATTTGCGATTATAGTGAAAAAATATTAACAAGTTTTATGAGACAGAAAGAAAAGAGAGTCAAGAAAGGAGGAGGGAAGCCAGGAAAAAAAAAAGGAAGGAAGTCAGGAAAGTAGGGAGACAGTAAGGAAGAAAGATGTAAGGAAGTTCAGAAAGAAATTCAGGAAGGAAGAAGGGATGTAAGACAGACAGAAAGAAAAGTATTAGGGAAAGGAATAACAGAAGTCCTAAAGAAGGAGGAACGAAGGAAGGAAAGGTCACCTCACGGTTAAGGTATAAGAATAATAATGACACAAGCGTACCTGTACCTCGGTGTACACGCCCTCGTGATTCTCCTGAAGGTGCTTCATCATGTTGGACGTAGACTCGCCCTCCGACATCACCTTCAGACCACAAACCTTACAAGCTGGAGCTCCGTCCTCTATCAGGGCACCGTCTGTACTTTTAAGGTATCCAAAATATTCCCATAACTTGGAGTTTTGTCCTTCTGGAGCGTAGAGAATTGAAGCGGCGTGGTCCAGAATGATCTCCTCAGGAGCAGTGGGCTGGAGCAGGAGATAACAGGAGCCTGAAGATAATTACAGTAGAGTAACTAAAGACAGCGTATCGTGAGATTCTTACCCTGATTTCATCGTAGATGGATTTATGATGATCTTTGAGGTGTTTGAACATGTTGGTGGTGTTTCCTCCTTTAGCCGCTACGTTCAAGTAGCAGATCTTGCATATAGGAAAGCCGTCGCAGACCACCGTCCCTTCCGCGTCCTTCAAATAGCCGAAATATTCCCAGACGGCGGATTTCACCCTGTGCGTGGGCGGGAAAAGGACCGGGTCCGCCAGTCCATCCTGTCTACTCAAGGATGTCGTAGCTACCTACGATTAAAGATTAAAGAAAATGAACCTTTTTTATTATCGTTTACGATAGAAGACGTTGTTAGAAACATTTCTCCACCTTGATGTCGAAGTACACAGCGTTGTGTTTCTTCCACAGATGCCTGTACAGAAATTTGGTGCTCTGCCCCGGACAGGAAACTTTAACTCGGCAGATCTTACACGTCGGCTGTCCGTCCACCTGCATGACCCCGTCGGCGTTTCTCGGGTAACCGAAATGCTCCCACACGGGCTCGAGGACATCCTGCGGGGGGCAAAGTTCCAACTGGGGGCTCGGATCTTCTGTCTGTCTCAGAGTTTGGTCATCGTTATCGTCACCGCTCAGCTGCAAAAGAACGATGTGACCAACGTGAACGACGACCCAAAACACACACCCCAAGGAGTCCGCCAAATAACTATAGTGCCTCGTTAATCAGATATTTTCACGTAGCTTTACTCAAACTCGGCATTTATCTGTCCGTGTATTGTAGAAAAAAATAAAAATAAAAAACGCACCTTATCTATTATTTTAACGTGTTAACAGACCTGATCTCCGTTTCTCCATCATCTCTTTGTACACTTCTCTGCCCACAAGCTTCAGGATCTCGAAAGCTTCAATCTGATTGGCTCTCCACTTTTTTTGTGACACACAGCTTTATAGAGCAACTGGTTGAAAAATAATTCAGTTTTTCATTGAAAAGTTGTGTGACTGGTCGTCGATCAAATGGCCTTTTTTTTTTTGTAAACGTAGTTACGGCTGCCCACGTCTACTGAAACAACTGTTCCAGACGCTATCCAACCTACAAAAGCAAAATCTTAAAGTTTTTTTTTCCTGGCAGCATTTTAACCAATAAGTCCTTCTTCAGAGTTCCAGGATCATTGACCAACACTGGCTAAGAAGGACCGTCCGAGCCGACAGCTTCCCAATTTACCTTGGGAGTACAAACGCTACCTACCTGCCTACGTAGGGAGCCTAGTCCTGAAAGGAACACCTGATAATGTGTGTCCACGAACGATCATGAATGCATAAATAATTAATCTGACCTCAATACCCTTGAAAACACCTGCTGTGGTATTGAAGGCTGTAACGTTAGAGCATTTTACCCTCATTTCTGTGAACTCGGCGGTGTGGTATCTCTGGAGATGGACCATCATGTTGGTGGTACATCCTCTCGGCGTGCTGACTTTTCTCAGGCACAGTTTACAGATGGGGAACCCGTCCGGCACGACCACGCCCTTGGAGTTCCTCAGATATCCAAAATGTTTCCAGACGCCTGATTTCAGAGCCATTTTGGGCGGGTACAGCTCATCCGGGTTGGCCTGAATGGGCGGGGCCCGGCTTCTCTCTTTAAACGGCCTGTACCTGCGCCACCCGGTTCTCGACTTCAGCTCCTCGAATAGGGAGTCGTGGTAGAACTTTAGGTGGCGTAGCATGTTGGATAAAATGCCCTGCTTGGAGACGATGGACTGCCGGCAGGCTTTACACTTGGGCCGCTCGTTCTCTTCGATCACGCCGTCCGCGTTTTTCAGGTAGCCGAAGTAGTCCCAGACGGGGGACAGGGGGAGGATGCTGGGGGGATACAGCTCAGGCAGGTCGTTCCCTTCTTCTGGACGACTCGGAGGAAACGTATCATTCGCCAGCTGCAGGAAAAGGAAAAAAAAGAAAAAGAAAACGAGAGAGAGAGAGAATCTGGTGTTAGATCACAATGACGCCTCCAAAGCAGCACAACGCAGCCGGCGGTAGCTTTACCTTCACTTCTTCGTACTCGGCCTGATGGTGGCGCCGCAGGTGGTTCAGCATGTTGGACGTGGTTCCGTCTTTAGCCGCTACTCTCCGATGGCACATTTTGCACAGCGGGAATCCGTCCTCCTTCACGTCACCCTCGGGGCTCTTCATAAATCCGAAATATTTCCAAACAGGAGAGTTCCTGCGTTTTACCGGAGGATGGAGCTCCGTGGCGTCTGATAGGTCCAGTCCCGGCTCCGCTCCTGCAGGAGTCATCGCGTGCTGCAACAGGAAACGATTCACAACTGATTCAGACAAAAAGATTCAGTTTATAAAAAAAATAAATAAAATAAAAAAAAATCAGTAGTTAGTTTGAACAAAATAAAATAAAATAAAATAATCAACATCTGCGCGGTGCAGTGGAGCAGAGTCACGTTTTTAATTTTTCTAACTGCACCCAGGAGTGCACTTCTCAATCAACACCCTGCAGCCAATCAGAATTAAGAACTGAACACGGCTCTGGGATGAATTACGTAATTCCCTGAAAAGCTCCATTAAGGATGATTGTGCGTGGTTCAAATGGCATAAAGACAGAAGAAACCGATTAGCTTTTCACCTTAAGGTCAGAGTTTACCTTCAGCTCCGCGTACACGGCTTGGTGATGGTGCTGAAGGTGGCTGTACATGTTGGACGTGTTTCCGTCTTTGGACGCGACGACTTGATGGCACAGCCTGCAGATGGGGAAGCCGTTCTCTTCCAGGACGCCCTCGCTGTTCATGACGAAGCCGAAGAGCTTCCACACGGCGGATTTGCGAGGTGTTGTGGGCGGGTACAGTTTAAGCGGCTCGTCTCCATCAGGTAACGTTATAACCAGACCCGCAGACTACACACACACAGAGAGAGAGAGAGAGCCAAACACGTCACCTCTGTAATGGAATAAAACATGAGGAGGCGTGGCCTCTACCAGTCTCAACATAATTTCTGTCAAGCCTGGTGAAGTGGGCGTGGCCTCCTGCTCAAAGATAACATATTTTGTGGTTTAACACTGAATTACTGCGTGTAAAGGGCGTGATGGTCGTGTCCAGGTCAGACGGACGCAGAGGGTCACGCCTACCTTACTGAGGGGACACACGATCCGATGCTGGCTCTGAAGATGATGTCTCATGTTGCTCGTGCTGCCCGAAGATCCCGCAGTGAGTTTCCAGCCGCAGATCTTACAGCTCGGCCTCCTGTCCTCGTCGTAATGGAAGTACTGCCACACGGCCGACCGGACCTGCCTCTTCCGCCTCGGCGCGGCCGCCACTCTGCGGTCAACGTAATCCACATCGTCGTCGCCGTCGTTCTCTTCTTCGCTCTGCTTCTCTACCCCGCTCCATTCGGCCGTCAGGTTCTGTTCATCCGACTCCACCTTCATGTCCGACTCAGAGGAGTCCGAGTCGAGCCACAGGGCGTCTGCTCTCTGATACACAAACACACACACAGCACCGCGTGACGCAGCCACGAGGGACCGAGCACAGGATTTATGGCGCCTACATAGTGGACAGGCCGTGTGGTTTGGGACACGCCCACAAATAAATATATCCACTTTAAAAAAAATACAAACATACCATGTGAACGTAACACTTAGGATCTGTTCTGATCATTTTTATTTTATTATTAAAATACGTGAGGATCACTCCACTCTGGGCGTGTCCCAAATCACTACCCACTAATATAAGCCACACTGAGCTGTGTGGATTGGGACACGCCCGGATGTTGCGTTTATGTAGGCGTGCATTGTGAGATGTTAGACGAGTCCGGGCCGTACCTTGGCTTCTCGGTAGGCGAAGTCGTGGTTCTCCTGCAGGTGTCGCAGCATGTTGGAGGTGTTTCCTCTCTTACACGCCACTTTCAGCTGGCACAGTTTACACGTCGGGAAGCCGTAATCATCCAGCTCGCCTTCCGGGTTTATAAAATACTCGAAGTATTCCCACACTGCGGAACGAGGCTTCTTTTCCAAGGGGAAGTCCCAGAGCGTGGTCTTGGCACATTTCTCCGGAGGGGCGTGGTCAGAAGGCTCGTCCGTGTCGTCGGTTTCCTCCGTCGGTTTCTTCTGGAACGAAAACCGTATCGAGATCTGATTTATTAAACCGGGAACCGAAGGTTAGGTAACACCACCACCACCACCTCTTCCTGACTCCTTACACCAGCGTGATCATGTGACTGCGCTAACTAAAACCAGGATCAGGTGCTCACGAACCTCCCAAGACCAAGAGTGACCCAATAACTCAAAGCCAGCTTTACCTTTCACACACGCAGCCGGAGTTCCTCCAGTCCAGTGCGTCAAATCCGTCATTTTAATCCCGTTAACATTCCCGCCAGCCGCTCGCTCTCATACACACACGGAATTTTATTCCGGTTCTCCTTCAGCGTGTGAGTTTAGTTTCTGGAGCTCAGAGGCTGCCACAGCTAACGCGTAGCTAACGGTACGGAGTTTGACTGAAAGCTTTACAGTTTTATAGCATTAATATTTTTCAGATGAGCAGAAACCAGTGTCAGGTTTTGTGTCTTTTTTTTTTTTTTAATTTATTTTAATTTCGTTCGATTTCTGTGACGTGTTTGACGTCAGTCTTTCTCGCAACTTTTAATAAATGACTTTTAAAAACACCATGACATCCTTAAACACACACTCTTCAAAGAGTTCATCAAATAAAGAATAAATTTAGCACTATTAGTTAAAGACATCACAATGACGATGAAATAAACAGATAACTAAATAACGTAAATTTACTGTAACACGCCTATAAACTGAAATAAATAAAAAATCATTATAATAAAAATAAATAATAAATAAACCAGCGAATGTCTAAGCACAAGTATGTTTAGTATCAATATTTACCAAAAGAAAAATATTTTTAAACTCATTAAGTTTGCATTTTATAAAAATAATAAAGTGGTTATGTTTACAAATAGATACACAAAACTTTTAGATCCTGATGAAATTTATACATTATTTGTAGAAGTGTAAATGAAGTAAAGATGAGAGTGGTGTAGTGACGGATGCGTGGACAGCGCTGAGCTGGGTGTGGTGAGGGTGTAGCGTGTGCGTCGACGCCGGTGTCGCTCTGAAACCTGATCATTACCCTGGACGCGGCTGCGGGGCGACACTGCCCTCTGGGACGAGAGCGTCTCAGCCGCTTCCTGCGTCCTCTCGGCCGTCTCTGAGCGGAACCGGCGTCTTCATCCTGACCTGTGAGAAACAAACAAACAAACAAACGTGAAACATTTCAGATAAAGCGATAGTGTTATGAGTCTCTTTGACTCTACTAATGTTACTGTGAAGTTTAAAATAGGTCTTCAGGTCTAAGAATTAGATTAATACAGCAGCAGTGTGTGCGCACGCACACACACACACACAGAGAGGGGTAAAGAGATATTCATATTCAAATGAGAGAACGGTAACAAGACATATTAACATTGTTTCTGCAAATGAGGCAGACAAAAGCAGAAACCACTGCAAGAGTCATAGAGCACTGTGTGTGTGTGTGTGTGTGTGTGTGTGTTGTACCCGGAGCAGAGGGCCTGCAGGTTGTGTGTGTGTGTGTGTGTGTGTGTGTGTGTTGTACCTGGAGCAGAGGGCCTGCAGG
>JAOVYU010000024.1:16078768-16094379 GCA_025674565.1 Synodontis membranacea
AGATAGATAGATAGATAGATAGATAGATAGATAGATAGATAGATAGATAGATAGATAGATAGATAGATAGATAATTGCAATTTCTAAATATGTTCTTGTAAATTAATTTTTTTTTGTTTCAAATTTTCTATACTTTTAACATAAATTTTATAATTTTTTTTTTTTTTTTTTACCTTTTACTTTATAAACCTTTAAGTTAATTACACAGTCAAAGAAAGAGTGGTTCAGGATACATTTCACTGCATGTGACAAATAAAGAATCTTGAATCTTAAATCTTGAGATATATATATATATATATGTACACAATACATTTGTGGCATCTTGACCAAAATCAACCTTTTATCATAAGAAATGTTAGTGTTTATATTCTACTCTATAAAGCTCTGTTCTTTCCTGGGTGCCTTCCATAAATCTTCCTTCTTTATGGAACACATTTTGGTATGCAAATGATCATGATACAATGAATATGCAAATTCTGCATGATGTCATACATTAGCTACACTCTCTGGAAGAAATATTATTATTATTATTATTATTATTATTATTATTATTATTAATATTATTAATAAAAGTTCTCTCTCTCTCTCTCTCTCTCTCTCTCTCTCTTTGTCTAATCTTGGAGCGCAGGTGATGATGTGTTTTTTTTTGTTTTTTTTTATTGTTGTTGTTGTTTTTTGTACAGGTTTCACTTTCTCAGTTTTTCAGGGTTCAATGCTGGAGTGAAGAGTTCTGCTGATTTATGATTTGCAGCTGTAACTGCACAAGTGAGCTCGCGATGTGTCACTTCTTGTGACATTATGGACAGCGCACGTGCGCCACACACACACACACGCATGCATACACTCACACACGCATGCACACACACACACACACAGCTTGGGCACGGCGCGCGCTATTGACTTGGCACAGATCTGCATCACTCAGGCTCGGAGGAGCGCGCGAGACCGGAGTTCGCTGTTTTGGTGCCAAACGCACGCCGGCGCGCGCACTTCACCGTTCAGACGTCGTGAGTCTCATTACAGGATTTCGTCAGGAAGTCGCTTTGGGTCGATTTGTTCACTCAGAATCAGCATGATCACATAAAACGCAGAAATGTCCGTTGAGCATTAGTCGGAGTTCAGAAATGTAACGCGCGCGCGCGCACACACACACACACATACACACACAGTGACTCTAGTGGCTCTATTGACTGCACTCAGGAACACTCCTGGGTTCACCAGAACACCCGTGCACGAGACAGAGCAGTGATGTTCGCGCGCCGGCGATGCCGCGGAGGAGATCTTCAGCGCAGAGTGAGCACCGCCTGAGGAGCGCACATGGATGTCGCCATGTTGTCGTGCAACACGACCGCGATCAAAGACTGGAGCTTCTTCCTGTCTCACATCCTGCCGCTCGTCAACCGGTCGGCCGGGCTCGTGCACCGCGGCGTGGAGGAGGCGGAGGCGGTCACGGTGGCCGTGGTGACCGTGGCGCTCGAGCCCGCCAGCCGCGCGCCCCCGGACTCCAACCACACCGAGCACGTGTACCAGTACTCCTACTCGGAGGGTGATGTGCTCGTGCACGGTGGCCGCGAGCCGCCCGACCGGGAGCCCATCCCTCTGCCCAAAGCCGTGCTGTACCTGCTGATGGCGGCGCTCGTGGTGGTGCTGGTGGCCTACGCCATAGTGGGGCATCTGGTCAAAGATCTGCTGCACGAGTTTGTGGGTGAGTCTGTCTGTCTGTCTGTCTAGTCATTGTGTATGTATAACTGTCTGTCTGTCTGTCTGTCTGTCTCCCTCTCTGTGTCCTCCTCAATATCTAAAGTCTCTCTGTTTCTCCTTGTCTTTCCCTGCATCTCTCTCTCTCTGTCTCTCTCTCTGTCTCTCTCTCTGTCTCCATTCTCAGGCTGTGTACCATGACATTATGGAATTTATTATTATTATTATTATTATTATTTATAATAATAACAATGGAAAAAATACTACTGATAATAATAATAATTAACTATTATTAATATAAAAAAAATTACTACTGATAATAATAATAATAAGAAGAAGAAGAATTAACTACTTAAAATCTGTTTCTTTTGATCTTACAGCACCACAGACTTGAGAAATAAATATCGTGATGCTGTTTTCAATGTCACAGTGTAACGTGTAATTAATGAACAATTTTTATATATATTTTTTTTTTTTGGAAACTCTACTCTGACTAAACCCAGAATCTCAGAGGTTCTAGATGAGATTTCGTTGAGTGTTTGGATAAACTGTGGCATTGATGTAATACAAAAATATTGTACATATATGCTTCTCCTTTTTGGATATGCAGCACGCACACGCACACGCACACACACACACACACACACACACACACACATACACACACAGTCCAGCTTTAGTGCTGTGGGAGCTCACTGCAGCCTGCAGCACTTTGTCCTATGGATTGTAAAAAAAGAAAAAGAGAAGAAAAGAGAGATCACTTGAGACTCCTGTGTGTTCTGCAGATGATGTACTTCCCTTGTGTAATTCTGTGTGTGTGTGTGTGTGTGTGTGTGTGTGTGTGTGTGTGTGTGTTTGAGAGAGAGAGAGAGAGAGAGAGAGAGAGAGCGAGAGACTGTAACAGTGTGTATCCTCTGTATTATCAGCACACCTGCGACACACTCACTGGCCGTGTGACATTAAAACTTCTCATTTTACCAAGAAACCCCAAAGCACTCTAAACTCCTCTGTCCTGAAGATGTCAGAAAACTTAAAGTTCCAGCTTTAAATCTGACTGTTACAAAGCGCTGACACTGGAGACTCCTTCCACACATGTTGCATAAACATCTCCTTACAGAAAACATCACCTTATGAGCGATTGCTCTCGTCTTTTAAATCAGTACACGTCCCTGTGAACACACTGCTACTATAGAAACAATAACGAGCACATTGATACTGTATAAACCCGCACGACTGTCGGAGCTGCTGTTAAAGAAAATTAATCGACGCCTTCTGACCAATCAGAATCCAGACGTCAGTGCTGCAGTGGTTTCAACAGAGTTAAGATCGTTTAGTTCGTGTTTACTCTAGTGCTCGTTTGAGGCTCTAGTGATAAGAGTGGCGTTATGAAGAAAGGCGTGTGCACTACAGTTATTATAAACTCCATCCTGAGCCACGTGTCGATCCTGCCTGGAACTCCAGAGGGATTTTATCGCTTGGCCGTGTTCCCGGAAAGCAGAGCCGTTAGGTGGTGAGGGTCAGTAGAGATGACAAGCTTCAACCATGAAAAATGTTCCATCACTTCATCACGTTCAGACTCAGCCAGGACGCTGCAGGTCTGTCGGCTAATGAAATCTACGCTGCTAATTATCGGAAGCGGATTCTGAGGAATGACGACGTTACTGCGTAGGGTCTGTCCATTAAAAGCGAATCTGGAATAAAAAATGGAGATATAAACAGATGAAACAGCTACGGCTGAGCATAAATCATGCTCAGTGTTTTTAATATCTCTGCGTGCTGAACATTTCCAAACCAGCCTGATGGTTTCTCAGCTTCTGCCTGAGTGTTAAATGAGTTCACTGACACCATTAACTTTTTTTTTTTTTTTTTTTTTTCAGCTAAATGTACAATGTTATTAATCTTTTACATCCTTAAAATCAGGCAAAAGTTTTTCAGTGCAGAGATGTTATTTTTACTCATCATTTTATAACAATTTAGCCACTGCTGAAAAAAAAAAAAAAAAACCCAAGTGTGATATTAAATCCAGTGAAGAACTTCTTGATAAATCTAGTATTATTGGCCCAAGCACCTAAGGTGTGTGTTTCCTCCTCCTCCTCCTCCTCCTCCTTCTTCTTCTTCTTCTTCTTCTTCTTCCACAAGGCTCACAGAATGCTTTGAATTTTCCATTAATTTTGCCCTCGTGATAGAAGACCGTCTCTGCTACCTGTCTGTCCACAGCAGTTTTCACCAACAGAACCTTTCCTTATATCATGATGTTCATTTCTTCCATATTGGATTTTCCACCATTTCAAATTTTTTCTCCTACAAATTCTGTCTAGGCATCGCAGCTTCGTGAGGCCAACCCGAACAAAGCCCGTTTTGTGGATTTCCGATATCCATACCACACAAACGAAAGCTGAACAGGAAGTGAGGACGTATCTTAGCAACACTTTTACGTATTTGACATCAAACTTGCCATATATGTTTAGCAACATGATCTAATGTTAAAAACAAGCTTTGAGATAATGTGCAGCCTGGGAGGGCTACAGAAAACAGGAAGTGAGGTCATATCTAAGCAGTGGGTTGATATATTACAGTCAAATGTAGTATATCTCATTTTGAATAAGTGCTGATGGTCACAATCGCCATGTCCATGAACCCATATTGTTGCTTGCAGCTATATTATTATTATTAGTAGTAGTAGTAGTCTTTCTCAGAATTGATCCTCTGGCAATCTCGGGATTTGAATTGACAACTTTCCGCTCATTAGCACAGAACCCGAAGCGCCTAGCCGCCACCGCTGCACTCAGGTGGTGTTTTGCATTGACCAAGGATGCAAAAATCACCCACGTGACAGTGGAGACGTTCACCACAGAAGCACCAAAAGGAAAAGCTGATTGAAGTTCCACAGAATTATCATTTGGTTAATGCAGGTGTTCAGTATTTAATAGCAAACCACAATACATAATAAATTAATACTCAGAGTGCATTAGTGCTGCCTTGTTAGGTAAAGAACAATTACACCACACCGCTCCTGAGTTCAGGATTCTGATTGGTCAGAAAGCGTTGATTCATTTTCCATAACAGCAGCTCCGACAGTAGCTCAGGTTTCTATTAGCGCGCTCGTACTAATACGTGCTCGTTTCTATAGTAACGGCTTAAACGTGCGTAATTGTGATGTTATTATGGTGAAGTTTTTCAGACTTGATCCACAACGTTAAACAGGACTACGGTATAAATATAAATATCGTTCCATCGTTCTTTAATTGGAAAAACTGGACAAAACTGCTTTGATATAAGAGGAATTAAACACTTCGACTTATAGGTAAAATGATTGAAATGATTATTTGCGAATAACAGGACGTCCTTAAATAAATGTTACATAAATATCCACTTACAGAAAAACGTCACTGCGTGCGTATAAAGACGTTGGCCAATCAGAATGCAGAACTCAGTGATGTCATGTAATATGCTGTATGACATCATTGTGATGCGATGGGACATTGTAACGCTGACTGTGTTCTTCATCAGAGTGGGTGTTCGGACCTCGTTCGGCGAACCGCAGAAGCAAAAGTGACGTGAGCTGCATCACGGCCAGCGGCAGCGAGATGAACGAACTCCCACGTCTTCTGGAGACGAACTACGTTACCCATAATCACTCGGGCTGCTCGAGGGGCGTGAAGCCTGAAGAGCTGGTGGTGAACATCGAGGAGCCTTTACACCTTCCTCTCCCCCCATCACCGTCGCACACTGGGACCTAGCGGCGTCAGCAGTGGTTCCGCCATTTTGATTTGAACCCTTATGGTAAAAATGGAGAGGGGGCGGGGGGGGGGCAAGAAAATCTGCAGGGAGGAAATAGAGTGTGACGTTACGGGAATCAGAGCTACACACTTCAGCTGTGGAACTGGAGTATAAGAACTTCTTAGGGCGGAACGGTAGAAAAATGTGTGTGTGTGTGTGTGTGTGTGTGTGTGTGTGCAAAGCTGTTGTGATAGTCAACGGATTTTAAAGCCAGATTTAAAGACATTTCTGTTTTCCCATTGAGTCTCTGTCTTTTATAATTAGTTTGTTCATTTTAAACACACACACACACACACACTGTGAAATTTTTTTTCCCACTGTGATCCTTTCTTTTATGATTATTTATATCCTTTCCACCACCTTACACACCCAGAAGTGAGCAAAGTGTGTAAAGAATTAAAATACACAAATTTAGTAATATATGATATACACTTTAAATGCACTGTAACACACTGTGTTGGACCACTGAGCACAGGACTCACTGGAGTTAATTGTTATGAGTTATAAATCATTCTTTTATTTATTTATTTATATATTTATTTATTTATCTATCTATTTATTTATTTATTTATTTATTTATCTATCTATCTATCTATTTTTTTTTTATTTATTAGATCAGATACAGGAGAGTTGTCTTTCGCCTTTCTAGTCAAATCCAGTCTATGAAAAATGATGCACAAGTTTTTAAAAAAGAAAGATCGTCAGAGAGAAAGAAAGTTACTGGTAACCAAACGCTCACTATCATCAGTGACATATACCAAGCAAAAAACGTTAGATAAATAAATAGCTATAAATATGACACGGTTTGTCGTCTGTTAGTCGTGATAATGCTGAATGATTTTTGTCTATTTCTTCTCTTTAATAAGGGCTATGTTTCTCAGCTGTGTGTGTGTGTGTGTGTGTGTGTGTGTGTGGTGACTGTAGTCATGACAATGCCAGTTTTGTGATTTTAAAGTTTAACGGTGTCTGAATAAATGCTAATCAAGTCACAAAGCAACGTCTCATTTTTAATTCCTCTCTGACGAGACGCACCTCAGGACGCACACAAAAATAAATAAATCAAATAAAGCCGTGTCCTAATCAAGCCGTTTTCCTTAATCATGTACTTTTCCACTTTACATTTTCCTGAACTTTCTCTGCTTCTTTCCTCTCGGAGAATTAAATGAAGCATTTTTATTATGCACAGGCTCAGTGGGAATTTAATTACGAAACCTTTTACGTCAGCCGAGACCTTTCTGCTCTGGACTTTGCGTCTTGACTTTGCCTGTACACTTTATAGTGAAGAGTTAGCGGATTTAGCCATAGCTTAAACAACACGCCGTGTCTGGGTTGTGCTTCTGTTTCATACTTGGATTTAGCATATATTTTGAATGTTTTTTAATTTAATCCAAATAATCAAATAATAAGAATGAAGTCTAATCAAGTTCCAAGAGCAAAGGCTGTGACAAACAAAGGCAAGGCGTAAGTGCAGAAAGCGATTCTTTAGTGCAGCGCTCCCCAACCGGTTTCATGCATGAAAATGTTTCCGTGGACCGGGTAGAGGCGCGGGGGATTCGCATTAGCGGGTGCGGAGCTTGTGTATCACCTGTTGCAATGAACCTGTAACTTACTGTAGGTAGAAATCTTGGTATTTTCATTTGAATGCTTGACGCTTTCTTTTAGCTGGCTGTCCCATTCTGGCCCTTCTGCTGCTGTCCCATCGTTTGCTCGTTCCTTCCCAAAAAAGCTCTCCAGTGAATTTTGTTTTTGGCTCATTTTTTTCAAGAGTTAGTTTGTGTCACTGATGGGTGAAACGGCGTGCCAGAGTCAAGTACGGCGTGAGTGAGGCGAGGGCGGAAACATTCGTTTTTCAAAATAAGATCTGGAAGGCTAATGAAAGAAAAATAACCATAATTTCAACCATGAAATTTTTTCTTTGTGGCCCGGTACCAAATGATCCACGGACCGGTACCGGTTCACGGACCGGGGGATGGGGACCCTGCTTTAGTGTAAAGATTGAGAGACAGAAAATAAGATGATGGAGTGGATAATAGCTGCACATACGACCATAAAAAATTTTGTATTGCATGAACTGCCAATCAGAAATGCGTGAACTTGTTTTCTGCTCATTTTGTTCGGTTATTGAGATGAAGTTAAAGCTGGGTATTTTTCTGAAACCTGGCAACCCTGACGATGACACTGTAACCCACACAACACTCGATCGCTCCGCTGATCCGTCATTCCTACATCCCCCATGTAAAAAAAACTACAAGAATTCTGTTATTTCTCTTTTCCTTCTCTGTCTGTTCAGCAGTAAACCTCAGCTGATGTGAGAAACACCTGTAATTTCCTCGGCTCTCGTCTCGGGATTGATTTTTCACTAAAGTTTTTTAAAGGTGTATTACATTAAGCAGGTTTTAAAGGACCTGAGATTAGGTGTTGTAAATAAGGTCGTTACGGGACACACGGCCTCTCAAATGCTTGGCGAGGAGACAAGGACGCGGTGTCATTGATGCGACGCAGGACTCGTCCTGATGATGATGACGATGATGATGATGATGATATGGCTGATAGCTCTTAGCTCTGGATCTATATGTTCAAAATCAGCTCTGTAACTGACCGTGATAAGAGTGTTCTGCGTGTCAGATTATACGATGAAGATTCTCTAACGATAGATCTTCGGTTAAAGAAAAGGCCGTCGATTCTCACATCATCGATCAGGAAATCAGCTCGAGAGAAAACCAGAAAACAGAGACGCTTTTATAAAATGAGCTTCAGGTAAAAAGAAGATTTTTTTTTTTCCCTGTCCTGTTTTCTTTACGTTTCTCCATCACCTCTACGCTACCGTATCCGTAGCTGTCCTGTGAGTTTGCCGTTGGTGGATTTTAGACGAGCGACGCAGTATTGGAGATTTTAATAAAAACTTAATCATCCTGCCAGAACATCAGCATCATCAGTGACCAAAAATTTGGCTTTGAACTTTTAAATTTGTACATTTTTTAGGTCAGGATACTCCGACGACGCTAATCATCTACGATACTAACAATAACCAAGACATCGTTTTAAAATGTAACGCTTTAGCTGTATGTGATGTAAGCGAGTTAGCCTAAACTAACGACCACAGACGACAAAGCAATCGCTTAGCTAAGGATAACGATTGATAGCGATATTATACAAAAAAAAAATTACTTTGAGGAAAAGTATCAACGTAACAGACAGACAAATTTCCCACTTGAATGATCGTCAAAACCATTTAGGTATATTTTTTTTCTATATTTTCTCAAATCTGTCAGGTTCGCTGAGCGCTCAGAGCGTTTGTGTTAGTGCGTGTTCGCAAACATTCGCTGTAAAACACAAATCAAAAGAAAAACTCTCTGGAAAACGTTAACGAACATTTACATTTGTTTCACGTTATTCATGAGGTTTTTTTTTTTGTGAAAGCTGAAATCTTTGAAAATGCAGCGTCAATCTGATTTCAGTCACTGAGATCAAGATTTCAACGTTAACAAACACAAACGCTACATGAGTATGAGCTCCCCCTAGTGGCAGCCTGGTCATCGTGAAGGAGGCTGTTACGAAGGGAACAGGTTCAAATTACAAGCTGAAAAAAATTTACTGTAAACGATCCAGAAATGTCTGACACTGGAGACTCCTTCCGTCAACGTCACCTTACAGAAAAACGAACGAACAGTTTCTGACCAATCAGCAAGAACAAGACAAGCTACAGTGATGAGTAAAGAAATCGTGTGTGTGTGTGTGTGTGTGTGTGTGTGTGTGTGTGTGAAACTCTCATTAACACACACCCGTCTGATGAGAGGGATTCATCCTGTAGTGTGACATTGAGAATACCCAGTTATGTCCATTTACCTGATAGAATTGAGGATGTGTTTGCAACACACACACACACACACACACACACACACACACACACACACACAAAGGGATAATATCCCTCTCTTTTCAGGGCTCCAGTTCAATCTGACTTAAAGCGGCTCACACTAATCCTGTATTAACATCTCAGACCTCACACTCGTCCCGTCCTCCCGCTTTAACGTGTTTAGTCAGTCCAATTTACACTAAAGACACGTCAGGGCAAAGTGTCACCTTCCTGCTTCTGGAATGTCGTCATAGAAACAGTCCTCACAGGAAGTAGATTTAAAAAAAAAAAAAAAAAAAAAACCTAAATAAAATATAATAAAACAAGCAGGAAAAAAAATCTGGGACATGCTTTCCTCCTGTGTGTGTCTGGACGAGTGAAAATATGTCACGAGAGATTGTCCTGGTCCACGGGATTGCTTTTACTAGGTCGAGAGTGTACCATCATTCACTCACACACACACACACACACACACACACACACACACACACACACACACAGAAAGAGAAAGTAGGCCAGAGAGTTTTGCCTGTTGGATGTCCATACCTGTGTCCTGCGTGTATTTGGTTGATGGAGTTCTGAACAATATGTGAAAAAATTGAACCCTTCATTACATTTATATCTCTTTTGTTTGCTAAGATGATCTTTCCTCTGTCAAGTGACCTGATTTTGCCATATTTTGTCCAGGTCAGGTGTGTGTGTGTGTGTGTGTGTGTGTGTGATTCAAAAATACTGAGAATTCAGAATTTACTCTGAGCTTATTGACGTCTCTTCGATTTTGAAAATGGCCGCCGTTACCAGTTTATACTGAAGTTGGCATCACAGTGCTGTAAAGGTTCCTGATATACACTTAAATTCTAAAGAACAGAAGCTCACTTATGTAGTTTGTGTTCAGTTCAGGACTTGCAGAAGGAGAGCTGGAAATCAACACTGCCCCCTGTTGGCCAAACTGTGTAACTACACTGACCTTGAAGATGAAAGCAGAAGGTCAGCGCTCAGTGACTGGACTGGAACAGCTTCAGGAGTCGTATGTGATATGAAGCCACACCAAGGATTAAAAACAATTATACGTAAAATTAAACATTAATAATGTAGTTGAATGCAAAACAAGAGTCTCTTTATTCTCTCTTAAATTTAATAAGACAAAAAAACAAACTTTTTTTTTTTTTTTTTTATTCGTCTGTCCTGAAAAATTCAGCTCTTCTGTGATTCTTACTTAAATATTTTAATTCATTGTAACACAGCAAGAGCGTAATGGTTTTTTGACAAATGTCCATCATTCATTACTGTTTTATTTTTGGTTATATCATCGTGCAAAGACTTTATTGGACAAAACCAGACGTGACAGAATGATGGAAACAAAAGGAAGAACTGAAGCAGGAGTCTGGATTGAAATTTTAAAGTTAAGTAACCGAGTTACAAAAATACAAAAAATGATCTGTTGTTGTGGCTGCTACGTGCCAGAAAAACTCCATGCAGCAAAAAACGCTCCACAGATTCAGCTAGGGATCGAAAACCGACATCCAACTTTTTCTTCGTTCATGTGTCGTACATGGAGGCTTCGAGCAAAACACGTCTAACCTTTTCCTTCCGTTTCACAATACAATTTAAGATCCATGGCTGAGGACGTCGCCGGATTGGTTTTGGAATACCGATGGCGTTGAAAATGGCGACTAGCTAACTGGTGCACGGGATTCTGGGAAACGTGAGCCGGATCCTTTCATATTAAAACGAGCAGAAGCAGTAACATCATGTGACTATGAAGAAATCTGTTGTTGTGTAAAAAAAAACACTAAAGCTAACGTTCCTTTTTTATTATTTATTTATTTATTTTTAAACATTTTACATTTTGACCAATTCCTAATTTCTATTTCTGATACTTAATGAAAATAAAAGAGAACGATAGAATATAAATATGAAAAGCTCCTGGGTAGGTACAGCCTTATCTAATCTAAACTAGAGTGAAAGATTGACACTGGATTAGGATTATTAATAATACACATATCTACCACAAAGACGCATTTATTCCCTATTTATTAAAGCAAACACAGCTTCGTTTTAATGAACGATCGATAAATTTCCATCTGCTTCGTTTGTTACATAGAAGAATCTAAACTTTTCTTTTACTCTGAACACGGTCTCTTGGAGGCAGAATTGTGCTAAAAGCATTTTCTTTATTCTAATGCATTTCTTCCCTCCCGAGATCAAGCCGTGTCTCTGTACTCGTCAATAAAAGTCACAAACAGCTTAGATTTCACACGTGCCGTGAACGTGTTTTTATTTTCACGTAAGGTTTTTCTGTAATGCTCGGCTGACAGGATTTTTCCCCGGATTATGGATTTGCCATTTTGCCCACAACAATAACATTAATTATAATAAGATCTTGACTAACTCGATATTTATTTTCTGCCCTGAATGCGTCTCTGAACTGACCACTCATGGCGTTAAAATAGTTTTTGGTATCACGAGGACATACTGGGAGAAAAGAAATTTCTTTCCCGCATATAGAGAGTGAATAAGAGAGAGTGAATACTGAGGAGTTCAGAAAGCATTTTTATTAGTAAGAAATCTTTAGTTGGAAATTGTAAAACCGTGTCGTAAAGCAGCTTAAAGCAGGCTGTATAGCAGCAAAAAAAAAAAAAAAAAAAATTACACGTAATTTATGACGTATAAACATTTATTTATAGTTATGTGCATTAGCTGAATATCTTCACTGTGTGAAGTACAATAACGTGTTCAGTCTGACCTACTGATATAAAGCAACAGAGAAACACTCCTCATACTCCTCCAGAACCAGTTTGCGTTTTTTTTTATATATTTGTGAGATCTGAATCTGTAATGATGAATCGTCGTCAGCGTGACGTCGCCGTCCAGCGTTTAACACTCCAGTCTCTCGTGCAGGTCACTGAGCCTGAAACGGGAAACACTTTAGTCACAATCTGAACTCATCTGATGCTCATGTCATGGAAAGGTCAATCTGCTGCATGATTTACAAACAAAATAATAATAATCGCTCCGTTTGGGGATAAAGAAATGGTTTTGCTTTGTTTTTTTTTGTTTTTTTCCAAGCTGGGGAAATGCTGAAGGCCATGTACATCCTTCAGGGACTCATTGAGTTTATTAAAGACAGACGTAAATCAACAATCACAATTTCAATGAAATAAATAAATAAATGTATTAATTAATATTTAGGAAATTGGAGGCCCTGCGTTCTTCAGTGGCACATGGACAGACCTAACAATCACATAATAGAAAATACACAAATAAGATTTCAAATAAATTTTTAAGATAAGATTTGTAAATAAATAAATGAATATTATAGTATAATTACAGTATAAATCTAATTAAACATTACACAAAACGTCAAAGAGCAACAAAAAGGAAACATTTTAAAAAGAAGCTCCTTCATTTCTGAAATCCATAAATGAAATATAAATCATAGATTGCCATCGGTGTTGTGTTTTTATTAAAAATGGAGATCTGTAATGAAGTTCTTCATGTAGTACAGTGGTCACCAGCCCTGTTGCTGGAGATCTTTAGTTCCTGATCAGCTCGAGCTCCAGGAACAGGGCTGGTAATCACAGGTGAGCTTTAATTTTGGATCAGAATTGGAGGTAAACGCTGGTCAGTGCTCGGGTACACTCACCTCCGAGTGCAGCAGAAGAGGCAGGGAGAAGATCGGTCCTCTACACGGTAACAGCCCGAGTTCGGAAGATCTTTACACTCGGATATAAAAGCCTGGAGCTCGGACACGGGACCTCCGTCCGACTGCTGCTGCTGGAACCGAGAATAAAAAAATAAAAAAATAAATTTAAAAAACCGCACTCTGTCATCACAAGAGACGATTTTCAACTGGGTTCAGTAAAAGATCAAACTACGATTCGTGCAGACGTTAAATGCGGAAATGTACAACACTGATAATAAACCAAACAGGACTAGTTAAAAAAAAAAAAAAACTAGCACTGTAACGGTAATTAATGTAATCTTAATCCACATGACTGTAACTAGCACAGGCCTGTTTCAGCATCGCGGGTTTACTTCATTTGTTCAGTGACTTCTGTTCACACTGAAGTCGTTTTAAAAATTTAAAAAAAATTTTAAATTGTGTATTTGATTTCTTATAACAGTAAGGCAGAAATATATTATAAAATATCTGATAAATTGTAAAACAAAACACACTGATTTCACGAGGACATAAAATATCAGTGCTTTAAAATATGTTTAAATATGCACGTCTCTCTCAGTCAGCTTTCCAGTGCAGTTTGTTACCTTGATGGTCTCGTAGGTGTCTGTGATCAGGGTGATGAAGAGGCTGAGCACCATGTAGATGAAGAGCGAGACGAAGGTGTAGAGGTAACCACGACTGAACAGCCACACCACGTAACTCTTCTGCTGCATGTTCTTAAAGGTGGCGAACATGTCGTCTCCGTTAATCAGGGAGAACAGACACTCGGACACCGTGTTCAGGGTACGGAACTGCAAGACAATCGCGCTGAATCGTTAACAAACATCAGAGATGCACATGAACAAGGAGACGATCCACTGGGGCAGAAAGAAACATGCTGCATGAACGCACTAACAGCGCAGTTGAGTTTTCTGCCTCACCGATTCGCTTTATTTTTCTTTGCCGCTTTAGATGCAGTCATTTCCTGGGCAATTTCTTCAAACACAACTCGGCCCATGTAAGAATAGCAACGCTGGGAGGAAAAGCTACAAGTATTCCGACCCGACTGTGCTCGTTCACTTATCCAATCTAGAACCACATATGAACGTAACTCGGGTCTGATTTGACTCTTACCTCCACAAAGACCTGAAAATAATGTCACAATAAAGCAGAAACCCTTTTGCTGCATCACTTGGTGTAACCTGTCCGGTTCATTCGACTTTCTTAAAAGTACTCGCCTTTTCGTGGTAGGGTCCGAGTACGATCCAGCCGCAGAAGCAGTAGCCGAGGTAGATCATGGCGGCGCAGCAGCAGAAACGGATGACGTTGGGGAACGCCGCTCTCAGGGTGATGATCAGGATCTGCAGGGAGGGTTAGGGTTAACTGGGCTGAGGTTCATACATACACACGAACACAATCACCATCGCAGCAAAACAAAGCATCGTTCTCTGGAACTCCAGAGAGGCTTACGTTGTATTTTTTGAAGTAGCCCATGTAGCGCAGCACGCCGATCCACACGAGCATGGTGCCGGTGCCCAGGAGGATGCTGCAGATGTCATAACTCGTCAAAGCCTGTTTAGTAAGCGAGATATTTTAGCACGAGTTATTCAACACAGCACAGTTCCATCTGCAGGTGTGTGTGTGTGTGTGACTCGTATCGTACCTTGAGCTGGATGGCGATTTTGAGCACCGAGCCGGTGATGGTGAGGACGTCGCTGATGATGATGAGGATGTACCAGCCGTTAATGAACTCCATCCGGTCAGAACAACGCACTCGCTTCCCATAATGCTTCAGGAAGAAGGTGGTGTACTCCTGTAAGCACAAAACAATACACACAAGAGGGTGTGTGAGAGAGAGCTCACGTGAGAGAGAGAGAGAGAGAGAGAGAGAGAGAGAGAGAGAGAGAGAGAGAGAGAGAGAGAGAGAGCGAATGATGAACCCTTAACCAGCCTCTGTAAAATATTTACCTTTTAAAAAAAGCAGGAAGCCGTGTAAAATATTTACTCTTGTGTAGTGTTTTTATGAATCGCGTCTCGTGATCTTTTACTGCGGAATCTAACCTGCAGAATCGAGCTATAAAACTGAAGACGCGACGCATTCTGCTCGAGTTAATATTTCATACCCCCCCCCCTTTTTTTAATAAGCTGTATTTAGAACACGCCGTCTCTTACACAACAGTAATGAAAAGGAAAGAAATGATCAGAAGCATGACAAAGTTCTTCAGTCATGTCATGGGTCATGTACCAATAAAACATGATGCTGTAACGCACGAGTCACATTAAGCATCATTCTGACACGGCAAATTCTTCCATAACCACGTTTAAACATCAGCTATTTAAAACTGACTTTCTCTAAAGATTCATTACTCAGAATGTCATTTAAAGCTCATGCTGAAGGAGTATTTACTTAATAATTTAAAAGAATAATAATAAATCCTGATTTTCCATTAGACTTTCAGCTTTCAGCCTGCATTAGACTTCCATCTCTGTTAGAAAATTCTTCTATTAAAAATTTATTTTTCAAGTATTTCTTGTTTTTAATATTGATGCATAATTTATTTATGAATAAGCAGAAAATTCATTTGCATTAATAAATAAAAAAATTTATTACTT
>JAOVYU010000024.1:16115297-16129141 GCA_025674565.1 Synodontis membranacea
TCTCTCTCTCTCTCTCTCTCTCTCTCTCTCTCTCTCTCTCCCTGTCTCTCTCTCTCTCTCTCTCTCTCTCTCTCTCTGAAGTGGACAAGTCAGAGATTCCAACGTACTCTGTCCTCCGCGTGCCCTCTGCCACACAAATGCCCCCCCTGGACACCATCAGCACCAAACTCTACGTGGGCACTGAGGTGACCTGTGTGTGTGTGTGTGTGTGTGTGTGTGTGTGCTGGGGGTATGTGTACGCATATGATGGTGACACTTGCTGTCCGTGTTTTGTGTCAGGATGGAGAGCTGGTGTACACCGACTGGAAACTGGAGAAGGACAATGAGTCAGGAAGACTATCTAGTAAACACACACGCACACGCGCCCACACACGCACACAAACATAGACACAACTGATATTATCACGTTATGAGTCATTTTTTAAGCGCAAACCTTCAGAACACATTTAGCTCCATTCAACTTTTAGTAGAAATGTAAATGCATCACAGAGCCGAGGTTCCGTGTGGTTCTGTGTGACGGCTGATGGACAGATGACTAACACACTCTGCGGTAAATAACACAGCGCTCATTCTGTCTAATCAGATTGCGTTAAATCCACAGTGATTGTGGTTTCTCCTAAACATCAGGGATTAACACTGAGGAATTCTGGGAAAGAGAAGGAAGAACACACCAGAAAAAAAAACAATGGCTGATTTGACTGGAAGCTGATCCATGAAGCAATCTGCCCTGATTACTTAAAAAAGACACACACACACACACACACACACACACACACACACACACACACACACAACAGCTCGTCACTGCACTCCTTATTAACCCTTTCAAAGCCAAGGGAAAAAAAACAAACTATGAATTAAGCAACAAATCTTCATTATTCTGTTCACGTGATAAAGGAATGAAACAATATTTGTCGTCCTTTTATAGTACAATACCGCAAAAGAAGCGCAAACTCCTCCGTCCTGATGATGTTGGAAAATTTAAAGTTACAGATTTACGTCTGGCTGTTACAAAGCGCTAACACTGGAGACTCCTTCCATTTCTCCTTATAGAAAACATCTCCATATCAACAACTGAAATCTCTCTCTCTCTCTCTCTCTCTCTCTCTCTCTCTCTCTTCAGGTTCTAAGCCCTCTCACGTCTCTCAGGTGCATGACAGTCTGATGAACACGGTTCTCCATTCTCCGTTCTTTAAGGACATTGTTCTGGCTGTGGGCGGTTCATCCTTCACCATCTGGAAAGAAGGAGTTACGGTGAGACACGCATGCTTTTATATAGACAAACTTTTTACTTTATGGACAAGCTTCATTTATAAAGCTGGATTTAATCAAACTCTTCCTAGGAGTGTTTACACAAGGAATATGGTATTCATGAAAATCCCTTCATTTCAGAAAAAAACGTACCCATGCTCCTGAGTCTGTGTACATTTATACATAAGAAGAATAAAAGATCGGCTTTAAGAGCTTCTGCACTTTTATTTACTGGTTAATATTCAAAGCAAAGCATGAAGAACCACCGTTCTTCCAAAACCGCTGCTGTGAACGATTTTTTCAGAAAAGTTCCGAGTGACTTTTTAACCTCTCGACCAATCAGGTCATGAATTTGGGAGGCATTTGTATGACCTTTTTTTTTTTTTTTTTTTTTTCAGTGTCCTTTGCGTTACAGGTCAACATTAACCCACTCCATCTAATCTTCTCTCGTCCTCTCTCATCTCAGAAGGGTCCAATCCTGCAATCGCCGTTTTCCAGTAGTAGGTTCACGGCCGGGTTCTGGTCTCTAACTCGACCCGCTGTGTTCTTCATCGGGAAAGAGGATGGCAGCCTGGAGGTGTGGAACCTGCTGGAGAAAACTCACGAGGCTGTACTGAACCAGAACCTCACCACGGTTGAGATCTCCTGCATCAGACCCTGGATCGCCTCCTGTTAGTGACACACACACACACACACACACACACACACACACACATTACAAGACAACAGAACATAATTATTAGAATTATTTATACGTTATATATAAGGTGTTGATTAAACTTCTATAACAGCAGCTCTGACAGCCGTAGCTTTATATTAATGCGCTCGCTTTAATAACGTAGACATGTGCCGTAACTCCAGTCTGATCTTGTTTGAGCAGCTAAGCATCACTTCCTGGCCGTGTCTGATCACCTGGGCACGCTTCACATCCTGGAGATACCATGGACACTCCGTAACCCAGCTCAAAACGAGGTGAGCGTTAATAACCTGACACTCTGAGACTCTTTAAACACCTTCACTGGCGCCTAATAATCAACATTTTCTGTTTTTTACATTTTATGAGTTCAGGAAAAATTCACTTGGTGACCAGTAGATGATACAGATGCACGTATTTTTGTAAAATATATGCAGAAGTAAATGCACAAATGATTAAGTAAATGAGTTTGGAGATTAGGTCACACTGATTCATCAAGCCTGCCGATGGTCCAGAGTCCAACCGTGCAGTTTAAAATCAAATGAAATGAAATGAGAAAAACGTTTTGTCCGTCAGGACCAGAGAATGAACACCTACCTGAAGAGGGAGGTGGAGCGTCTGATCTACTTTGAGAAGAGGCCAGAGATGCAAGAGAGAGACAGGAGTGTGCTGGAGGCGGAGGAGAAGAACAGGAAGCTGATGAGAAACGTTTGTGTAGAAGTAAGATTTCTCCTCCGAGACCCATCCTTGTTAATCAGCCTGTTTCTAGATGCTTTGTTTATTTATTTACACTTTACGATACTATAAAGTTACACTGTGTGGCCAAAAGTATGTGCCCTCTGAAAATCCCCTGAAAAACACTGGTTAATTATTCACCGGTGAATTAAATCCTGTACCGTGAACATGGAAACACACACACACACACACACACACACACACACACACACACTGTAGCACACACTCCATCTGCCTTAAGGAAGCGTGTGCTCTTCATCACAGTGTGTGTTTATTCTTCCGCTGTAAAAATAATATAAAAAAAAAGATGATGATGATGATGATGATGTGTGCAGGATATGATGGACAAGATGGATGATGATCAGGTGAAGGAGCTGCAGAATGAGGTGCAGAGAGGCTATGAGGAGTATTTCACTCTGGAGAAACTCATGAGGAAGAACTTGGGCCTGGTGAAAGAAACATAGGACACGAATAAAGTCTCTCACACACACACACACACACAACACACACACACACATTGTATAAATACAATGTTTTATTTTTTTTAATTAATAGCATTTTTAATAAACTGATGTTGTCTTGGTTTCTGTCTTCTCTCATGTTGTGTCTATATATATATATTAAACCTGATGATAAAAAACATTTTAATGGGAACCAGTAGAACCATTAGAGAGTGAAAGATGCCCCTAATCCCTGAATATTAGGAACTGTCCTGTTCCCTAGAAAAAGTACCAACACCACAGCAGTGAAGAGGGGCAGAGTGTGGAGCTGATATTACACAGCTCAGCTTGAATACAAACCTACAGGTGTGTAAATACACACACACACACAAACACACACACACACTCTCACACAAATGCAGACAAAGGACACGGCTGGTCTAATGTAAACACGGGAAGTGTGTGAGATTCACTGAGCATGAAATACAAATGAAAGCATCAGCAGCTTCACTGTCTCTCTCAAACTGTCTCTCAAACAGTCTTTTAAATTATCTCTCTTAATCTGTCTCTCTCTCTCTCTCTCTCTCTCTCTCTCTCTAACTCTCTCTCACACAAACTGTCTCTCTTTCAAACTGTCACTCGAACTGTCTCTCACACTGTCTCTCTCTTTCATGCTTTCTCTCTCACACCGTTTCTCCTGCACTATCCTTCTCTATCTCACCTTCCTTCTTTCTTTTTCATTCTTTCATTCTTGTTCATCTTCTCTCTCAATCTTGTTCTTCACTCTTTATTCCTCTCTAATTTTGTCTTTCTCTACCCCACTCATGATTCATCAGACCACTGTGGTTGTGTGTGTGTGTGTGTGTGTGTGTGTGTGTGTGTGAACACAAGACCTTGTTTGCGTGCGTACTGTCTGTCATCGGGCTCTCTCTGACGAGCAGCAGCTTTCAGATGAGCTGCCAAACATCTCTCAGACGGAGCGAGAAGAAAGAGAGATGAGGAGAGAGACATCAAACGGCCGCCTCATCTCTCTCTGTAGTAATAAACCCAGATTAAACACTGTGAAGGGCACTGCGGCAGGGGAATGTCCACACACACACACACACACACACACACACATTAGAGTCCAATAGTGTGTTCACTACCAGTATCGGTTTTCAAAGAAAACAATTTTCTTAAACAAGATTCTATCATTCTTCAGAAATATTAATTCAAGACAGTGAGTTTAACTCTTTACACACAGGGAAGTGTACTGAGTGCGTTGGGCATTAAAGGAATCCTGTAACCCAAATAAAACACATTTCTCGGAATTTGAGAAACGTTCATTTATCCAAGACATTCCTGGTGTCATAAATGTGCTTTTTAATACATTTAAACTGGAGCTGCATGGCTAACATGGCTAGTGTAATATAAAGGATGCTTAGCGTCTCATGAACTCACCTCTGAAGGCTTGAAGCCACGCCTCCTTCCTGAGTCCAGTGATGTGTATGGAAGGAGTCTCCAGTGTCAGCGCTTTGTAAAACTGCAACTTTTATAAGTTTTCCGTTATCTTTAGGACAGATTAGTTTGCTAGTTTCTCAGTAACAACAAAAAAACAAACTGCTATTTATTTATTTTTTGTCTTATTTAACATAAGTGAGAACATGAAACTAACTTGCTTCCTGGACATTAAATAAGTATATATGGGTAGAAAGCATGGTGTTGACTTGCCATTCTTTAACAAATATAAAATTATTCTACTATACTGGGTAGTGTCCTATTCTGGCGTGTCCTGTTCAGGACTCCTCATCCTCACTCCCTCACTTTCTCTGGACTCCACGGTCACTTTGTCTGTGTGTTTGTGGATGAAGTTGTGGCGGGACACGGTGTTTCAGGTGGGCTTCGAGCAGACAGAGAGAGAGAGAGAAAGCCAGAGATTGTTTACGCATTCTGAAAGAAGAAAGGGGCAAAAGTTCACTCTGGCAGACAGTCTGGTTTCGGATATCAGGCCTGTCTGAGAAACACACTTCAGCGTTCAGTCTTTGGCTGTTTTTTTTACTCTGCAGCATTATTCATTCAACGCCAATTATTTTTACTCACCTTTCATTTCATACCACATGTTGAGAGAGGAAATAAGAGGATCTTTTGTTGTGCAGGAGTGAAACACATGGCTGTCAGGCAGGCAGGAAGTTTGCAAGTAGAGTAATTATTATCTTGCCACATCCCTCCTTTAATTGGGATTTTTTTTTTTTTTCAATTCAAAACCAACAGTAGACATGATAAGACTAAAAGAGAGGAAATGTTCCAAATCGTCCTTGTTAGTTCCAAAGGTATTCCCAAACAGACATTCACAGAAGCAGTCCCTTTACCTGTAAAGGTGAGGGCCATCGAGAACTAGGCTTCATCCTTTTTTCTTTGAAGGCGTCGTCAGCCAATAGTTCATCAGGTATGACAAGGAAAGTTACAGTGTGGCTCAGCTAATGCAACCTCAGCTTACACTTTCACCTCTCTTTAGCATTCTATAGCAACTATGAAGCTGTCACATTGGACACATGACTTTGATCAAGGGCTTCGCTTAAGTTGGTTCTGACAAAGGTCAAACTTCAGCTGGTGGCCCTGGACAAAGACACAAAGTTATTGGCCCTTTAATACGGCACAACTTCCACTGAACAAGATGTCTATCTCAGTTTGGTTGTCCAAGACATGTGTCCTTACTGTAAGGAGAACATCATCTTAGTGACCCTAAGTAAAGCTATGTCTTCAGATTGGTGGCTCTGAAGAGGACCTATTTATCGGTCCTAGATAGAAGTTCATCTTCATTTGTTGGTGAACAAAGCCCAAGGTTACCTTATTGGCCCTAGAAAATGGTACAGCTCGTCAACTTCAAGCAAGGCTGCCAATAAAGCTGAACAAGTTCTCAACTTCAGTTTGGTGGTTCAAGGCATGGGTTTGCAAATTACAGTCCTTTAACAAGGGCACAGCAACCTAAGGAAAGACGCTAATTTAATGACCTTAATTCCACTTTACTGATACAAAGTAAGGGTTTGTCTTTAGTTGGTGGCTGGAGATAATGGTGGAACTTCAGCTTGGAGGATCCAGATAAGAATGCAACTTCAGTTCGTTGGACCACCAAGACTTTGCTGAGATCTTGTTCGCATGCTCATGAACAAGATCTCAACAAGACCATGGAAGTTTAAGGCAAGGGCATTGACCTTAGTGACCCTAAGAAAGAATACAACTTCAACTTGATGTGCTTAGAGAAGACCTCAACCTCAACTTATTGACCTTAGATAAAGATCTGACTTCAGTTGGAGGCCCTAGATAAAGGCAGATCTTGAGTTTCTAGATAAAAACCCAGTTTGGTTGTCAATGGGGCGCTTTACCTTACAAGCATTTGACAAAGGCACAACTTCAGCTTCAGCTACTTTCTTTGATAGATCAAAATCTTTCTATTGTTTGGTTGATTTGTTTCACTGAACAAACTACTGGACACTGGTCTTCCAAAAACTAGTGGTCCGAGTGACCCATGGTCCAGTTTGTTACTGGTGAGAATGGTGTTATGGCTCTATCTGTGTTCATTGTGTTTGTGTTTATTGTCTCTGTGTGTATTGTGTATGAGCTGTTTAGTCCATTTCAGGTTTTTCAGGTCCAGTACATTCCTTGTCCAGTCCTGTGTTCCAGACCAACACTTACTGATTTCCCTGTGGCTCGTTAACTCTCGTTAATCTGGCCATGGGTACTTAAGGAGTGGACAGGTTGCACTCATTAGTTTCCGTGCTCATTTGTAGCACTGTTTTGGGTTACTTGTTAATTATGCTTGATCGTTTCTGGTCTATGATGCCAAGCTTGTTTGTGAATTTTGATGTTAGCCTGGGCCAGATATTCATGTCATTCCTTTACCATCCTTTTGTATAGGTAAGTCAGCTTCCTTTTGCATAGTTAAGGTCAGCAATACTGGTACCAGTGTCCTCAATTTACACCCACATTTCTATCTGCTATCAGCCCCAACCCTAGACCTGGGGTGACAACTGTTTTATGAGGTTCTTGCTATCCAAACTACACCTCCTGTCTCAGTTTCAAAGCTGTAAGGGCACAAAGAATGATGTATTTCCCATTCCATTGGCAACAAATAAGGCACAAAGATTGTTGTATGTGAAGATTTTTAGGTTTTACATGAAAAATAGAAATATTTAGAGGTATGATTTGGCAGACTCTGAGTGTGCCGTAAGATGAGACTCATTGTGAGCTCGTGTCATAGATTCATAGTGCTTGATTTATACAGACCTGGATGCAATCTGACAAGCAGAAAGCATTACTTCCTCTCCTTCCACATCAGCGTAAATCACTGAAGCAATCTCACCTCAAACTGTCCTGTTGGCTAACCGATCTCCCCGTACTGGTTCATAAAATGTGAATTTTGTTAGAGTGAGATTTTGTGTACCATGCACTGACACATTCTCATTGAAATCAATGGCAAGAGTCCAAAAAATTCTTCAGAAATGCCGCTTTATTCTGCAACCATTAACCAAATGTATGAAAAAAAAAAAAAAAAAACACCAGTCTGGACTCAGATATGAAATATATACTTTATTATGACCATATATTTTTCAGTATCAGTACAAAGTATATCAGAATTAGTGACAGTTTCATCATATTAGGGCTGTCCAATGAGGTGAAACAAAACATAGGCATTCATACAATATTTCCAAGGTGAAATTGAGACAAATTAAGGAATGTTTTCACAATAGAATGAGCAGCTCACACTGTACATTAAATCCAGTACCTTTTTTCCCCCTCTGTGTGTATGAGAGATCCTTAATACCCGACCCAGGATCAGTTCTAAATTCATCCTCTGTACAATAGAGGACAGAACTCGAAATAAAAATCTGATCACAGATCAGCCCTTTAAGCCGCCTCACAGTATAAACAACAAAACGGTACTTTTTTAAAAAGTTATTTTACTGGCGAAAGAAGAGAATTGAAAAATCTGTTAAATTTGACTGCGCAAATAAAGAAAAGGAAACTTGCATTTTAACTTTTGCCAGCAAAATAAAAATAATAATAATAATAATAATGCCACAGTAAAATACTAGCTTCCAGCTCACAGTTTTTCAGGAATGAGAAAAAGAAATGAAGCTGGCGTTCACATTGCGGTACAACGAAACCAGTTTTAACTGAGCTAAATTAGCCTGCGTTCACACTAGCATGCTGTCTTATAAAGTGGATTTTAGATTTAAAATCCGTTTCGCTCCGATTCAGATTCAGCAAAAGCAACCTCAGAAACTTTAATGACACAAACATTGACCTTTCTGCTATGACCTTGTATTGATGACATGAAACCGTCAAACTTCTTTCAAACAAGTTTCAAACGATTAAACATTCGTTTTCATATTAGAGTCAATAAATGAAGTCCACAAAGATGAATTCACAACCGTGTGAGCAGCTGCCAAACAGAAAATAACAACAAACCAACCAGGTGAGCATCATTAAAATAATCTCTATTTACACACATAAATACAGATGAAAGAAGCAGAAGCATATTCAGGACTTGTAAAGCTTTTGACCATGCAGCGTTCAGGAAACTAGTGCACGCGCAAAACCTCATCATCTTAACTTACTGCTTAAGCTGATTCATCCTGCACACGCAAACAAGAAAATGACAAAAATCACCTTATTTTTTTTACATTTATTCTTTTTAAGCCTGAATGCTACGATGCTACGAGGCAGCTGAGAAACATTTAAATATACACACACGGAAACGCACGCTGTCAAGAAAAATATAGCATTCTCCCATTTAATTTACATTTGTATATCTGATAAATACTGACAAAACTATTTCCCTGGACTGCGCCGAAAATGTGTCCCACACGTACCTGTCATTAGCAAACACACGACCAGCTGTGTTTATTTTCCCAACGTGGTGTAGGATTCAAAAATAATTAGGAAAGCGGAGAAAAAAAAAACGGGCTTCAATTACGGTTCGATTTATTCGCGCTACTTCCATTCTGGAAGCTTGACACACTTGCATTACTGGAGATATATTCCTAAAGTTAGCTAAGCTCGCCGAGCACAGGCTCGTGTTTACGTAGCTAGCAAGCTGAGTAAATGTTGTTGCGTGAATAAACTCTGAAGGTAAAACTAATTAAAAAAATTATATATATAGTAAAAGGTCAATTGTTTAAATTTTTTTTGGATTTTAAATTTTATTTGAAGCACCTGTGCTGGGAAACCTGAAACTTTTTTAATTATTTTGAATTTTTTGGATTTCATTGTGGATATGATTCTTTGATATGATTCTTAGATTTTGGGCTTTCAGGGTGTACAGATTAAGGCTTTAAAAATTTTTATTTCTGAATTCTTCTGGCTAGCTTTAAACCTTTTGGGTGAAAGAATTCCGAGGAATTTCGGGCTGTGTACTCATTCAGGAATTTCAGGAAGCAGCTGGTTTTTCAGGTGTATGTAATTCATTTACAAGCGTAGGAATAATTTAGGTATTTTTCTGGTGTTTATGGTTTAGCATAAGGAACGTAGGCATGTTACAAGTTTAGTTACTTCTATATTCATGACCTGGATCCCTGGATCAGTTTCTAAAAGCTGGCTTTCTAAGTGCATTTCTGTAACTCCATAGAAATAACAAAAAGGTTTTTTAAAAAGTTCTCCACAGTCCTAAGTACCACCTTTACACAATTAAGGCACCTGACTCTCCCCGAAGGGCTCAATGGCTTCTTCTAATAAGAAGAAAACAACGACAGCGGCGTCGATACCAAACGTAACAAACCAAACCAGGCGACGAGGAACCTGAGAAGAAACCTTGGAGACCTGGAGAGTCAGATATTTAAAATGAAGGAATGTCAGTAAGTCCGTAGTGTGCGAGTTGATTAGAAGTGCGACGTTTTAGACACCAGAACCATGAAGTTTCATCATAGAGATACTAAAAACCTACAACCTGATATAAAGGTTTTAGCGTTTTAGTACCCGACGTTGAGCTTGTTCTTGTTCAGCTCTCGTTCCAGGTTGCCGATGAGCACGTCGATGCTCTCCTGAAGATCTCGCAGGTTCACCCGGTTGCTCAGAACAGGGCTGATTTCTTGAATCTTCATGAACGCCTGATACGTGTGTTCTTTGGTTCGGTGTTCTTCTCGCGCTACTAGCATCCGATCATACATCAGCAATGGTGTGTCCGCAAAAACATCTTCCTTAATGTCACTCTTTCGCTCCTTCTCCACTTCTATTTGGATATCTTTTCCACTGTCTAGCACTTCATCATCCTCTTCACGTTGTTCTTTTTCCATGCCCTCGTCCTTCTCATCTTCGCTTGGAACGTCAGCATAGTCAGCTTCCTCTTCCTCCTCGGGGAACGTCTGACAAAGATACGTCTCTCTGCAGTCGCTCCAGTCTCCAGCGTAACGGTTGCTTGGACTGTCCAAGCGCCCAGGGCGGGGACGCAGAACTCCCGCTAGCTCAGCGTCACTCAAGTTTAACACCTGAGGGCGTTCTTTTCTTCTCCTCACCGGGGCCGGGGGGTCCAGGCCAGGAGCCGAAGGTTTGCTCTGGACGTCTGAAACTGAAACACCAACGACAGGAAAGAGAGAAATGGAAGCAGATTTAATACAAAAATCAAATCTAGCTAGCATAAAGAGGATTTGGTAGCAGTACAGCATGCTAGTTCAGGAGTGAACTGAAGATAATTTAGGGACAAACGCATGCATTAGAAACACACGTGAACACTTTTTTTAAACAAGCTCCAAACACAACACCTACAAATTTCAGCTGCGTTCCAACCAGCTAATCGTAATCAACTTAAAAACAAGCTAGCTAAAACATCAAACAGGCTCCTTTTTCATTTTGTTAGCAAACAAATATTTTTTAAAAAGACGGGATTGTTTTTTGAAGCCTCTTTTGGGTAAAAAGTCTGAGGTAAAAGGATTCACTAACAGGGTGTTACAGTTTTAGCTCTAGCGTAGCATATCTAACACTCAGCTAGCATTAAAAGATACAACTACATGAGCCACAGGGTTTGTCTATTCTTCCACTTTCCCTATTCTAAAGAAAAACTCAAACCCACATCAGTCCAAACCATTTCCCTTCATGTTACCTGCCCGGCTCAGCTCGCTAGGCCAAGCTAACCTCGCCGCTCACTTTAGCTGCTACCTACACGGGAAGCCAGTGACACAAAACACAAAAGAAAAACATATAAATATATTACGACGGCTATGATTCACTACTAACAAACAAGTACACAAAACAGCAAACGTGTTAAAACAAACAAAAAACAACTTTTAGCAGAATTAGATCTAGAACTAAAATTTTGCAGCATCATAAAATAAGGATTTTTAGAGATTTTCCAGCTAAAAGCTAAAGTTGACTTTAGATTTTTGCTTTTTCCTGAGGTAAATGTTAGCTAACATTCGCTAGCATTGTGTTATCCTGTCTAAAACTGTTATCACTCTTTAACTAAGACTATGAAATCGCATTATTAGCAAATTATTAGCAATAAGTACCAAAATATTAGCATTAGCATTTGCTCTATCATGTTTAGCACAGTAGCTTTTAGCAAAAAGCTGAGATTTTGATTAGATTAGCAGAATTAGCTTCTAGAACTAAAAGTTTACAGCATCATAAAATTAAGAGAAACTTTCTAAAGTTGAAATGCTTTAGAATATTTTCCTGAGGTAAATGTTCAGTCTGAGCACTTTAGCATGCTACTTAACAAAACATTTTCAATGTTATCACAGTTTGTTTGTTTATTTATTAATCTTGATAGCTGTTAGCTAACATTAAATAGCCTTGTGTTATCCTGTCTAAAACTGTTATTACTCAGATTGCTATTATCAAATGCTATTAGCAATAAGTACCAAAATATTAGAATTAGCATGCATAACTATCATGTTTAGCTGGCAGCAAAAAGCTGAGAATTTGGTGCTTTGGAGAAACGTACGCCAGGATCTTCCAATCAAAACATTTGCTAGCAAGATAACAAGAATTTATAAGATTTTAAACCATTTTAAAGGCTAACAATTAACAATAATTTACCGCTAGGTATATTAGCATTGAATATCCTTTTTATGTTTTTTTCTATTCCAAATGCAAGGAAAGTTTGTATGCTCTGTTGGTTTAGAAGGTCACATCAGGGTTATAGAATAAACACACACTCAAGGCTGTGGCCCCGACGATCTAAAAATACCCTCACACCCACACTCTGGCCTCGCCATGTTTTTTTTTTTTTTTCTTCCTTCACTGTCGTCCATTTTATGATAAACAACCCAGACTGTTCACTTCCTCTTTAACCTCCAAACTTACAAAATTACACACCTAAAGCTAACGCTAGTCTGTTTCACCACTATCCCGTAACCCCAGTGTGTGTTTCTGCAAAAACGCGCCCTCTGGGAGGACGACTTCAGTAAAGTGCAAATGTTTCAGGGTTTAGCGGCTAAGCGCAGGGCTAAAGGTTAGGTCAGGAATGTGTGTAATTATAGAGCGTGCTTATTGCATTTTTTTCTTGCTGGAAGTGGAGACGGTAACTTTATATATAGCGCCTTTAGCGGCGCGCGCACACAATTTTTCATCGAGAGAAAAACAGAAAAGAGACTCAAATTAAAGCTAAAACCAGCTGAAGAGAAGATGTAGCTGAAAGCATCACGGCTAACTGATCTTCACAGCCAGCTAACAAATCAGTTAACGTCACTAGTTTTGGCCTGAAGTTGGACCTTGTAGGTCAAGTTTACCTCAGGAATGAATAGCAAACGTCGCTAATAACACAGCTTAGCAATTAGCAAAACAGCATCTTGCCACCTAAATCAACATACTCGGGTAAATTCTGAGGCGCTAACGCTACACACCTTTACAAAGACTAAAACACTGAGGTGAGAGACGCTATACAGAGACATGCTAACTTCCATGTACTAGCATTTCAGAATTCATGCTAGCAAGTAATAATCATTGTGGGAAAATTCTTTTTTTTGAGCATGTGTGCATATTTTACTTCCGAAAAAATAGAAAACAATTAACAAATGAAACAAAACAAAGTGCTACTGTAGCCTGTTCAGTAGCTAAATAATACACAGCTCACACACAGCTAGCGGTTACTAGTTAGCGGTTAGCAAATCAGTACTTTTACTACCTAAAATACTGCATTACTATCTAAACGTGGCTAGTTGTTACATTACACAGTGTTTAATAGCTTCATCTATAAACTGATTTCATCACTAGTGCTTCTGGTGAACGTACGCAGCTAGTCGAGCTAGTAAGCAGTTAGCTTGCAATGATAATCTAATCTGGCACCGAAGCTAACACGAAGCCAATCAAGGTTAAATTGATGAACTGTTCATTTAATTGAAAAGATGACATTCTGGGAATTCTTCTATCCCAGACCTTGGAAAATCTACACCGATTAGCCGAACACCCAGAACGCATCTCTACGCTGGCGCGCGTTGTCATCTCTGTCTTTCTCTAAAGTATCAATCACAGATTAGCAGCAATCCTGAGGACATGCAGCTGTTTCTCGCCACAGTGGTTTAGCTGCAGCTCTTCAGGATAAATGCTGCCCTCAGGGTACGAGATTCCTCGCATGGTCTCAGACCGCCAGGGCTTTGGTGTACTTTACATTTCCCACTGTGCCTCCACCTCTCTCTCTCTCTCTCTCTCTCTCTCTCTCTTTCTCTCTCAGACTCCCTCTCTCTCTTTTTCTATCTCCCTCCTGTCTGTCTCCCCCTCTCTCTCTCTCTCTCTCCCTCCCTCTCTCCACC
>JAOVYU010000024.1:16286499-16299507 GCA_025674565.1 Synodontis membranacea
ACACACACACACACACACACACACACACACACGCAGCCGGCGGTGGCATGGCGTCCTCGGCTGGCCCCCACATGTTGTGGTATGTCTTAATCGCTTGTGTAGCAGACAGGGATTTTGCGTAGACACAAAACATTTCTTTCCACTAATAAACAGTAAAACAGATTCAATATCTGTGATGTAGGTTTCAAATGACTACTGGATGTCATTCTGACCTTGACCATGAGGGGTCACTGTAAACTACATCCAGAACACAGACCCAGAGCGCGCACACACACACACACACACGCACACTACAAACTCTTTCTAAGCGTACTAGTCACTCAGCGGTTCTGGTTTATTGATCCTGACCTCACTGTGTTCATTGAGGGCTTCACGATGTAAAGACCTGACCAGTTCAATCGGAACTCGTTATGATTCTTTCTTTACTCAATCCACACGAAACAGATGGAGGACACAGAGCTGGAAGAACCTCAACAGCAAATTATGCAAATCCTTGCGCAAGATAAAAGACACCAGAAAGAACCAGCTCGAGTTCACAACTAGATACACAATGAGTAACGCAGATGTTACTCTGATATTGTACTTGGTTTCGTCTCTACAGGCAGTAAAACTCAAGGACACTAATCCTAGTGACTTACCCTCCTTCCTTTAGTCCCAGGAACTCCTGGAGTACCCCTCGGGCCTGTCGGACCCTGAGCAGAGGGATGAATTAAAAGACAACGATGATTTTACATCAGATCACACCTTTTTGCACTGAGCTCATTGATTAATCAAGAACTTACTGGTGAGCCTTGCGGGCCAACATCTCCAGGAGTTCCTGGCAAGCCCGGATAGCCCTTAAACACACAGAAACAAAAGAGTCAAAGCTGATATGAGGTTAATTATACGCCATTTAATGGACAAAACCTATAACCAGTCTAACCATCATCGGGTTTGGTTTAGTTAAGGAATGATTCATGTTCTTACCCTTGAACCCTTCTCTCCTGGGGGACCCAAAGGCCCTGCTGGACCACGATCTCCCTGAGAAAAAAAAAAAAAAGGAAATAATGACCCACAATGCATCTTTAATCAATTCTGAGATGAAATATGGTGGGATGAGGTTCTCTAAACAGGTTAAGCCTAAAGCCTTTGCTCATCTATCTATAAACCAAACCTCAGGTCGTCCATCCCTCAAGCTAGGTTTAGCTACGATTATGTGGAGTCTGATCAATTTTATAACATCAATGGATATACAAGAATGTCACTTGGATGAACCAGTCCTTAACGACGCATTTAAAACCACAGCTTGAGCTATCAGTCCCGACATATCCAGAGGAACCGAGGAACTCAATTTGCAGCCCGAGATCGCCTTTCAGACACGTCTTATTTGCCTGCAGCTGGTTTGAAAACAAACAAACAAACAAACAAACAAAAACGATTTGGTTTTTCATTCATTCATCTTCAGTAACTGATTTATTCTGATTACTGTCACGGTAGAGCCCAAGTCTATCTAGGAACACTGGGCGCGAGGCAAGGACACACCGCAGACGTGGGAGAATTTCCACTTTTCAGTAAATCTACTGCACCGGAATGATCTTGGACAGTTGGAGGAAAGCAAAGAACCAGGAAGGAAGCATGGGGAGAACATGGTCCTTAGATCCGAACCCTCGAGGACGCTGGAGCTTTTTGAGGACCCAGGTCATATTTTAGGAGTTCCTGTTACAGTGAGAACCGTCCTTTGACTCTGAACCTGCTTGAGGACTGGCCTGTGGTTATCTGATTCACTTCTGAGTACAGCTTCTCTTGCTGACTGAAGTTCCTTCAGGCACAAGCATCATCTAAATTCCATGCAATTCGCACTCACAAGACTTCATCTCTATCCATCATCAATCTCTTAGCACGTGAAATGATGAAAAGGAGAAAGAGAAATGGATTTACTTTTTCCCCAGGTGGTCCAGCCACTCCTGGAATTCCTGGAAGTCCTTCTTCTCCCTGCGAAGAACATGAAAAGAGAAGCTCAATATATAACTGAGAAAGCATAATCAGTAGAATTAAGAATGGGAGAGTTTTATTTAGACATGACATCACCAGGCGAAACACACACCTTAATGGCCTTTTTGTCCGGTTTAAACACAAACGGCTCATTAAAACAGATCCAGCTTGCAAATGTATTCAAAAGGTTAAATCAGGCCCCAGGATGTGTATCAGCATTTTACAAAACATGCAGATGTTCCTCCGGCTCACAAATCTGGAATCTGGAATCTTGGACGGATGCTGCAATTCATTAAGTTGGAAAACACGTTTCCTCCAGTTTATCCGAACTGAAGGCGAGACTGGGTTTCTTTCCACAGTAGATTCAGTTTCATCCGATCTGCCCTAGACTCTGGATCGAGCCTGAATCCTGCCTCTGATGTCTAAACCACAAACTGTACTTCACCACCAGACCCCCTTCTGTCCATCTTACTTTAAAAGAAGGACACTCTATATACATACATATATATTCAAAATTCTTTTACAGACGCTTGTATGTCTGCTTTCTTTGCAGTTCTCACTACGTAGGCGCTTTTCATGCCTGAACCTTGGGGTCAAATTAATCAACTGATCAGGAAATCTGCTCCTGTAATCATCAACTCGGGTCCTTTACTCATCCCAGGGCTCAGTATCGTTTGCTTTTACTCTTTTACACCGGCGTACGGTAATGTTTTACAATCCCAATAACCGGTGTCACCTAGAACTGAAAGGGTCCCTTTTAGGTTCTGCTTCCTGCCGAGGTTTCTTCCCCATGAAACAGTTTCTCACCGAGCGTTTCCTGACAGCCGTCACATCCGGCTTGTTTAGTAGGGATCTGAATCTACATCTGGATTTCTGTAAAGCTGTTAAACCAATAAAAAAAAAAGAAAAAAAAAAACACAACTGAAATAATTTCTCTTTGCAATAATCGACAGTTTTAGCTTTTAGGACCATGAAAAATCGTTACAAAAAGATCGTTGTAAATTTTTAATCTGACATGTGAATCTGAAGATGTCAGAGTTCTAGACAGGACTTTGACTGGGCATGTTCAGCATGTGCACCCCTATCAGTGGAAAAACCTACACAGTGAATCTGTCCCTTTGTTTATTCTGCACGTGACGGATTTGTATTTGACGTACGTTCAACCAGTCGGACAGCTTAATTCCATGACGATGATGCTACGTGTCCAGACGACTCTAAGCGAACCCTGAATCAGTGAAAGACATGAAAGGGGGATGAACTCGACACTCAGCGGCACTTCTCAACCTGGAGAAGGTTCTGTACCTGTAGATGAACACAGACTTCCTAACCGTACAGAATGACCATCATTTACATACTTTCCTATAGACGAGCAGATGAGAGGCTTGCTGTCACGGTATTTAAAGCCCTCCGGGTTTCTCCAGGATCAATGATTTATTATACAAGTACATAATGACATGTCAGAATCCAACTCTTATATTTATCTTGACAGGGAAAAGAGGCTCGGTTATAACTTGGAAAATATATAAGATTTTCCCTTTTCCCCGGGCAATCATCATCGGTGTCTTTTGCTATGGAAAGAAGGTGACCTCGTAGCAAACCTTCCACCTTTGGCTAAAACCATGAGCAATCCTACAGTAACACGTTCGCTAAAATGCAAAACAAATTTCCAAAACTTCCCGTAAATGCTTTAATGCACAATTTTCATTTCTACACATTTATTTTCTACCAACTTGTAACATTCAGCTTGTCCTCGTTACCAAACAGGTCCGAATGTTTACAAATAATCGACGCTAACAGGCTGCTAACTCACGGGGTTTCAATTTAGTGAAACTAATTTCGCAGTTGTAATTCATTTGCACACTATTTGCTTTTAGTACAGAATAAAGCTCCCTGTCGTGGCGGGAGGAAGTTGTCAACAATTCCAATTTTTTTTTAAAAATCTAATCATCGCGACATCCACAAAACAAGCTGCTTCCTGTTTTCACTTCAGTCGCAGCAGGGACACATCTGTACTCTGGTCTTCTTACAAAAGAAAAAGCAAACAGATTTCAAACCAAACATCTAGACTATTCTGCTGGCCTTCAGAAAGCAATTGCACTATCATATCATATCCATGCAAGGTCAGGTACAGGTTGGGCAAACATCATCATCCTGGCTGCATGTAATCTAGAAAGGCGCCGGAAGCGCAGGCGGCATGAGCAGAAATTTATGAAGGAAAGAATTATGAATGCACAAGTATGGATGAAGCGTGGTCATGCGATCACGATGACTTGACAGGGATCAAGCCCACACTTGATGTCATCAGGTTCTTCACGAGAAGCCTCAGGTGCTACTGATTAATTCTTGATGGTCTACAATATGCAAAACACGAGCATAGGGATGTTCAGTTGTGTTCAGATTTCGCTCCTCAGACGTGTCTAAGAAAGGGAAGGAATCTAAGAAGTTAGTATTCACCTGACCGACTCCTGCCCTGTGAGCCGCTGGTCACATTTGAGCTTTGTTCAAGGACGCTGCTTCCTTCCATTTCAACAAACTGGATCCTCCTGGTTCTGCTTGATGTTCCAAGATCTGCTTGGATCTTGCTAACCATGCAACCATGTAAGGATGTGCTAATGCTATATTCTGCCAGACTCCTCCATTAGCCACAATAAGAGTCCAATGTGTGCCTTATCCAAATTTTTTTATTAAGGGTTTGATTTAGATGGAAAATCGGATTAGACGGAAGCACATGCTAGCCATCACACTTCCTGCATGCCTGAGTGGACAAAAATAAGGCCCCAGATTTACAACCATCAGATCTCAAAACATTGTCTGTCCTGCACTAGGAACACGCTGATTTTACATTTCCATAGACGTAATGGCAACACCAAAGCCTTTAATCACACACTTGGGTGGTATTTTTGGGAAGAAAACAAACCTCATTCACGGAAAGCAGATCCATCATACGTAATAACTCAACAGCGTGTTGTTCCATCGAACACCGTCACTCGCCGGCTCGCCTCCAGAGACCATCGTTTAAAGTGTCTGCTATAATTATCCCGTGTGTTTGAAACTGCAACACTGGTGCTGATTTTCTGGACCTCTTTCACTCAAACATAAGCAACACAACAGTTCTCAAGAACAAACTCGTGGCTGATATCTGATATAAACACGGCCTGTCAGTGTTCCCAGACATCTCTTTGCTTTGATGCCTTATAAACCTTCTTGCACAAGAAACAAAAAAAAAAATTATAAGAAACAAGCAGACCGAAGCTTTTAACTTTGAAACTGTTCACTGGATGTCAGCGTGCCGAATCGGAAACCCGACTGCTGAGAAAAACGCAGCACATCACAGACTAAGTCTGGGAAAACGACTAAGTCTGTTCATTTGTTTGGTTTATACAGATCAGATTCCCAAAGCTGAATAAAATGTGGAAATTATAAACTTCATCATGCCGTGCGCGCACACTGTGTGCCTGACCTACGACCTTTCCAACATATTTGCTTCTTTTGGCGACTCGAACATAACACACGCTTTTATTACATGTACTGTACCACGCAACATACTGTAAACAAAATCAAAAGTCAAACATGACATTAAAGAAACCGCAACTGCACTGAGGGCTGAAATATTGGAATTGAGATCATGTTGTTGATCACCTTGTTGCATTTTCAGACTTATTCACTTTGTGTCGCAAAAATAAATAAATAAATAAAAATGGATGATTAAAATTGAGACCAATTGAAACCAATATATTATGAAAAAAAAAAAAAAATCATTTATCATTTTTTTTTTTTTTTTTTTTTTAGGAAAAGGTGAATGCATTGATGAAAAAGCGTGCTGTGGATACTGTAACTCAGAGATGCATAAATTCGAAGAAAAGAAACATAATAAAAACGTCCCTTTTCAGTAGCTGGGATAGTTTCAGGTCTTTTGGTGCTTTTTTTTTTTTTTTTTTGATTTAAAAAATTTTCCAAATCTGCTGAGAAATGTCTTCATTGTTGAATTGTGATCTGCTTTTTTTGTCATATTACTCGCCCCAGCTTTATAAGTTAACGTTACCGTACTTACCGGAGGGCCGCTCTTGCCGACGTTTCCCTGCTCGCCGACTTCCCCCTACGGACATGAAACATTATAAACAATTATAAACACCTGAACGACATAACTGTTCTATCTTCTGCGTTAACTTGCTAGATAAGCCAAGCACATATGCCTGCTCCCTCTGCGGTTCTTTCGTTCTTTCATCGCAAATGATGTTATTATCCCGTAATGACAGCCCCGAGAGAATTCCTGATCCGTCGTAACGAACCGCAACACGTTTATTAGCGAATCAAACGACCGCCAACGTAAAAAACACTCAGGATCATCGCCGAGCGTTATATAAAACACGAAAGCGCGTTTCATTCTGCTGACGGAACCGAAAGAAGGAATATAAAAGTCTTTGCGAGTTCTTAAGAAGAGCTGTGCAGTCCTCCTAGATCCTCCTCCGGATGAATGAATGAAATCCGGAGACTGTGTATATTTTATTGCTTCATAAATGATTCATATTGGCGTATTGTATAAGGATATCAGATGTAAAATTAATAAAATTAGAATAAGTTATTAACCTTCGGTCCTTCGGGTCCTGGCTCACCAACATAACCTTTCCTTCCAGGTCTGCCCTGAAAAATTAACAAACACACACAATCACGTAAACACAGAAACACACACACACACACACACACACACATACACCACACACACTTACAGTGGGGCCAGAACTGCCAGGTGGACCCAAAGGGCCTTCATCTCCCTGGGGAAAAAAAAAAAAAAAAGCACATGAGGAAACGTTTCAGTAAACAATCGATGATGACACGCTATAAACACTTTATTTGGGACGTGAGGACATTCCTCTGGGGTTGAGATGAAAAAAAAGAGAGAGAGCGAGAGAAAAATACAGCTGTCTCTGTAAAACGCTTCTGATTTATCAAGGTGAACATGCCAGGACTAACAGCAGTCACACAAGACTACAAAACACCCACTCGCTTTTCCACTCAGCTGACTCAGGAACAATGTCGTTCCTACTAACACCTACTAACAAGCCTGAATTTGTAATCCCATAATCCATTGCTGGCCCATTATCTGATTCAAATCTTGTTAAATTAATAGAAGCTTGACTTCGGTGTTGGGAAATATGTAGCTGTGTGTTAAGTGCTCATTGAGCTGAGGGTAAGAGAGGTGAGAAGAGAATTTGATCAGTGTGTGTGTGTGTGTGTGTGTGTGTGTACAAGTTCTGTTTAGGATTGAAAGAAAAGAACTGTGTGACAGAAAAGCATACGAGAAAAATAAAATAAAATGTACAAAATTTAAATAAAAGAGTTTATCACCTCTGTTCCCTTTGGCCCCAAAGGCCCCGGAGGGCCCCTCGCTCCCTGAACACCCTGCATGTATACACACACACACACACACACACACACACACACACACGCTGGTGTCAGAGCAGGAACAATTCTTCATTAGATGAACATTCACATGTATTTGTGACATTACAGAATCAAAAAGAGGAGCTCTGCTATAGAATAAATAAATAAATAAATAAATAAATAAATAAATAAATAAGCAAGTCTCATGAAATGTGTGTTGGTCAGAAAGTGCCTTAACTTAGCAATAATAATTGTGCTTTTAAAACCTGACCTGGTTAATCAAGCTCCTAATTTTTTATCATTTATAATTACTTGTACAGTAAACCCTCGTTTATGGCGGTTAATGCGTTCCAGACTCTACCGCGATAAGTGAATTTACGCAAAGTAGTATGTCCGCGTAGTTAGAGCATAGAAAACCTGTTTATGACCTTCTAAATACGGTTTTTAACATTATTAGAGTGCTCTAGACATGAAATAACACCCGATTTTTTTGAAAAACAAGTTAATAAAAAATAAAAAATAAAAATAATTGACTCAGACAACCGAGCACGCGCTGTATCATTTTCACTGTCTCGATCTACTTTTTAATGAATATACTGTATTTGAAAAAGAAAACACGATAGAGTGAAGCCGCGAAATTCGAACCACGAAGTGACGAGGGTTTACTGTATTCAGAAGGAAAATGAACAAAATTACAAGAAAGATTCGTGAAAGAAAAAATAGCTCTCTGTGAACTACATAATCACTTTTTTTTTTTTTTTTGAACGAAGGAACATGAGACGCCATTAGCAAAGGTGTTGGCTAGCATGTTTGCTACAGTAGCATGATCATTCTGTAACTTTGGCCATTCAAACTAGCCGAAAGCTAATCGCAATCGATTGGTTCTCCTCAAAGCCGTCTGACGCCTGAAAGTCACTTTGACTTGACGAGTTTATGATTTTGTAGAGAAATGTAGCGATGGGCCAGATTAAGTGAATAGAAAGTTCTCCTTGTAACCACTCTGAGATTCCGGAACTAAAATCCAATATTATTAATAAACATTCGTCCTGATTCTGCCCCAGGAATCCTGGGCATGAGGTGGAACTACACCCTGGATGGGACTCCAGTCCATCACTGGACACCATTAAACAATAATATTCAATACAAACAGGTTCAGAAGTCTGATAAGACCCTTCTTACATCACTGCTTAAAGTGGCATGTGGTTTGTTTACCTTTGGGCCTGGAGGGCCGTTGGCACCAGGAACCCCGATGTCTCCAGGAAATCCCTGAAAATCAAGGAATAAAGCGTACATGAGAAGTTGTCTGATAAAGGAAGTCTAATCTGTCTAAGATATCTCATCTGTATTGACTCAACCCGAGAAGTCTGATCTCTTCCTAAACAATCTCATCCGCAAGGAGTCCGATCTCTATTTAAAACATCTCGTTAACAGTGAGTCGGTCTGTATCTGTGTCACGAGAAGTCTGATCCCTGTCCAAAACATCTCATCCACACCAGGTCTGATTCCCTCCTAAACGATCTGATGCGTCTAGGCTACAAGTCGCTTCATCTCTGTTTGTAGCCCTGCAGGTACAAAACGTCTGATTTCTGTCTAGAGTCTGATCTCAGTCTGAGGTCTTGATCAAGTTTGATGTCTATCTGCAGCATCACAAGGCACCAGGAGACCAACCAGTCTGTAGACCTTCAGCTGCAAAAAAGTCTGATCTTCGTCTGTAGCATCTCAGACACGGCGTATGAGCCGAAACATTCTCTCTCATTAACATCTCAGCTACTTTCAACCCGTGTGCTGTGTTGAAAGAAGTCCACTAGATGGCAAACAGCTTGTGTGAGACGACAACATCGACACGCAGACGTGAACTGATCTTCATCCAGGATCTGCGACCCAGATGGAATCACGTCTTACCAGACATGGCCTGGAGAAAACTTTCCCGGTGACAATAATTAAAGAAAATCGAGCCAGTGATGGAAAGTTAAATCGAGACCAAGATGCTGAACAAAGCCTTGCTCTAAAGACTTGCAGATTACTTTTTATCTACTCATGTTTCCCAGGAAAGACCAGTTGACCTCAAAAACACCGCTAATGGAACATCAAATACAGTAACTATCATACTGAGCTCTTAGCTAGCACTGTGCTAATCCCACAAAGCATAGTGACCTACGGCACCAGGCTCAACGCAGAGCACCTGAGTGCTCTTAAACCACTTTGTCTTCAGTGGTGCTATAATCTCAAGGACCAGGTTTCACCACTTATTTACGAGAGAAGTGATTAAATGACTTCAACATACAAGTCCGAACACAAGACCAGCTTCACTGTTCGCTGTTGATCAGATAATTACGGTATAAAATTTCAAACAAACATTCTTCAACATCTGTACACCATCATAACCAAGAACTGAGAATAACCAAGGAAACAAAATGCTATTCTTCACAAACACTAAGGTTTTTCTCACCTCAGGACTTGACGAGGCAAAGTAGAAACCTCCACAATCTCCCCCAGCACTGTTACTTTTTGATCAAAAGACGGGCAAGTCGTGTGCTTGGACTAATGACTAATTAGACTTTCCATGTTTCTACTGAGCATACTGGCGATACTTACCTCAGGTCCAGGAGGTCCTGGTGGTCCTGGGGCACCTAGGTCGCCAGTTTTCCCCTTTCGAACAAGGTAAAAAGGATGCATTAAAGTAGCAAATAGCAAGAGGTAGATTGGGCTTGGTGGCGTAACTAGGGCTGCTTTTCACCCTATCACGTATCATTTTTCAATCATTGGCAGAGGATGAATGGACCCTAACTTAAAGCAAACAATGACTTCTACAGGAGCTTGACAAGTTACGGCAGCACTCCCTCCTTTTCCAAACCACACTTAAAAAAGGGCACAAGTACAAAATGCCAATCAACCCCAAGCTCTGTTTTGTAAAATTGACTCAGCTTTACCGAGCACTTTTTCCAAAGAATTTGGGAAAAATAAATAAATAAATAACCGGTGCACTGGAGACTAAACGGGTGTTGATAGCGTGCAAAATAGGTTGCGCACTCTAGAAGCTCTTAAAAAGAGTGCATTAATGAAGATTTAAGGGAATTTATGGGAATGCCTAAAAAAAAAAAAAAAAAAGGTTAGCATACCATTGGTCCGGGCTTTCCACGTGGGCCTGGTGGTCCAGGAATACCTGCAACCCCCTGCACAGAGAGGAACATTATAAAATATTACTTAGCACTGAGGAATGTCAAACTCAAACCTGCACACGTACAAACAACCCGAAAGGCCGGATGAAATCCTGAATGTTAGCCATAGTTCAAAAAAACAAAAGACATTAGCAACCCAAATTTCGACCATCCCGTTTCCTTACCTTGTCACCCTGGTAGCCATAGTCTCCTGGTTCGCCCCGTAATCCAGGTTCGCCCTAGATCATACAGCGCCACAGAGAGAGTATAGGCTAAACACAGCACAGCATTTTCACTTCCAGGGACAGAAACTACCACATCGCAACTCTGCAGCATTCATCATTTGTGTACAATATCGTCATCGGCCTGATTGAGGAATTGGTGTAAACGCTTGTCTCCTTGATCCAAATGCAAGGCATCAAAAACTACTCTGGTAGAATATTAGCAGTGTCAGGAAATCATGGTGCTAGCATAAGTTCCCGTTTAAAATCCTGAGCTGTTCCTATACTTTTGGACACGGATGCTTTGCTCTGATTGCCATCGCTTCCCGAGAAATACGTCCACATTGCCGTCATTCTGTGCTGTCTGTTCATTAGCGTTCCAGCGTACAATAAGCTTATCATCAGCTCTGTTGGTATCTGAGCAATTTCCACAAATACAGTAGGAGGAAATGAGCATGGCGTTGGACCTGGATGCGTCCCTACTTCTAATCAGTTTAGGTTTTCATTCAGTGGTACTGTAGCTACAACTGAAACCCCAACTGGCCAGGATTAGCGCAAGAGCTGTGCTCTGAACATTTACAGATCACTACAATAGTAGAAATATTTAGATCACCTTATCACCTTTCAATCCAGGTGGTCCCACGCCTCCAGGCAGGCCCTGCCAATGACAGAAGGTGGAAGTTTTCAGTGTCCGCCAGAGACGTGCACAGGGATCGGCAGAGCATGACTTAATGACTGATCATTACCTGAGCTCCAACAATGCCAGGAAGTCCACGAGGTCCCTCAGGCCCAGGGTTGCCCTGGAAACAAGAAAACGTTGGTAAAAAAAACAACAAACAAAAAAAATTAAATTCTAAGGAGCGCTCCGTCTTACTCCAGAGCAGAACATCATGAAGCATTATTGTGCAATAATAAGATTTATAGATATTTACGGGAAAAAAATATATACATTTTTGAGGATTGGGTGGTTTCATATGTTGCATTAGTTAATGGTTAACTTGTACAGGTTACCAAGTAAGGTACAGTAGGCTACTTTGCAAATAAAGGGCACAAAACTTTGGGTTGAAGTCATGATTTGAATCATTCTCCAGGTTTTAATGATTCTCAACACAATATTGCTAACCACACTGAAAAACAGCAAAATGTCCACGAAATGGACGACTTTTTTTTTTCACAAGGAGAAATGAAATTAACTGCATCGTTCTGGTCTGATCGTGGCTCGAAAAACACTTTCTACCTCCCACATCGGGAGCTGTTGTGCAACAATTAATTCTCACTTAGCGCCTAGAAACTAGCTGATCTTTTCCCATTGTGCTGAAAAAAACAAAACAAAACAAAACCCAACAACAAATACCTAGTGTGCATCTAAAGAAGATTATGTGTGTTGGAACTAAAATCCGTAGGAGCAGGAAATCTTCAGGATCAGGGGTAAACACCTCGGGCTTACTTAAAGTGACAGACACAAGATGACAGGCTAATGAGCTCAATCTAAATCCATCCTTTTTTCCATATAATGACAAACTATTCTGACACGAATTTCCTCCAGGTCTCAAACGGTACATTCCAGGTTGTCACCACCTTTGAGCAGAGCTGTTGAGCTGTGCCAAGTCTCCTGAACGTGATATCTAGTTCTAAAATCACTGCAGGGCTCAGAGAATGCACGTTAAACAGCAAGCAGGCATGACGGTAATGTTTCTGCCTCCACCAAACGCTATGATTATGTAGACATGCGGTATATGGTAAAAATGACTACCATGGCATGTAAGTGCTGCTACAGATGCTACGATGGTTCATGTTTAAAAAAAACAACTCGTCACAGAACGGTGTTTTTTTTTTTTTTTTTTAGTGTAGTATTTTCTTCCGCTGAAATACTTAAGACCACGCTGACCCAATTGATCTAGCACATTTGTTCAATTTCAAACCCAAGATAAACCCTGGATAATGGAATATTTCTTATCAGGTTTACACCCTGGGGTCACTTTGCGTTGAATATTACTCTCCAGTGTATGCTTGATTAGCATACAGTACGTATTGGCTGAAGGCAGACTGATCAGACATGACACCAGTCCCTTCCATGTAGAGTTAGACGTTTGCCGGCGCTGAAGTTTGACCTGGTTCTTGTTATGGGAAATGTCATAGAAGTAGACCATGACAACAAAGCACTAACCAAATCCAGCAGTGTTCATACAAGTACTAACCAATATGGCTTTCTGGACTCATTGGAACCAGCTTCATCACCTGATCCTAATTCCACACACACACACACACACACACAC
>JAOVYU010000024.1:16363895-16379471 GCA_025674565.1 Synodontis membranacea
ATATATATATATATATATACACACACACACACACACACACTGTAACTTCAGGCTGTTTATCCTCTTACAGTACATAATAGAGCAAGTATATTTTCTTTTCTTTTGCTGCAGTACTTCAGATAAAACTCTTTTTTTTTTTACCATGGATTGTCATAAATGTTTTAATCCAGTGTCCAGTTATATTGACTGAATATATATAACTGAGTTTGTTGTTTTAAATGTGTAAATATAGAAATGTAAAGCTCCAGAGAGAATGTAAGATCCTGAAGCTTGTGGCCAGAAAAGTGTGAAATCTATCAGACATTATAGAAACAATAGGCAGATCTTCTGAGACTACTGACAGGCAAGAAAAAAAAAAAAAAAAAAAGATCTTTTTTCCCAAGATTTATTCTAATGGCTAGCAGTATAGCATTATAAAGCAGTTCTACTTTTCTAAAAAAAATAAAAAAATAAAAAAGTAAAAGGGGAAAAAAAAAAAAAAAGTTTGGGATGCTTTAAGGTGCTGTAGTGGAACGTCAGTGGAATCCAGAGAGGACGAGCATCGTAAAGAAATAATAATTTATAATTACTAAGAATAACTAGGAATATCAGCAACAGGATGTGACACAATACTCCAGGAACAGCAGTGTTGTTTTAGCATTCTCATAGTTTAATACTTTTCCATTTGGATAAGGTCTCAGTTTTTACTGGGTCAATGGACATCTCATGATTCAGAGGATTTATGCCCTGCACAAAGGCCACTTCTGTCTCACCTAAAAAAAGGGTTACAATTCGCCACTATAGTAGCTGTCAGAAAAACACTGTTAAAAATTGCTAATGTAGCAAATTTTACAGAAGATATATACAAAGGGAAAATATTATTCGGTATAAAAATATGATACTCAAATGTTTTCTTAAGTAGTTCATGTACATGTCAATTATCTTCTGCTATCACACCCTTTTTAAAAAATACTTAGAAAAAATTTAGTGTTAAAGATAAAGTATGTTATAGAACACATTCTAGCAGAGTTCAGCCTTAAAGGTCGTGACTTTTCAGGCCCAGCGTCCGCTGCAGGCGAAGTTTCTGCTCATGGAGTAGCTGGGGCGGGAATTCTGCTGCTTTCCCCACGCTCCGAACGGAACCACGATGACCGTGCTGTTGTCGTCAGAGCCGTACTGCAGAGCCTGCGAAAGCAAACACACACGTGCGCACACACACACAAATCAGTGTTTAAACTGAGTTATTCATTACTAGATAGTTATTTGAAATATGTAGGTCAAATGTCATGTATTCCTGACCAAGTTTTCTTTTAATCATTTATGTGCAGCGTCCAACATACGAGTACAACCCCGTGTAATTTTTTACCATGGCCATGATAACGATTAGAACGAGCGCATTGATATAAACCTGTCAGTTGCAGCTGTATTAATGTCCAAGCTGCTGTTATAGAAAACTAATCAACAATTCTGACCAATCAAAATATAAAACCCCACAGCTCTGTTTTTAGGTTCTACCTCCACGCAAAGTATCTTCTTATTTTTAACCTGCGAACACAAACGATCGGATGGATGCAATCCGGCTACCTGCTCGGCGATGATGTGGGCCGCCTCTGTAGGATCGTGGCACTGGCTGATGACATCACAGACCTCCTGGTTGCTCATGATGAAGTTTATTCCGTCGGTGGTCAGGGCAAGAAACGAATCGTGAGAATGCTGTAACTGGAACATGAAACCAGGACGTCATTTTGAGACCCTGAAATATTCTTGAGATTGAATGACAGACTTCATTTATCAAGCATTTATACAATCTTTTAGCACTTAGTCTTTTTTATAAAAAAATGTCAGATCATTGTGAGCTTTGCCTTTTATGGGGTTTTATGGGCGTGGCTAAACATATACACATGAACGTAAAGAAATTCAGTGAAACTTTTGCAAATGTGGCAGGAATTTCTAATTTGGTTTTTCCAGCACAAAAACCCAAAAAAAACGCAAGGTATGACTTTACAAGAAATTTAATAAAATGAGGAAAATTCTTTGTCATATTGAAAAAAAAATACATGAGGAAAATAAGAATTTAAAAATTCAAAAATTCAAAAAGTGTGATGCATCGAAACACTTTTTTTTTTTTTTTTTTTTTTTAAAGCGACACTGCCACACTCACTATAATACGAGTGGTCTCGGGTTCTGCGATGACACCGCTTTGCTTCAGGTCAAAATCTCCGATGCTGCGCGTCATCGCCAGACGGCTGTTCACGTTGGCTTGACCTAGACTGTTCCATGTTACGAAACCTCCACTCTTGCGTATTCTGGTGCAAAGCCCACACACACACCACACACACACACACACACCACACACATATCACTAAAATTTGAGCAAGAGAACAAACACACACGTATACCACGCGATACCAGTACAGATAGATTACACATAAGTACACAGTGTGAGTGAATGGGGACACACAGGAGCACATATTACACATCATTATAGAGAGATCATGCAGGATTCTAAAGAACAAAAAACAATTCCAGAAACTGATCCTTTAAAAAAAAAAAAAAAAAATAGAATAATTGACCAAAATGTTTTTTCTGTTTACAATATTATGTAATATTTTATTTGTAATTTATCCCGAATGATATTTCATTCCTGCAATTTCTGTCAATCTGAATAAAATTATGTGATGTCCTTGTTCTCCATCCCAGGATGCTTTTTGCTGAATTCAGAACTCAAAAAGGAAAGTTTTCCTTACACGTCCTGTTATATTAGTTTACAGTATAAAGTTAGATTAGATTATCCTTTAAAAAAAAAAGTTTTCCTCACAGAAACTCTGTCGGGTTAGCTTCTGTACGCTGTCCAGCGCTAACACCGAGGTCTGTGAACATTTATAAATAAGACTTAAAAATCCCTTTCAGAAATACTATAAAGCAAGTTTTTGTCACTGTCTCACTCAGTGTAATTTATAAATGTAAAATTCCTCTCAGAAATCCTGTCAGGTTAGCTCTGATGTTAGCCAGCTAGCTAATATAAATAGTGCAAGCATAAACATTTATCATATGACTTGTTAGCTTCTGAAAGCTATTGATCACTGACAGTGAAGTTTATGAACATTTATGTATACAACATAAACATCCTGTCTGGTTAGCCATCTGAGCCAAATCACTTAAAAATCCCTTTCAGAAATGCTATCAAGTGATATCAAGTGTAATCAACTAGCTAATATCAGAGGTATTTTTAAGAAACATTTCTGAATATGGCTTAAAAATCCTCTCAGATTAGCTTAGCTAAGCTATCTAGAGCTACCTGAGAGGTTTGTGAAAATTTATGAATGACATTTAAAAAAAATCTCTGAGAAATCGTGTCAAGTTACAGTAGCTACAGTAGCTAATATCAGTTTAAGAATACCAGTTAAATGATATCCTGTCAGGTTAGCCTGCTCGCTAGCTGCTGTTTGGACACTTAAAGGCACGAATGACATTTAGATCGTCTGCAGTTACACAAGAGAAGTGAAGTTGGTCTATTTTAAGAGTGGGACAGAAGAAAGGGCTCTCTCTCACACACACACACACACACACAGACACACACACACACATGCTCACACACTGACACACACACACACACACATGCGCACACGCGCGTTCACTGACACACACGCTTACACACTGACACACATGCACGCTCACACACTGACACATACACACACGCTCACACGCTGACACACATGCACGCACACGCGTACACTGACACACACATACACACGCTCATGCACTCACACACACACACACACCAGCACACATGCTCACACACACATACACACACGCTCACACACTGACACACACGCGTACACGCGCACACACTCCACTTAGCATGCCAGTAAATACCATCCTCTGAGGTTCAGAGCGACTCTGTGTAGCGTCTGTACCTCTGTTTTTCGTCCTTTCTCTCGGGCGTATGGTCGCTGGTGAGTGTGTATGCTTCACCCTTCCTGCAGAGCATGGCACGACTGTCTCCAACACTCCCGACGACCAGTTCTATCCCATCTCTCAGTAACGCCACCGTCGCCGTAGTGCCCACCGTCATCAGAGAGGCTGGAATGTATTAACACCGAAGTATTTTATTTTATCAATCAAACATATATTCATGTTAAATGTTATGTACAAAGCACTACTTGGCACTGAGAGTTCCAAAGAGGAAATAAGGTCAGTTGGAGGGTTGTGATTGGTGGCTTTTGGTTCTGATGAAGCATCATGTATTTTGTGCCAAATTGGGTTTTTTTTGGTGCCTGTTTTGGGGTGTAGATGTAGATGTAGGGTCAAATCATTTTGTTGTACAGGTCATTGTTTGGAGTCGAGTCGTTTGGTACAAGCAGGTACCAGTTGGAAGGATTCACGCCTCACAGCTCCAGAGTCCCTGGTTCTATCCCGAGTCCTGTTCTATCTGGGTTCTCGGGTTTCCACCCAACTCCCCTCCAAAACATGGCAGTTGGTGGACTGGTGATCAGTGTGTGAAAGTGTGTGTTCGCACGGTGCTACTCGATGCATTCTGGGTGTATCTGGGTTATCTGTCCATGATAAAGTATAAATGAATGAATTACTTCCAGATCCAAAATCCTGAGACTAGTTTTAGAACATCTTGTCTGGAACTTGGTCATTTTTGCACCCAACTATTAGAAAGTCATTTCATGTTGCCAAACTATTTGGGAATTAGGGCTCTTTTGGGGCTTAGTTGCTTTTTAGCCAGATGGTATTTAAGCCAGATTGTTCCGAGTGTGTTTTTTGCAGGATGGATTTTATTAGTTGTGTAATTAGCTGTGTCTGGATTATTTCGAGATGTATTTGGGACTGATCTGGTTTTGGACGTCTCCATGTCTGCGCACAGATTTTTGGAAGTCTCAGCTTTCTGCTGGGAAATTGTTGTAATAGGATTACACGAGACTGAGATGTGTGGTTTTTTTTGTGCCATGAAATTAATTCGCGTATTCGTACCATTCCCGTAGTTCTGCACCTCGGAGGCCAGGGCGGCGTCTACCCGTAGGAAGGCTTTTGTTAACACCTGTTCTAGATCCAACTCTATCTCCAGACCCTTCCTACAACACATACACACGATAGATGAGTCTGTGTGGGCTTTCACCTGATAACCTGCATCCTAAACTGTCTGTTTTTGTACACAGGTATGCGAGTTACCTAATGTAGTGCTCCATGTGGGTGCAGCAGAAATCAGCGGCTTGTGCGCCTCCATGTCCGTCAAACAGGCCAAAGTAGAGTGTGGAGGGCGTGAGCTCAGCTACACGGAACCGATCCTCGTTGTCACGGCGACGGCCGATCTGCGAGGCCGAGCCCACGTGGTCTAGGCTTATGCGCGGGATCGGTTTCCCGTAGCGGATGCTGGGTGGCAACAGGATGGGTGCCTCGATACGGTTATCCCAAATCCCAAACGAGTCCCAGGTGGCTGGCCGGCCACTCCCATCAGCATCCAAACGAGCAGCGGTGTACCAGCGGACTCCAGGCACTGACGACCCACACGAACACGCACACCCGCCAGAATGCACATTAGCGCTCCTGCTAACCGAGGAGAATGAGCGGCGGAGAAGAAAGGAGAAGGTGATGGCAGACAGAGACATTTTAAAACACAAAGACAGCCCTAGGAGAAACAGAAAAACAAAACAAGACAAGAAATGACATTTTGAGGACGCTGAACTGTACTGTGCATCAAGCAGGCTCTGATCGGTTAGACATGTGTTGCTCTGAATATTTTGGCAGCCCCAGTTTAGACCAACCATCAGCGGAAGGAACATTCTCAGTACAGTCACACTGGCATGGCAGCAGCGTCCAACAGCCAAAAGAATCTCCAGCCAACAGTGGAACCGTGCTGAGAACCTGACACTGATAAAGACTACAGGTCCCTCACCATACCATACCATGGAAAAGGATCAGCTATAGGGTGCAACTTTACTCCCACAAGGTGCACCAACATACCTGTAGGTGTCTTATAAAGTTAGAACACAGGGACCTTATGTATAGAGGTCCCTGTCCAGTTATTATAGGGGTAAATAAATAAATTGTGCACAGCAACAACATTCAGCATTCAGTAGTAATCATTTAATGTTGCATTTAAATATCTGCACTCTTACATTTCACCGTAGCAAACTTCTCTTATTCAGCAAAACAGCTTTGTAAAAGTTTCTAATAGAGGTCTTTACTCACCTGTTTATGGTGTATACTCTCAGATGGGGCCCTCCCCCTGCACGCCTTCCTCGAGCCGGTGTGTGCGTGTGCGTGAGTGCAGTCTGTGTTGCCAGTGACTCATTTACATATTTCAGACCCAACAACCAATCAAGTGAAGAAAGAGATTCATCTAATTTGCATACTCCATAAATGAAAAGACCAGTCACAAGCCAGAGGTGCCTCAGCCAATCAGATGCAGGGGGGTGGATCCGTTAGTGCAATCAGAGTCAGGACAAACTTTACTCTCTCTCTCTCTCTCTCTCTCTCTCTCTCTCTTTACACACGTGATTAAATTCTTGTCATCCTCTTTTTAGGATCATATTTGGATCATACTCAGCACAGCCATAGTGTGTGCGTGTGTGTGTGTGTGCGTGTGTGTGTGTGTGTGAATTGTTGTTATGAGTCTGTTGAGCATTAGCATTGCTTGCATTACCTGCCAGTATTCCTGAGGTTTTTAAACACTTGTAAACAAATTGTCTAAACAAATTAGTGTAAAAAAAAAAGAAAAAAAAGTGTGTAAACAAATTAGACACTTTATTAAAACATGCACAGTTACAGACCGGACGTCATCGTATCCATGGTCAGTGTGTGTCTGGCAAAACGTGAGTAGAAAAAGGGTGGCATAGAATCAGTAGTCTGATATTTACAAAGTGATCCTCATGATGGGTGTGTGTGTATAAATAACTTGAGATAAGTATCCCATAGTCGCATCGCTAACACGCTGTGTGCTCTGCTTTACTGCCACCTGCAGAGACGGGCTGTGCCTAGCACCGCACTTTATCTCCATCGCTGTGACTTTCTCAAAGAAATGAGAGAGAGAGAGAGAGAGAGAGAGAGAGAGAGAGAGAGAGAGAGAGAGAACAAAAGAAGGACAAGAAGGAAGAAAGAGAGAGATACCGCACATAGATAGATAGACAGACAGATAGAAAGAAAAAGAGAGAGAGAGAGAGAGAGAGAGAGAGAGAGAGAGAGAGAGAGAGATGGATAGACAGATGAGCAGGAAGACTGGCAGAAAGAAACAGATAGGGAAATGGAAGGACAGAGACAGACATAGATAGATAGATAGATAGATAGATAGAGAGAGAGAGAGAGAGAGAGAGAGAGAGAGAGAGAGAGAGAGAGATGGACAGATGAACAGGACGACTGGCAGAAAGAAACAGATAGAGAAATAAAAGGACGGACATACAGACAGACAGACAGACAGACAGATAGATAGATAGATAGATAGATAGATAGATAGATAGATAGATAGATAGATAGATAGATAGATAGAGTCAAACACTATCCCTTTTCATTCCTTCTTGCTCTAGAAAAGTTTCCCTACATCCACTGATCCATCAATTAATCATGAAAAACTCTGTGAAATACACAATGTAGGTATAAATCATTTATATGTAAAGAGTGGGGAAAATAATGAAAAAATAAAATGGAGAGAGAGAGAGAGAGAGAGAGAGAGAGAGAGAGAGAGAGAGAGAGAGAGAGAGAGATGGACAGGAGAAGATGAAGTTGTCATGAATGTATTCATACACACTTCACCTTTACAGAAAGTGGGGCAGATATTCCACTGGGAGGAAAGACATTTTGTGTGTGTGTGTGTGTGTGTGTGTGTGTGTAAGAAGTGAACAAACAATGTATTTTCTGATTTCACTTTTATTTTCAGCATGTTTTAGGGAATATCTGAATGATACTTTATCTACACACAATTAACACACACACACACAAACACACACAAACACACAACCACTAAACCCCAAAAGCACATGCATGAACACATGATCACAGTCCTGATGGAAATGATTAAATATTGATCAGACTTCAAAACCATTAGACTAGAGCAGACTTTTTCAGTTCTGGTCCCAGTGACCCCTATTTCTAACCCTAGTTTAAAAATATTCCCTTTCTCCAGCTAACACACTCCTTTCAGCCTAATCAGTTGAGCTGGGAGTACTGTAAGGGTACTCCAGAAGCCAGAAACAATGGACTTTATAGCAGATTCGCTCCAAGAGGTTCTAAAGCCATACCACAAGAAGAAATTGGTAGATCTATACTTTTAATACATCCAGCAATATTGGACCATAACTAGGACTAGGAACTGAAATCAAAAGAATTACAAAATTACAGGAATTAGGAAACACATTTTAAAATTACAGCTGTGCACATACAGTACAAGACTGTGGAAGGATATATACTGTACATTTGCTATCAAGACTCAATGGTACTAGTAATGTTGAACTAGGTGTGGAACTGGAATTGACATCAGGAAGTAAATGAGATATAGTACTGTGAAACTTGTGTAGTTGATTGGTGCTCAAGGACCTGGATCAGAAAATACTGGTCTAAAAACGCAATATAATACCAAACTGCGGGTTAGGACAGCACCACCTAGCTGCAGATTTTTACTTCTGACCAACAAACGTCTATGAGCAATTAAATTACACCAACGAATATACAAAAAAAATGGATTCAGGTGAAGCTAAAGTGCATCAGTGTGAGCTACAAGAGGTGGCTAACTGGGCTATCTGCATGGTACATACAGTATAGTGTAAGTGACTGGAACTCAGTGTTAAAATACCATGATGAAGTTCCAGTCAGACATTCAGAACAAACACAGTGTGCTATTATTAATTTAATTACTATTTGATTCTATGACAACATCAGGCCAGCCAATAAAAGGTTTATGATCTGCTGTATCCCGTCTGATCATTTTAAAAATGGCCTTTGCAGTCATGACAACAATAATGAGCATGGCAGTCTAGAGCTTAAGATTATTTATTATTGCATTTTAATTGGATTTTTACCCCATTGTCAATTACCACTCAATTTTCTCTTTTGGTCTCCAGACCACAGACGGCATGGGATCATCAGGATTTGAACCTATCGCATGACGATAAGGCTAACGCCAATGCTTTTATGTTGCCCCAATCAGGAGCCCTAGTTATATTCATATAAATCCATCTCAGACTTTCTCTAGTTGTACCACATCTCTCCATTCTGTATCTATTATTCAAAAGCATCTTCCCAAAACAAGCTGCCCAGGGCTCCAGCAAACGTTCTCCTGTAAATTCAGATCATACAATTTAGTTGGTGTGGTCTGAACTGGCAAAAACATGCACAGCGCCACATATAGTCATTAAGTCGTTTAGGCTTCAGATTCGGTCTTGAAGCAGCAAGTGGGTCTTTGGAACAGTGACCAGAAGACATTCCTTTTCTTCTTCTTCTTCTCCGTTCTTGCTCCTTTCCCATCACTGTTCGAGTGCTCAGAGATCGAGATAGACTTGCGGAGGTGTCTGATGCGCTGCTCGTGTTCTTGGATCTTGTGTTGGAGGTGATTCTGGATGGCAAAGCCGAGAGACTCCATATCCACAGCTGCACCATAAACCTCCCATGTCATGCCTTGCTCATCCCAGGCCACCTCCGGAAGCGGACTCGTCCCTGCCCGGTCTCCCTTTTGGTCCACTTGCTTGAGTTCCATTTCAAGGCCAGACCTTGTTGAAGAAGCTTGTGAATCCTTCTCCTCAGGCAAAACCAGACTGTCAGACAGAGTGGATTGGCTGCACAGTTCAATCTGAATTTCGCAGACATGTTGCCGAGTAGGTTTGGGGAATACGGAAGACTTGTAATGGGCTGGGCTCAGACTTCTAACCATGGATCCCACTGACGCAAGAGTTACTGGTACTAAACTTGAGTCTAAGCTGACATCTTGGCTATGCCCATTTTGTAAGCTCATACTGGCAGTTCCAGAAACCTTCTCATGGTTGTTGAGGTTAACCATAGGGTCAATCTGGCTCCAGGATGAATGTGTCATGTTTGGACTTGTGGATGTGGACATGTTCCTGACCTCTACAACAGCCTGAATTTCAGCATCCTTACACAAGAGCTCTGTCTGCATTGCAGCATCAAGTGTTTGTACAGGAACAGGGGTCTCTTCAGTCATCACCGCAGCATCTTTAAAGCTCTTGAAGATCTGGATTAATTTCTTTTCTTTTTCCCTCATTTCTTTATTTTTGGTGTCACTGTGTTTATCCTGCCCCTTTCCGTCTTTCTCTATTTTCTCTTCAGTCTTTTTCTCCTGGTCGTTCCCTTTATGTCCACCTCTCTTTTCAAGAGCTTCTCTTCCTTCCTTCCTCATACCTTCCTTCCACTCCCTTCTTTTTTCTTTCTCACACTCTCTCTCCTGGGACATAGCACTTTCATCTGTCTTGCCTGCTGTCTGCTTCACCTGTGATATAGAGGAGGTTGTTGCCCCTGGAGATAACTCACTTCCTTTAAGAGTGCATCCCACTTCTATGTCCTTATGGATAGCTTCTTCTTCTTTTTCTTCTTCTTCTTCTTTCCTGTCTCTGTTCTCTTCATCTTTATTCCTCTGAAACGTTCCTCTTTCCTTGCTCTGTTGTGTCCCCAGTGGCTGCACACTCTGTACCTCTTGACTGTCTTCCACCACACATGCCCCATTGTCATTAGATTTGAATTTGTGTTTGCTTCTCCCCTTACAGAAGGTTTTAGCTTGGTCCACTTCGATTGCTGGATTAGGACTGGATCTGAGCTTTGGGCTGGACATAGTCCTGGGGATTTGAGAAAAGGTTGCTTGTTGGACACTTTTAGGCAAGACTGTTCTTGTTGTCACAACTGCTGGAGGTGTTTTTTGCTGCAAATCTGTGGATGTACTAATCTGAGACTTGGTTTCATGGATGTTCTTAGAGGAGTTTTTATCAGAGGTCTCCAGTTCTCCTTCTGTGGAACACTTTGTCTTGTACTCACTGGTTGCTGGTGTCAGTGATGTACCTTGAATGATCCCAACAGCATGCTCGTCAGGGATTTCAGTTGTAAGAATTGTGGCAGAGGTGATTAACAAAGCTGTAGCTGCTGGATCATGGGGTGTTCTTGAAGTAGCTGGTGATGCTGTGGTAGATGCAGGAGCTAAAGTGGTTGGTGTGCTTGGTGTAACAGTACTGGTTTGGGTTTTGGTTTGCATAGTGGAATCTTTTGACTTTTTTCCCTTTTTGACCTGGAAGGACCCATTCCCTCCTCTCATGCCTGCTGGCACAGTGGCCTCTTGGTGCAGGTTTTTGGATCTTGCCTCAGCCTTGTAGCATGCTTTGGCCTTGTTATGGGAGTGGCTTGCACGAGATTCCATCTGGTTAACGCTGGTATATTATTATTGCTCAAAGAAGTGTCTGGTTTTGCTGGTGGCATTCATACTGCGGAATAAATAATTAAATTAAAAAAGATATTTTCAAAAATAATCAAGACCTTACGCTACAAAATAATCCCCCCCAAAAAATGGTACTAGATATCTGAATACAGTACATTATTCTCTTTTAATTTCTTGGCATAATAATAATCATAGACATGTCATGAGTCTGTATATTACTACATATACAGCCTAATTAATTCTTGTGATATAGTGGTTATATTGACGACAACATATATAAATTAACATTCAATCATTAACGTTGAACATTTTACAAATGTTTACAAATCGCAGCTTTATCTTAATGATCTTGTTCTAATGTGTTATCATTTAGAAAGTTGCAGCTTCTTCACAGGGGCTCGTGTGAGAGATTCTACACAGAAACGAATTTTTCAAAAAATGCCTGTAATCGTTGTTATGGTGACGTTTATTTAACATTTATAGGAGGTTTTCCTTATGGTTTTCCAACACGGCAAATAATTCAGGATAGAGGATGGAACTGATGCATTTTTTTTTTTTTTTAAGAATGATTGAGAGAGAGAGAGAGAGAGAGAGAGAGAGAGAGAGAGAAAGAGAGAGAGAGAGGAACTAACTTAAGGACATTATAACCATGGGCAAATTGCTGTGGTATAAGAGGAATAAAACACTTCACGGTGGTAACAGTAATATAATTCTGCTTCATCGCACCAGCTGTGTTATTCCATACTTTACACATATCATGATATTAAGACAATAAATCTTACACGTGGCCTGTATTAACACTTAAAGTGTCCTGCAGCTACTATAACATTGCAACTGTCCCCTATCAATACCAGTGTAAAAAAACAAACAAACAAACTGTGCATTAAGATCATGCAACCCACCTGCATCATACTGAGATGCTGAGCACTTCCAAAGTCATCATCATAAGCATCATCATCAGCATCATCATCATCATTATCACCACTGGCACCAAGCGATGCATTGTTACCGCGTGGAATAAAAGCAAAGACGCATATGTGCATATCAGAGGGGTTTAACAGCGCAGTCCTGCAGTGCACGGTGTGAGATCATGTCGGCGGTGAGAAAGCTCTGCGCGGTGTGTCTGCGCGCGCGACTGTCTCGAGCTCAAAATAAGCACGACGGCGCTGCTGCTGCTGCTGCTGCATGTCGGGCTCGTGCCGGGTTTACAATGCATTTTTAATTCAGCTCGACTCGAGAGCTCTAGACACTCTAGAGATTCATGCATTCAGTGCCAAAAAAAAAAAAATGCATGTCCGTAATTACTGTCCACCTCTAATAGCCGGGTCCTACCTGTTGCAAATCAAAGCGCTTTTTCTCTGCCAAGTTTCAACCCCTGAATGTTTTCTGTCCTCCACTGAAGTCTTTGTGATGTTGGAGTTTTCTGTCTGGAGTCTGCTTGTCCCATGAGGCTGCTCTGGAATAATATGCACTGTGTGAGCTATGGCACACAATATGATGATGAACCTTCATCCTACATCTCTCTCTCTCTCTCTCTCTCTCTCTCTCTCTCTCTCTCTCTCTGTTTATTTACTTCTCATGAAAAAAAAAACAACACAAATGATTGGGTTTTATTTCCATGTTTGTTTACACGTGCGGAGATTTTTGTTCATTGTTGTGAATAAAGAACAGGATCATTTTCTTGGCATGAGATGTTTACAGTAAGGTTATGCTATATAGGTCACCCAGCAACCTCTCATTACTGTCAGCAACACCTGAGAGAGAGAGAGAGAGAGAGAGAGAGAGAGAGAGAGAGAGAGAGAGACAGATCACATGCTTAATTAGAGACAACACTTGGGATTTTCCACAACACACTGTAAATCAGACTTTTCTATCCTACTCTTCAGTATATTTTAAATGCATCTATAATGATGTCACCTCATTCCAGTGTTCCGGATCCGAAGCCCTGTGAAATAAAGATGCCTTTTTGTCTTTTCAGATTCCCACGTCGTCCTCCATCACTTCACTGATCTCTTCCTAAGAAGAAGGTGCTGATTCTATTTCTATAACAGCAGCTCTGACTGTAGTTTCAAATTACTGTAGGCTGGAACTGTTGAAATGGTGAATAATTCTGTAAGGAGACATTTACTTTTAGTACCACTTATGGAAGGAGTCTCCCCGTGTCATTGCCTCGGAAAAGAACGTAAGCTTTCCCGAAAAGCTGCATTTTTTTTTTTTTTTGGATGTTTGTTTTGTCTTGTTAACTTTAAGAATGAGGGAAAATGAGATGTTGGTGAGATAACGTTTTTATGTTTCTAGCTGCTGTAGAATCAGCAAGAGCAGGAACTAAGTTGTTTCTGATGTTCTCCAACGTCACAGGTGAGCATGAATAAATAAAAAAGTTCGATGTGTTCTTTAATAAATTTTTAAAACGTGCAATCTTTAGTGAATTGCTGTGGAATGAGATGACATGCTGCTGTAGGAAAATGCCCAACTCCACGGTGGTAACAGTAACTGCGCCTCATCACATCACCCCAGCGTTGATTATTTTCCTTTTATTTCTTACGTCACTCTTACTTTCAACCCTGTAAACCGTTTTATACTGGGATGTTTTTAATTAATAACTTCTTCTCCTGCTCAGACGGCTACAGAGATTCTCTCGCTTCTCTCTCTCTCTCTCTCAGTACAAACTTAACGATGCTACGTTATTTTTTCCAGAATCTACAAGAAGCGAGTGTTGTAATGAATTCTCCCTGACACACACACACACACACACACACACACACACACACACACACATGCTCTTGGCCCTCAGATCACAAAAACACCTGACTCTGGGTATATTCTGAGAAAATCGCTGCTCCATCCGTGCCCTGTGATTGATCCACCTGTCTGCTGCACCTGCAGGCTCTTCAGCTGAGTGCCTGGTGTGTGTCACTTCTAAACTCCACACACACACACACACACACACTCATGAACACACACAGACAGACCCTCACACACACCCTCTCTCTGTCTGATGGCCTCCGAGTTCAGCAGGTCAGAGAGCCGTTCCTCCGTACCTGACTCCGAGTAGCAGCTGAACACCGACGCCAGCATGTGGGAGGAAAACTTTGACACCGAGAAGTAAGACTGAGTGTGTGTGTGTGTGTGTGTGTGTGTGTGTGTGTGTGTGTGAGAGAGAGAGTGTGTTTATTCATCTTTCTGTTTTCACAGCAATTTGTCTAAGTGTCAGGCTTTATCTATCCTTCTATAAATCTTCCTGTTACATCTGTATTAGTCTAACAAGTGACCATTCGCTCACATATAGGTTAATACTTTGCTGATGTATTCACTTACTGTAATTTCAATTCAATATTAGTTGTGTAGCTAATAATAATAATAATAATAATAATAATACAAGACATTGTGATCTACTGCCTCTTTCCTATGAGGTTGAGAGTTTTTCTGCTCATTTATCTGAATTTCTTGGAATTCATTTAATCAATAGATAAATTGTAATTTGTTTTCCAACCAGAAAACCTAGGTAGATGGGGAAGGAAGGGGGGGGGGGGGGCACAAACTTTTGCATTCAACTGTCTAACTGTCCATATAGATTGTGGTAATGAAGATTTATATTGACATAATTGATATTGTGGTAATGAAGATAATGTAGAAAAAAAATCATTACTACATTGTTATATATATATATATGCAAATTCTCCACATCAATCCATCTATTAATTCATCTATCCATCCATCCGTCTGGCTGTCATTTTACCAAGAAAGTTTCGTCAGCTCCTCTGTCCAGAAGATCAGTCGGAAAAACGTAAATTCACAGCTTTACCTCTGAGTGTTGGCACTCGCTGACACTGGAGACTCCTTCCATAAATGTTACATGAACACATTTCTTGTTGCAGAAAACGTCCCCATATCATTATCCATACGCATGTGTCCTTTGACGTGGAGCATCTGCTGTACGGGTCCCTGTGAACGAGCTGTTGCTATAGAAACGATAAAGTATCCGCATGATTATAAACCTGCCTTTGTTTTTTTCCTCTCTCTCTCTCATGCCTCAGTCATGGAGTGGGCAGAAAGCGAGATTATTCTCCAGTGTCATGGAGCGAATACTTTGAGATGATGGACGACGTGGTGGTGGGATCGGCAGAAAGCAAGGACATATCCTTTGCGCACACACACACACACACACACACACACATTGCTAGGTTTGTCAGGGTTATTCAGTGTGTCCTATAGCTCCTGTGTCT
>JAOVYU010000024.1:16484347-16496004 GCA_025674565.1 Synodontis membranacea
TAAACTAAAGAAAATCTAAAAGCCAAAAGAAAACTTATATGAGATAAGATGACCGCTCCGTCTTGTAACAGAAAAACTCATTTAGTGCCACAGCGCTGTCACATTCTCAATTCTGATTGGTCTGTAGCTTGTAGACTGTAGATTCACTTTCACTTATATTTGTAACAGTAATTCTGCTTTGTATTTTATACCTTACGTGGCTGTATTAGAATTTCTAGGAGAAGTTCTAGATCTTCACCTGAGTGGAATGAGTTATAAAAGAATTCGTATTCTCGCACCTGTACTCTCCGTACTCGACCTTAGACTGGAAGCCGGTGGTGATGGTCAGCTTGACCGGGACTGTAATTTCCACCTCCCACCTCTTCACATCCATTTTGATCCTGGTCTGAGGAGGAATCGAACCTGGCAAGGAGAATGTGTGCTTTTCAGTCTTGTTTCTGGTGTTGCTGCTGCCCTTCTCCACAGAAAAGGTGTTACTGATACTGAGGGGTTTCTTTGATGTACCATCAGAAACTGTTACTTCAAATTTGGTTCCATAACCAATCTGTGTAGAACTGCTAAAGCTGAAGCTCTCAGTTATGAATCCTAAACACTCTCGATGCAGCTGAGTGGTGTCGGTTTGTGCATCTGATCCATAATTCACACCAGCAATGGAGGCAATGATATCAGATTTTTGATTTTCTTTCTTTTTGCCCCATTCAACTTCAGCTTTAATATAGGGTTTGCCTGCTTTAAGAGGACACAGGAGGGTCAGACGTTTGTCGAACTTGGGCACACCACAACCAGCTCTGGCCACGGGGATACATCCTCCTCTTTCCTTATGCTCATACAGAACCCAGACTCCTCTCTGCACCTTGTAAGATGCGATTTCATTAAGATTACCATAAAGCATGCTGGTCTCACAGGTGAATTCGAGTCTCCGGCCCTTGTAGTTTTCTTCTTTATACAGTGTGATCTGAGGATCATCCAGGTCATCTTTCACCAGCTGAAGTGATGAAAAGTTATCATTGTAGTACACGCTGGCATATTCTCCTTCCTCATAAACAGTCAGTTCACCAGCAAAATCTGACTCTGTATACGCCACCCATGGGTTCCCGATGACCTTCAGAGAGGAGATGCAGTTATTAAAATTCTCCTGAACTAAATTGCGGACATCAGAGGTGAACTCTTTGCTGAGGCCCTGGAAGGCAGGACGTTCATAGACGATGATCTTGTTCATGGCTGAAGGAGTTTGCAGTTGGCTCAGAGATTAAGGCAGAGTTTCTCCTGAAGAGATGAGACTGAGAGTCTGTAAAGAGTGAAGAGTTTCTCTGATTATATAGCTGCTCTGACTTTGACAGAGGGAAAGACTGGCTTTCTTTTGTTTAGACTACGGGCGCCGCCCTCCTCGTCGCATTGGCGGTATTCCAGGACAACGCCTTCCGCCTATATATATGACAGTGACGCTGGCCTGAGAGAGAGAGAGAGAGAGCGAGAGCGAGCGAGGAGAGCAAAGAGCAAGCAGTGCAGAGATACTGAAAAAGAGAGAGAGACATTGAAATAAGGAAAACTTGTACAGATTGAACGTGTGCTAAAACGTTGTTTGGCTGTGGCCTTTTGTTGTTTACTGTTTGGGCATACGCTGCTGATATTACTTCTGTGGTTGGGTTAGATAGGGAAACAATACTGTTATATCTGTAAATTGATTTCCACCCATTGTGCACCACGTAGAGAAAACCCTGTTAGACACACTAGTTACTGGCGAGCACCTCTCTGTAGTTTTGTTTTGGAGATAGCCTAGCGTATTTAGCCAGTTTGTTTCTTTTTCCTTTTCTTTTTTAGATTAGTCAGAGGGTTAATAATCAGATCAGGCGTTAACGTAAACGTAATCAAGACTGAAAGTCCAGACCAGTCCGAAACTTGAACAGCATCATCCGGGGTTAAATTCTATACTGAACGAGTGTACTGTTACAGAATAACACACTCAGTGATTCTTCTATAGTTATAGTGAGATCGTCAGATACACAGAGCTGTGAATGTGCAGTGTTGGGGTTCAGAGTAACAGAAGCTGAGAAGAGAAAACATAAGAAAAACACATGCTCGAGTTTGTACCTGGTGCAAGTCTGCAAGTTATTCTCTTTAGCTGACTTTGAGTTGCTTGAGCACAAATGTATGGCTAAATAAACTAGAACAAGTTCACCAGCAAAGTCTGACTCTGTATACGCCACCCATGGGTTCCAGATGACCTTCAGAGAGGAGATGCAGTCATTAAAATTCCCATGAAGTAAATTGCGGACATCAGAGGCCCTGGAAGGCAGGACGTTCATAGACGATGATCTTGTTTATGCCTGAAGGAGTTTGCAGTTGGCTCAGAGATTAAGGCAGAGTTTCTCCTGAAGCGATGAGACTGAGAGTATAAAGAGTGAAGAGTTTTTCTGATTATATAGCTGCTGATTATACAGGTAAAGACTGGCTTTCTTTTGTTTAGCAAGAACAACAAGCAAATACCTCAGATGGGTGCATAAGGAAGTTGTGCAAAGTTTAAATGTAAAAAGCATGAGCAAAGCAAACAAGTTTCATGCTGAAGAAAAAAAAGCAGTTAGATTTTTTTTTTCACACGTACTAATAACGGTGGCTATAAAGTTTGGAAACCGGTTTTTATTTCACTGAGGTTTTAAATCTAAAAACTTAAAAAAAAAAAAAAAAAAAAACCCAAACAACGTAAAAACAATGACTTGCATACTAAAATGTATAAAACATCATCAGCAAGCTTTATTTTACAACAAAACCCCAAAAATAAAAAGTTATTTGTTCTACTGTAAATATCTTTTTAATTATCTTTTTTTTCTGTCTTTACAGTAATATCTATTTTGCTGAAACAACAGAAGATGGATGCACCAGCTGATCTTTAACAGAACCTTTGAATGTTTTTTTCAAATGTTAAAAATAGTTGCAAACACAAGTAAGAGCCATTTCGCTCTAACAGGAGACACCTTTTAGAAAAGAATTAGATATGAAATGTGTTCTCTGGTATTTGGGCAGTTAGGTGATAAAATCACAGCAAGTCATACAAACATTTTAATATTGTCTTGATCAATGATGATTTTTTATTTTTTTTAAATTATTATTCTCTAATAAAATCTCAGATTTGAAAACTTCCTTCCAGAAAACTTCACCATATCAAAGAGTACATTATTTAAAATCCATTTTTGGTTCAATCCCTGTCTATGTTGTTACTATAGAAACGATGACGTATTAGAATGAGCGCCTCGGTATAAATTTGAGATTCGTAGCTTCACTATTGTCAGAGTTGCTGTTACAGAAACGTAATCAAGACTGAAAGTCCAGACCAGTCCGAATTGAAAGTTGAACAGCATCATCCGTGATTCTTCTGTTGTTAAAGATAAGTTTTTACTGTTACTGTCTGTTTTATTGGTAGGATCTTCAGAGGCCGAGATGGGGAGCCGTTATAGAAAAATGGAAACACTCTCTCAGTAAAAGGGTGTGTTATAATGTACAAGCATGTGTCGGCTTCAAGATCAGTAAATGTCACTTTTCCTTTGTTCCAGTCCAGATGCACTCTGATTCTCGGTGTTTTCTCTTTAGCTCGGAACATGTCTCCTGCCTGCCCCGGGCAGAGCGCGTGGTAACTTCCTTTATTGTAGCTCATGCTGCACACTGCATTACAGAAGGAATTCTTCTTTCTTGAAGCAGACTCTCTAATCACTCCCAGTTCCCACATATTACTGTCCCCGACCTCGACGTCCCAGTAGTGCGACCCTGAGTAAAAGCCCTCAGAGCCCAGGACACACGTAACACTATCGAATCTCTCCGGATTATCAGGAACCAGTAATTTCTGTTTTTTGTGTTCCACAACAGTGAGATCGTCAGATACACAGAGCTGTGAATGTGCAGTGTTGGGGTCCAGAGTAACAGAAGCTGAGAAGAGAAAACACAAGAAAAACACATGCTTGAGTTTGTACCTGGTGCAAGTCGGCAAGTTATTCTGTTTAGCTGACTTTGAGTTTTTTTGGGTTAATTGGAAACAAAAATCAGTATTTAATCTATTCTGTTTTTTTTTTTTTTTCAGCTGTGTTCTCAGTGTGAACGCTACTTCATAATAAGCAGTTCCTCTGGTTACTTATATCCCACAATTCATCCTTCTTGCTTTCTATTGGCTCACAATTCAAAGGTCAGAGTTCACCAAGACAAAGAATTTAAAAGTGAGTAAAGAGTGAAGTGAATTTAACCGATACAAGGTGCATGTTTCTCGGTCCTTTCCCCTTCAGTGATTTTCAGCGATCTAATTTTATTCCAACTGGTGGAAAGAAACCATAAACCTTAATGCATCTGCAAAGTGTCTTACGTTCAACAGGTTTAGCAGAATAGGAAATACATTTACAACCTCAACTCAAGAACTCCCTAGTGGAAATCAAATCATTCTGAAAAAACTAACAGGTAGATCAACGAGAACACTTACTGTACTGGAAGACTGTGTGCATTTTCTCCCAGACTCTGAACTTCAGGTGAGAAAGGTGTTTAGAAACATTGATCAGCGTATTTTTCTCATTCTCTGGATGTTCTGTCGTGCATTGAGCTCTGAGAACACAAGAGGACGAGTGATGCATTTCTATAATGTTCTGTTCAACGGCATATAGAGCTATTGTTCAGTATCAGTCTCTATGTGTCTGTCTATCATGAAAAGTTCCTGTTAAAAGTAACCTGACTGTAATGCTATAAAGTAATCTCTATCACTGGAAAAAAAGCAAAGACATACTGTACGTACTCTTTCACTCTGGACTTGACATCCTAAGGAACAAATAAAGGCTGATTATTTCAACAGAAATTTCACATAAACATTGATTTTTGTCATGACGGATAGTTTTTGCAGATTCACCGCAGAACAAAAAAGTTGTAACAATACAAAATACAAACAGAACCTACTATGGATTTAGAACTGTATATATGTAGTATATGGAATAAAACACAGAAAAAAGAATCAACAACAGGCTGGTGTGATGAAGCAGTGTTGATGTTTCCGTTCTGAAGTTGATTAGTCTCCTATAACAGCATGTCCTGTATTTTTTTTAATTCCTCTTATATCCTAGCCGTTTGCTAATAATTACATATTCTCTCTATTTACAGTTGATTTACTTGAGTATTCCACTACATTTGAAAGACAAATATCGCACGTTTGACTTCACTGCATGTTCTCGAAGGTTCTCGCTTCTCGTTACTTTGAAGCACAGCTTTAAATTCAGTAAATTTATTCCTTCGTTCGTTCCTTTTTAAGAACACTCTGTTCATCACAGGAGAAAACCAATCACAGTACACTCCTCCTACACCCTCCAACCTGAGAAAGCATTTCGAGTTTCCATTATTATTAATACATTATGACATGTTCACGCATTTAAGGTCTACCTGAGTTAATCTACGGCCTGTTTAACTGGAGTTCTACACTGTCTTTTATAAAAGAAGCATGGATGTCAGCTAAAGAAATATAGCTTACCTTAAGAAAAATAGAATTTTAAAAACATTAAACATTGAAAACATTTTAAAAACGTAAATTTGAATACTTTTTAAAAGCAAGAACCCAAGTAAAAGTGTAACTGAACAACTTTCACTTGTATTGGAGTCATATTTAACCAGGAGTAGCTACTTTAACTGAAGTAATGGAGTTGAGTACTTTGTCCACCTCTGATATGGAACGTCTGTGAAATTGGTTAGTTCCATCTCTAGAGGGAAGCAGAAGGCAACCAGTGACCCTGCAAGACAGGATTCTTCTACCAGAGGGAGCCAGAGAGCGCTGTTTCAATTCTAACCAGCGGCGATCGGCTCTACGTGCTCACTTACTGCTCAGTCTTGAGTCAATTACGCTTTGTGCTGGTATGTAAGGCTCAGCTGGCAATATTCTGGTAATATCCCATGACCTGGTCATTTCTCTGGCTCCTTGAGCCAGCTCTTGAGCTCCCTAAGCTCTCAGTGTAAGAGTTTATTTAAAAAACAAAACAAAAACCAAACCTCTAGTCTTACTCCCAGGTTTTTTAGTTGATCTTTGGTTTTATAAGGAAAGAAACCAATAAAGCCTCATAAAGAGCAGCTGGAAGACTCTAAATCTCTTTAAATCTAAAGTAATAATGCATCATTTTTATTCGAAAAATAAAGAACTTATCAGAAACCCAAGAAGTCTTGGAAAATCTAAAGAAAAAACAGAAAAACAGGGAGCTACCATGAGCTTCCCTGTAGGTTAAACTAGTTGAGGTTTGTTTGAGCCTTGCACCAGTGAACAGACTGTCGAGGCCAAGACCTTACGCAGCTTCATCAATATCCAAGACAAAGAGCAGAAAACGTCTCAAGACTGATCTACAGCCCTGTGTGTGAGAGAAAGAACCATGATCCACTTACCTGCAAGAATTCTACATCCTCCAAGTCCGTTCCCTTCTCTACGTTTCTGATTATGTCTTGAAGACGGGCTATTTCCTGATTCGTCTCTTCGATCTTCCTCTTCATCATCTGACTCTTTTGCTCCTCTTCCTGCTTCAGTGCGGTGATCCTTGCTGCTTCTTCGTCTCTTAGAAACTGATGAAGCTTCTCAAACTCCTTCTTTATCTGTCTCTCTGTGCACTCTGCCTGACTCTGGAACAGGACAGATGTTTACTGATGTTATATGAAAATCTTTTCCGAGCAATAAGGTGTCCGTGACAGTTCTATCAACATATCGCTATGAATTTCTATAAACATCTTGCAAGTTTTCCTACAGCGAGGTTTGTATAAAATCTATAAAAAAACACTTGATTTACAATTCCTGTGAATTCTGTGCCAGTTTCTCTTAAGGTCGCTTAACTAACAATGTTTAAACGTTAAGAAACTAAAGCTGCGTTGAGTGTTTATTCGATCCATGACTACACTCACAAGCAAAAAATACATTAGAGCATTTTGATAAGTGTTGAGAATTTACTGTAAATAATAATAATAATAAGAGCTTGATTTTCAGCCTCACTTCTGATTTTATTTTATTTTTTTCATAAATCTGACGTTGTTGTGCATTGTGGTCAATTTGTGCACTGAAACCCTAACCTGGTGTGTAACACAGTGCCTGGATCTGTGTCTGTTTACTGCTATAAATATCTAAATATATAAATATTTAGGTGTTAATGTTACATTATGTCTAAATTTATTAACATTTAAATCCATTTTTTTAATTTTTAAAATGTAATTAAAAGTGACTTACCTTAATGTGTGAAGCTGCTATGTAGTAATTTTGTTTTGCAATTTCCAAGACTTTCTGACTCTTTTGCAGGGGCTCCAGACCAGTCCAGAGTTCTTTCTGGAAACATTTTTATCATAAAAAATTAGAAAGAACATTCCAGTATCGAAACATTATCAATCAAAAATATTGTTAGATTTTTTAGTTCGTGAAGTTGTCATGCCGTCAGAACAATCCAACTGCTTTCAGATGATCAGATAATTTCACATTATCTTGAATTTGCGAACTCAGTCCATGATTACGTTTATGATTACCACTGTACACGTATGAACTTTGCTCTTAGGATACACTGAGCGCCTGAATTGATGATAAATCTAGAATAAAGTGCTCTTTTTAGAGAATAATTAACTATGTTGTGGTGAAGCTCAGTTGCTGTTCCCGATCTGAAGCTGATGATTTTCCTCCACCAGCACCAGTGATGCGCGGGTTGACCCGAATTGAGCAGGTGCCCGCGGTCACGTGCGGTCACGAATCATCCAAAAATATTTTTAATGATATTCGGGTCGCGGTTGGTCGGGTCGTTTGAAATAAAGATGCCAATTAAACCTTTGTAATTTACATGTAAATGTAACGATCGGGTCGGGTACAATATTTCCTTTTTTTTTGCGGTCTGGTTTGCGGGCGGTTAGTTGAAAATGTCGGTCGGGTTCGGGTTGTTTATACATTGACCCGCGCATCACTGATCAGCACGTCCCAACATTTTTTATGCTTCTAATGAAAACAGCAATTTGAAATTAGATGTAATGGAATGTTTAAAAAGTTAGTTCCTGGTCTCTTTTACATCATCACTGCTTTATTACATGGCTCATTTGAATACTCGATTCTCATTGGCCAATTACAGCATTCGATGGTCTGATGTCTCTGTTGGTAACAGAATAATTTATAAAAAATTTTAAATCAATATTTTGTATAAAATTCTTCTTTTCTTTAGTAAATACTTGTGTAATATTGGGGGTAATGTACATTCAGGTGGTCATTACTGCGAAATAAACCCCTTCAGGATTTAGAAAAACAAAAAAAGTGCAGCTTGTTATGTTCCTGAGAAACTACAAGATGAAAAATCCGCCGTCTGAAGATATCGAAATGCAAAAAACATACAGCTTTACTGCTGAAAATGGAGACTATAAATTAATAAATTTCTCCTTACAGAAATTTCACACATTTAAAAAAAAAATAAATAAATTTAAGTGGTGTCTGCTGTTCAATCTCACTTAAAAAAAGCTCTGAGCTATTATATCTATGAGCTGGAATTATTCTACTTTGGCAATTTAAATGCAAACAAAAGCCAGCAGAATAAAAGCCATACCCTGATGTCAGAAAGAACTTCGTCTATGGGGCAGAACTCGTGATTTTTGTGTTTCTTCGAGGTCTGACACACCACACACACGGGCTGCTGGTCTTCCAGACAGAAGAGTTTGAGTTTCTCGTTGTGCACCTTGCAGAGGCCATCAGACGCCGCTGAAGATCTGAGACGACGGCCGTCTAAGTACGGCTCACACAGCTTCTTCAGCGCCAGGTTCAGAGGAGGCTCAGGCTTAGAGGATTTTCTCCTACAGACCGGACATTCTAAAGATTCTTTGGCTTCCCAGAACCGCTGCAGACACGTTTTACACATGCTATGACTGCATGAGAGCAGAACCGGATTGCTGAATATTTCATAGCAAATAGGACATAAAAGGTCTTCTTTTGAAAAACTGCTTGTTGCCATTTCCTCAAACAGCTCCTGGGTTTAATTTCAACGTAATTCCAAACCTCCTGTCCAAACTTCACTGTCGCTCTTAATGATCCGAGCCGGAGTTTAGAAATAAGATATTCTTTAAACAAAACAAAAAACAGCCTGCAGTCGTCGAGTATATTGTTGGTGTTCGTGTCTGTGAGCAGACTTTATCCACAGGTCAGAGTTACAGGATAACTAACCGACCATAAAATAATAAAAAAAAAATTATAGTCTTGAAGCTATACATAACTGTTTAATCAACCAAAGGGACTACTTATGCATAAATTACTAACTGGACAGATTTTTTTATACAGTGCTTTGCACAAGTATTCACCCCTTTGAATATGACTATAGCGTTTACAAATATAGCGTATTATATTGAGTGGGAAGGCTTCAGGTTCGACATGTAATAATGATTAGCGCTGTGATTGCATAAGCTTTCACCACCGTCACTGTGATGTCTGTAAATTAGCATTTGTGCCATCAGTTGTGTGGAAGTGTCATGAGATAAAGACACCTGTTTGTAGAAGATCCCCCTTCCCGAGAACATATTTTATCAAACTGCACCAAGAAGGCTAATGAGATATCAAAATAAGTCTGGGACATACAGTAAAAGAAATCGCAAATTTTGAACATCCTGGAAACAATTGGAAAATATTTGACACAACCATGTCTAGAGGAGGCCAAACATCAATGACCAGGTGAAGAGCGGATTGGTTAAAAAAGTCCAAGCGTAGCTCTTATGGAACTCAATAAATCCACAGCTCAGAAGGCAAAAAGCTGTTCACAGGGTAAACATAACCCTGCTCTCTCCACAAAGCTGTGGTACGTGGTGTGAAATTCCATTTGGAGTCTGCCAAAAGACGCGTTGCAGCCTGAACAAACATTATTTCCTTGGTACAAACAACTACTGTACTGTATGTTTGGCAGAAACCCAACTCTGATCATCACACCGTGAAACACGGAGGTGGCAGCATTGTCTTTAGCGTTGCTCTCGGTCTTGTCATTGCTTCTCGGACTAATCCTCTCGTAAATTGTTTTTGCTGTTCTTAGGATGATGATTGTAATTTTTTTCATAAAAAAAAAAAATCCTAGCTTACCCTAGCTTAGCTGAAAAATCTCGTGATGGATAGTACGTTATGTTAGTTTATTACAATGAATCTAAGATTACAAAAGCCATATAATAATGCAACACCTGTTCTCCTGGAGCACTTTCTTTCATGCCCTTCGCTCTGACTCACTCAGTAATGAATAATGGCACTTTATCTCTCCACATTTACGCCTTTTATGTTTAATCTTGCCCACAGTTTGCTGTGGGAAAATGACGCTGAATCTGGCTGCCAGAAAACAAGTCAAGTATTGAATGTTTGGCTCAGATTCCAGACATAAGACTTACCGTTGGGTCACGTGTGTTCCTGATCTCGAACCATATCTGAACTGGCATGTCACCTCAACCGGTCTGGTTTATTTTGTAGGAAGCTCAGACTCTATTTCTGCATGTATGTGTGTGTGTGTGTGTGTGTGTGTGTGCACGTGCGTGTTATTAGATATTTCGTGTCTGTGTCCTGACACTACATGAAATATGTAGTGTCGCTTGCATAATGTTTCTCTTGCATGCCACAGGATATCAATCCTTCAGCCAGATTTCCTGAGAATCTTTCTGGCAAATATTCATAAAAAAAAAAGAAAAAAAAAAATCCTCCTATTTATATCTGCATCACATTATACTGTATGTTTATTGTGAAAAAAGGGACTTATTTTAAATTAGAATCCTGCTGCCCACATATATTATTAATATCACTTCTGGTCTGTGATTAATACTGTAATACATTTCCATTATCTGATGTCTGATAGCCTCACAATGATTGTTTATTTTGGCCTTTACTGGTCCACAATAAGCTTTTCCTGGTATATAGTACTGGAAGCTTCCAGGAAAAAAAAAAACCCATTGGAAAACCCCAATCAGAAATAATGATAAATAACGGTGAGTTGGAACCTTTAATTTATCTTTCACAAAAACACAATCAGCTTTTCCGTTCAATTCAGCACAGAGGTTCGTTTTAATGTTAAACTACCAAAAGACATTCAAATGGCTCGTCATTACCATCGTTAATTCTTTGTTTAACAGATCAATTTTAAAAGAGATTAGCAAAAAAAGAAAACGGAAAAGAATAAAAGTCTCAGAAGAGGACGATGGAGGAGAGCAGAGGGACGAGGATGAGGAGGAAGCTCAGTGTGAAGCTCTCAGAAGCATTACACAGATTTCCCTCACAACACTTCACCTCTGTACCTAATCCCATCATTTCCTGGACTGCAGCCACGTCACAAACACTTTTGGTTGCACATCCTTCCATAGACAATGTAACTCCAAACGCATTAACTGAGAGAGAGAGAGAGAGAGAGAGAGAGAGAGAGAGAAAGAGAGAGAGAAAGAGAGAGAGATTTGCTTCATTAGCAACAGTTTATAGCTGCTATAATGGAATTACGAACAGGAAGTAACTTCTTTTAAGTGTAACCCTAAAGAGATAAAAAATTGTCCTAGAATAAACACGCTGAGAGAGAGAGAGAGAGAGAGAGAGAGAGAGAGAGAGAGAGAGAGAGACAGGGAGAGAGAGACAGAGAGAGAGAGAGAGAGAGAGAGATTTCATTAGCAAGTATTTATAGCTGCTATAATGAAATTACGAACAGGAAGTA
>JAOVYU010000024.1:16535156-16546354 GCA_025674565.1 Synodontis membranacea
GCCACACCTCCTTCAGTCTGATTGACAGATACACAGGCCACACCTCATTCAGAGACCTTAATGTTAACATGATGATTTTGTTCTTGGTCACCTAGATTATTGTGTGTTTGCGTGTGTGTGTGTGTGTGTGTGTGTGTTACAGTGGTAACCGTATTGACGGTGCCTCAGTCGCTCGCTATCAGGAGTTACAGAGAGAAGTGTCTGAACTGTCCGAAGCTGAAGACAAATTGGATGAACTCATCAACAAGAGCAGCCTGCAGCTCCGCCTCCTCACCGAGGACTCTGAGAATAAGACATATCCTTCCTGTGTGTTTGTTTGTTTGTGTGTGTGTGTGTGTTACTTGACATGTCAACCAGCTCCCAGGTATTGATATGTTAGTGCTGAAACTTTACCACAGTTAGCACACTTTAACCCCAATCCCCGGTCCGAAGATCATTTGGTACCGGGCCGCAAAGAAAAAATGTTGTTAGTTATTTTTATTTTTTAAAACTAATTAAACTTAATTTGAAAAGTGATTGTTTCCGCCCTCGCCTCACTACCGCTGCACATTACTCTGGCACGTCATTTCACGCATCAGCAACACAAATTAACCCTTGAAAAAAAAATTAGGCAAAAACAAAATTCACTAGAGAGCTTTTAATGAGCAAACGATGGGACAGCAGCAGACGGGTCACAGACTGCCAGGAAAAAGAAAGCCACATATTATATAGTACTGTAATAAATCACATACGCGATGATCATACATGCTGAGATAATTGAGATTGAAAGACTTTGTGTGCGATTTCATCTTTAACACGCCGCCACGATGGGGTATGTGAGGTGTCAGGACCTGCGCAGTACCGTGGACCCTCCGGATCAGATCGTCATCGTGATCCGAGCTCCACCCGAGACGCAGATGACCGTCGCCGAGCCCAGTGAGGTATTAAAAAACGTTAATTCTAGTGATGCGAAGGTTGTGGGTTTAAATCCCAGGACTGTCTCAGAGTCTGAGTCGTTGTACCTCATAAAATAAAAAGGAATTGAATGGATCCTTTCGTGATCCGTATAGGGGTATCAGATCTCCCTGAAGAGCACCGAGGGTCCCATCGACGTGTTCCTGTGTCCTGAGGACAGCTCTGAAGTGTGTAGTCCTGTAACAGGCTGCAGTCCCGCAAAATCGTCCACTCACAGCCCTCCTCGTCCCGCCGCCTCTGCACAGGAAGTGGGATCGTTGACGCCAGTGACGCTCCCGAGCGCCTCCCCGCTTCCTTTAGCGAACGAGACAGGTGAGTGCTTGAGATTACAGCGTCGCGTAATTTGAAAGCGGAAAATGAAGTGAAAATCAAATCAGTTTTTGATTTATATGTTAGAGCCTCGGATGTGTTCAAGCTGACTGCACTACAGCAGCACCACTGAGCTCTGCTGCTTCCTTTCAAGTTTTTCTTTCATGCACATTTAATGAAGGGACGTATATGACAGGCTAAGATGAACCACGTTTATGAATGTCTCGTCCATTCTTAAAAAATTTCCTTTTAAATGCTTTTTGTTTTTTCGTATTTTGTTGGAATTTTAGGGCTATAGCTGTGTAACTTAGATGTGTGTTCTCGTTTATTTTGCGTTGAAAAGTTGGATATAATTATGAAATGAAATCAATAAAACAAATCGGTGGTTTTTATGGATAAACGTGTATTCTGTTTTCAGAGTCAATACTGGACCCGTTCTCAGGTATCAGCGAGATGGCCGACTTTGACCCCTTGACGCTGGGACCGTCAGACTTCCTTTTGGATCGGGCCGGTCCCGGTTCCGGCTCGGATCCTTTCAGCCTGCCAATCGACAGCTTCATCAGCTTGTCACCACCCCAAACGCAGGCCTACCACTTCGGTCTGGAGGACCATGAGGGCATCAGTGAACTGTTCGACTGCGACTTCACTGGCCTCGGCCCTCTGTTCTGAGAAGCCGTCTCTCTCTCTGTCTCTCTCTCTCTCTCTCTCTCTCTCTCTCTCTCTGTTCACGTCGTCCTTCTCCTTCACTTTATCACTTAGCACCATCCCTATGTCAATGGACTAAAAATATTGACACCCATTTTTTTAAGGCACTTTTTGAATTTTGGTCTAACTAAAAAAAATTGCAAAAAAAAAAAAAATTTCACTTTTCTGGAAGAAAAGGAAAAACTGACCCCATTTGCATCTTCAGCACTTCCTGCTTCATCATGCTAAAAATCGCTGCAGCTCAGAGCGTCCATCGCTAGCAGTTCGCACCATCTCCGTCTCCGAGCTCCGCTTCCTTAATCGGTTTAATTTATTTATATAAAAATTTAACGTAAGCTCTTTTCTTTTTTTTTTAAAATTGTTTAAATTTGAAGGTAGATGTAAAGAGGGTTGCGTGTTATGTGCATTGAGGTGTGTATAGGGTGTGTGTGTGTGTGTGTGTTTTGTAGAATTGTAACTGAATTGAAAGGGTTTGCTCAGGTGAATAGCTAGATGAGTCCTGCGTTACGATACGTGTTTTATAACGCGTCCTCGCCTTGCGTAACGGACGAGTGGCCACTTACACTTAGACGAGAGTGTAGTGCTTTATGACATGGAAATCAGCTAGCTTGCTAAGTAGCTAGCTAGTACAAACTAGCGATGTTACTTTAGCTACCATGTACAGATGAAGTCATGGTTGTCTACGTAAAACCCTACGTTGAGAAATATATATTAGACGGCAATGCGTTCTGGGTAACGAAAACAAGCGTAAAATGGCGACGCTATTATACAGTAATCATGGGAAAGTTGACAAGGGCTTGTTATAAAAAGTATTGGCACCGGGCTTAGTAGTGTGTTTGTGTGTTCTCGGAATTCATGCAGGATTTATTTTTTTTGAGGACGTTTACTGAACGTCCACGTTGGCGATGGTTTTTCAGCGGTATTTCCGATTTTCGATAAATCTTTTCAGCCATTCGTGATACAGCTTAGCGTGTGCTGGTGTTAACGTTTCACCTCACGAAGACTGCAAACTCTTTCGTCGCACTTCACAATATAATCATAGTATTGCATTTACAAGCATTCGCTATATCTATAACGTGAAAATTATATCATACAGTATCGTATCATATAACTGTATTGCATATGGGTTCGCAAATGTGACACATTCTATTCAAATACGATTCTTGAAGGTAAAACAAAAAACATGCATAAATAATGCTGAAAAGGAGGGGGGGAGCTTTGCCATTTAAAATTACATCACATCAGGTGCTTCTAGACAGTTTGTAATTGTAATTAAAAAAAGAAATAGTGAAGTTATCATGATATCATGGCAAATGCATTGTGGCGATATCAATATCACGATATTGATTTATAATCATCTTATCGCCCAGCCCTACTGCTATAACGATCCATGAAGTCATACTTGTCACATTCCTTTACACTGTAAACGTAAGCTTCACCCAGGACGTGCGTGTCTGTGAGATACCCCCCCACGCTCATACACACGCACACACATCCAAGCATCCAAATGTACCATTTATACAATTATATGTAAACGTGATTTCTTCAGTTGCTACCAAAACTAACGTAACGAAAGTCGTTAATTCAATATTTAATATAAGTGACCTACAGTTTCAATATATTCACTTAAAAATAAATAAAAAACTAGAGGAGCTAAAGGAGCTATGAGAAGCTGCACAGTTTTGGCTTTTGGAAAAAGAAAGAAGAATTTAAATGGAATTTCTCTTTAAAATAAGGAAAGGTCCCTCGTTTTTGGAGGATGAGTGTATGATGTCATCAGTGTGCGTCTCTAACTTGTTGCTCCGGCGTCACTTAAAAATGCCCCCCAGAAAGGAATTTTGTATTTGAATACAGAAAATTAATCACTGTTTTGTTTTGTTTTGTTTTGTTTTTTTTTTGTTAAGAGAAATGTTCGAACGTTTGCTATATTTGATTGCACGTGTCTGTTTCAGCCCGTTCAGATGTTTGCTTTTACTTTTCAGAAATATAAAGAGCATTGAATGAATTAGTTAAAAAAGAAGAAATCACACCCACTACAGTTCAGTTGAGTTAACAGTTAACGTTAGGCTGTATTACATCATGATTAATTCCTGTGGTTTTATTTCCTCACGCAAGTTTCCCAAAATCCAGGCGTTTGATCTGCCGTTTATAAGCATGTTTGTACAGCGATAGATGAATTTATTTTAATAATTTTTGTAATTAATATTTCTTTCTATTTATTTTTTGAGGCACTCGAATGGTGTTCATACTGTTGTCAGGTTTTTTTTTTTGTTACCTTGCCATCTGGCTAGTTAGTTCCCAAAAATGGAAATATTTAATTATTTCACCTTTTCACTTTTTTCCCCGCCCATCTGTAATAAAGTTTATTTATATAAATGTTAGCTAATTTTTTTTTTCTAGCAGCCCTTTGCTACTGAAATAGTTAATTTTTTCCATCCAGAATTTCAGATTTTCCTAAGGCGCCAAAACTTTTGGGAATTCTCAGTTGAAAGCTGTGTTTTATCATTTTCAAAAATTAAAAATTTCCCAAATGTACCATTTTTACAAGTTTCCATTTACACGTACTTTCTGTAAAAGGTAGCTTTTTTTCTTTTTTTGTAATATGTTCTGTGTTTCAATACTATTTGAACACTTTCTCGTCGACTTTCCCTTAGAACTAATGCCTAATCGGTTCATATTCATCACTTTTATAAAAATATTCCAGAGAAAAACAAGACTTCTGATAGAGTTCACGAGCAGTTTTACAGAAATATAGGTCCTCAGCATGGCACGGCAGATAGATTGATTAGCCATCCATGCTAATGATATTATTCTTAATTTTACTCATCCTAAGTATTTTTTTTTGCATTTTTTCTAACACATCTGAGTAAAATGTTGATATTCTGGACAGTTTTATGTAATTTTTACTGTGACTTCATCTTTACGTTACTCAATATCAACGACTTAACAGCTACGTATTAGCTAAATCGCTATATTTCTAGCGTCAGTCACAGGTGTCTGCATCTGTAGAGAATTTTCCCAGTGATTAGCTAATATTTCTTACTATTTTAGAGTATAAACAGAAATAACGTGTTGGGTGCACTTTCTTACATTGAAATCACAAAGAATCAGAGTCGTTTTGCTAACTAGCCGGATTGCTAGCTAGTACAAATGTACAAAATTGAAATAATTTTTAGCTCTCCTGAATTCTGGGTAATTTTCTTGTTGAAACAGCGGTAAATAAAGTGATACAATATTGAACCGAGGGCACACAGCTAGGAGAAATCGACGAGGGCGTGTTATGTGGTATTGGAACACAGCCCTGGTTTGTATAGCTGTTTTAGTCTGTAGAGATTTTATTTAAATAAGCTATTTCCTTCGTACATGAGTATGAGCTAATTAACTGCCTCTGTGTGTGTGAGAACGTGGCCGGGTTTTCAGAAAGGCAGCTTGTTTTATTTTGCGAGTGTGCACTTAACTGTGTGTGTGTGTGTGTGTGTATATGTGTGTGTGTAAAGGATTTATTTGTCGTTTCAAAAGTGTGCCGTGTGTTTAAGAAGTTTTAGGGTTTTTCCTTTTGCTTTGGGTTTTGTGTGTGTCTGTGTGTGAGCGAGAGATCGTGATTTCTCATTATTCGGTCAACTGACAATTTATCCTGAAGTGCAAGAAAACAGTAAAATACTTTATTCACTATCCAGCGGAAAGACTCTTGTTGATAAATTAATCTACATGGTTCAGAGAAAAAACATCTGTCCGTATACAAATTCTTTTCTGCATAGCTTTGTAATAACAAGAAGTTCAAAAACCGCAATGTTTCTGTTTCATCAAAAATTCCAATAAATCAGTTATCCCCCTTCATGTGTCGTCTGTTTGACTGAGGTGTACAGAAATATCTTGGAGTCTCTTCACATTATTGCTGAAATTTTTTATTTCAAAGGTTCACATTTGGGAAACTAATGGATCCATTCAGTCCTAAATGCCTTCCTGTTAACTGCTCAGGTTAACCCCATAGGGTAGCGGGCTTCATATCTAATTGCACTCTCACACATTAATCTTTATAATTAACACACAAAAGCCTTTCTTTCTTCAGGCCTGGTTTCCTGTTTGTTTAATGGTTTCTAGGTATTCGTTGTAGTGGTGCAGTGAGACTTATCCCTCGCTTCATCGCTACCTAAAAAGAGCGATGCGGCGGAGCTTTAGTACTTTGGTCTGTAAAGCTCTCTCAACGCGTCTGTAAACTCTACGTAAACACACAAGCATCCAAACCCAAATCATCAACTGTAGATTGCTAACTAGCCGAGACAAGTTATCATACTGTGTGGAGTGAACATGAATAGTTAATGGGAAGGTGTTTAGGAGCCTTTACGTTTGTCTTCACTTCTTACTTCTATGTTGGATTTCTCATTAATATGACGCTGGAAAATGAAGCACAAGTGAGAAAATCTTTGTTTTTAGGAGCTAAAAGGTTAAGCCTAATCATTGAAATTTGTGATGTCAAGACAACGCACCACCGCCAAGTTTTCTCAGGGATAACGAAAATACACCATCCAACAAAGCAACAAAGCATCTCTAATATGACAAAATGAGTTCACTATAAACATATTTATTTAATTTAGATGTAGAGACAAAAAAGTCTGGTATCATTTTCAGGAGGAATCGTTTTTATTTATCTAGTAAGTTAACAAAAAAAAAAGTTTTGGGAAAACACACAGACACATACAGATATATTTTTGCAGCCACTTAAATTTGAGTCAAACCTTTACTGAGAAGATTGTGTCACCACCAAACTTTACTTCTAACTCGGGACAAACATACTGCAACTGCTGACCATTTATTGCATGTGCATTGCATCTGAGATGAGAAAAGTCCTGAAAAAAAATAAAATGGAAGCCTTTTTAAATGCCTTTTAAAAAACCTCTGAAAAAGTAACAAACGAGTGCGTACGAGACTGAATTAATTGCATCAGTTCTCTGAGGTTGTGTATTTTTATTTGTTAAATTTCCAAGCTACCCGAATCTCGGAATCTTGTGTCTGGAGGTCAAATCAAAGAACAATCCGGTCCCACGGATCATAAGTCAATTAGTGTCTTTAACACCGTACAACAAATCTCTCAAAGATGTATTTATTATTATCATGAACTGCATGGACAGTATGAGATGCTTCATAACAGAAACTGTGTAAATATACTGTACAAGTCAAGTAATAGTATAATAAATATGATGAGGATAAAGCTGTAGAGGGCAGTGTTGATACACGTGTGTGTGTGTGTTACACTACCGCTGCTGCTCCATCGTCCCTTTTACAATCCATTTGAAGTCCTTTTCTCATGTACATGTCTCTTTTTTTTACTGCACATTAACCTTAATGCTTGCCGTTTGCCACTCCATTTGCACTGAAATGTACCGAAATCACATTTGTGTGTCATCCTGAAGGTCAAAGAGGAGCAAAATCCACTTTCAAACCAGCAGATATGCAGTAGTGCCAGTTATGTGTCATAATCAAAATTTTAAAAAATGGTGTTTGTTAACTGGATAGCGCTTGAGTGAGGCGTGATGAGTGATGTATGATGCGTGATAAGTGATGAGTGATGATTGATGAGTGATGCGTGATGAGTGATGCATGATGAGTGATGCGTGATGTGTGATAAGTGATGCGTGATGAGTGATGCATGATGAATGATGCGTGATAAGTGATTATTGATGAGTGATGCGTGATGCATGATGTGTGATGATTGATGCGTGATGAGTGATGCGTGATGAGTTATGAGTGATGCATGATAAGTGATAGTCAGAACATAGACACATCCTTGATTTGACCAAAACGTACAAAAATGTAAAGGTTTCAGAAGTATTAAATATGGTTAGAGGTAATTGGGTAATTTTGGATTACATTGCTAATTAAAAACATGGCTGATTGAGTTTGGTACGTTGGCCTGTAAGTGCAAAACAGGTCAACAAATGGGAACATATCAGCGAATTCAGAAACTAATCACCAACAATGGCACTGTGTATTGAGCAGCACATGCTCATTGCTAATTGAAATTAGCAATTGAATGAGATTTTCATAGCCTAGCCAAAATGTTTATATGCAAAATGTTGCTATAATGAGGCGTTACTCATATCAGCCTAATGATGTAGCCAATCAGAAACAAGGGCCGCCGCTTTGCATTTTAAGTATGTTAATGATGTGATTCCGAATGTACTGTTGTGTTTTTTTTTTTTTAGTTTTGCTGTTGTGTTGGGACGCTCTTTTATGTACCTAAACACAACCATATCCTGATATCTGTCCAGTTTCATGTCTACATACAAACCCAAAAATCAACCCGTGTTGCCAAAAAACTAGCACAATTCTGAAATTTTGTGATTTCATCATCCTAAACAGAACCGTTATTCATGTTTCCTGGCTCTGAGTTCCTGGTCTCATCCTGTACATTTAAATATTTTTCCCTAAACGCGGATCATGAATAAATAAAAAGACTCAACGACAAACTGTCTCGCTATTGTTCCCGTGTGCTCGTGTGTGTTTATTAGCGAGGCAGGAGGAGAGAGAGCAGATGGGATAATGATTAGCATTCATTAATGATAGATTAGGTCGTTTAGAGAAAATGATCATTTGTCTACGTCGTGGTTGCAAAGTCTGATGCTAACGCTTGTCATTAACCTCAGGCAATGAAATAATCTTCAATAGGTGCTCATTTATATCAGACTAGGTGTCGATCATGATCGATTTTATTGGCCACAGACTTAATATTGTAGCATCGGTTCCTACGACCTGTTCTCTCGGGTTCCCTTGGTATCACTTGTTTTGGTTTATGGTCAACCATTGCTAATTCTATACCTCACAGTCGAATCGCTGATCTAACCTCATACTGCATGAAGTTATAGAGTAGGCCTATACCTCGACGCTGAAGCACCAGCATTCCGAATCCCACCACCTGCTGCACCGCACAAGCCGAGATATACAGTACTTGAATGATTTGTAGATGACAGACAAATTTTTCCGCTAGTTCTACAACTACTACGCAAGGTGTTCAATCCTTAAACGATCGATCCAGATAGCTAGGTGTAAAAAAAAAAAATCATAACTATTTACTGCTATTAACTATTTTCATTAATCCAGAATACACCAGTATAAACTAAAGGTGTAGAATAAACTAAAGATTGTTCGAAATGACACTCGTGTCTCCAGGTAACCAAAACACGGGTAATAAATTTATGATTTGTCCATCTCTGTCTCCTAACTTCCTCGGATTAAAAGTTGACATTAGCTGGCTGGATTATTCCACAAATTGGTAGAAGTTGTTAAAACAAAACCCTCAGATTCCTAACAATCACCTAACAACCAATTCCTAACCTTTAAAACCAGGTATGTTTATTGTCAAAAATCCTGCAACTGAGCTAGCCCAATCCCTTACCACTGCCCACCAGTACATAACCATATATGTGTACTAACAGCGAGTTGAATTACATTTCTTGTGGTTCAGTAGTGGTGGTATTGGTGGAGAAGGAGGAGGAGGAGGAGATGCCTTGCACGTCCACGCGTCATGATCAGACTGCACACTCGCTGATTTTCAGACAAATTAAATGTCAGGGGGAACGGGAGCGCCTTGAAGAGCGCCGACTATCATAAATGATTAACAGCTCCCCTCCTTCGCTCAAAGAACCATCGTGGTGTGCGTGGAGGGCGAAGTTTCCTCAACTTCACGCAAGATTTAAGTCGAGCCTCATCCATTTTAACCCTGCTGGACTGTTTTGTTTCTGTAAACGGTAAACCAACCACATTAGCATAAAGACCCAGCAGGGTTGAAACATTTAGCAATAACGATCAGGCCAAGAGGTTAGCACATTCATCAGCATTGTCTTTAGCAGGTGGTCAATATCACAAAGTGGACCAGATCGGTGTTTTAGAGGATCGGTTCCTTAGTGTATTAAATACCAATACAATAATATAGCTAGAAAAAAAAAATTATACAAAAAATAATATTGGAGCTATTCTTAATTGTTTTTTTTTATTTTTCCTATAAATGCTCTGTAGAATGTGTACAGAATGTGTCCCACCGCTGAGGACGTGTCTTGCTCTACGCTTGCTTGGTAAAACATAACAGTAAACATGGTTCGCTGTTGCGTTTTTCGCTGTGCGTCTTCCCGCACACTGCCCTCGGTGGTGAAAAAAATGGCTTGACTTGGAGGTGAAAGTTGTTGGTTTCATTTTCACCACAGAAGCTCGAACCTGCCACAAACACGTATGACATAACACAGAAATCGTCCTGATGGGTGACTGTGTTGTGAAGACTGTGTTGCGAAAAAACTTTTCCCTGGTCGTTAGCTTAGAATCTGTTTAGCTAGTCTCCATGTTTGCACCTTCACTCTGACTTCCTGTTTCAAAAGCAAACATATGGATTTGGAAAAAGTACTGTATATTAGCATAATTTCAGTTATTAGCAGAACAAACGCTAAGATCTGATATGAATCTTTTAGTCATATTACAGTCATTACTTGTCCCTCTGACACACAGTTAAAAGAGTTATGGTGCGAGTAAAGCTTCACTCCTACCACCGGGACTGTGTGTCTCATTAGCTTAGCGCGGCTAGCTCGCAGCCACGATTTGCAATTAGCCGAAGGAAAACAGTTTCCTCAGCCAGCCAGGGGAATATGAGTGAGATAGCAGTGGCCTGCACTAATGGGGAAAGATGGATGGTCCTGCCTTTGGGATCTGGGCTCCGCCTGGTGCCACAGCATCGATCTCTCTTTCTCTCTCACACACACACACACACACACACTGAGAATGGTAGATGCATAGCCTCAGTGCGGTTCCTTTTGAGCGATTCTTTTTAGTAGGCTGTGCAGTGTGGCCTTTGCGTTGACTTTGTTTTCTTAACATCGGGTGCTTGAGAAAAAAAAAAAAAAACGGTCTGGAAACATACACGTATCCTGTACAAGTCATGTTTCGTTACGAATATTTTGAAGATATACGAAGATCATCTGGTTTGGGGAGGGTTCGAAGAATTGTGAATTATCCAATTAATTCTTATTATCTTAGGGCCACTTTACATCTTTTATATTGGGAGTTTGTAATGATGTGTTGCACCCAGGCTATTTTCTGGTTCACACCCACATGTTCCTCAGACAGTCTTTTCTATAAAACACCCGCCAACCGTGACTGGCAAACACATGAACACACACACACACACACACACACACGCACATCTCTGGGACTAAATTGTTCTCCTGATGCTATCTGTAACCCCTCGG
>JAOVYU010000024.1:16715829-16726519 GCA_025674565.1 Synodontis membranacea
TGTGTGTGTGTGTGTGTGTGTGTGTGTGTGTGTGTGTGTTCATATTAAATTTTTAAAAAAGTGTCCGCTTTCTCTGTATATACAAGCGGAACACATGATCTGTTTGTTCTGAATGATGTATTTGTATTCGGTTGCATCCCTACATCCGGCACTGAGGTTTGTCGAACCCTTTCCTGAGTGGAAGGGGAAATCAGTTAGACTTATTTCACCTCCAATATCAATCAGGTATATAATCGTAGATGGACTGGAAACGATGTAAATCCATTAAACTCTCTCTCTCTCTCTCTCTCTCTCTCTCTCTCTCTCCCTCTCTCTCTCTTTGAGTGGAGCTCCAAAGTAAAACGTATCCTCATTATACATTGGCCCAAAGGGCACAGACTTAATGAGTAAAATGGACAATCCACATCAGGTCAATAGCTAAAAGGCTAAGATAGATGATATTTGACTCAAAATAAAGTGCTTTAGGGTCTGTTATTAAAAAGGCACAACAGTCCATCTAGCAAATCGAACCTGGTAGTCTCAGGATTCTTCGATTCTCTGGCTCTTGGGTTCTGTGTCACGGCTGAGTTAAACTCTTGGGTAGTCCGTGAGAGTAAATGTCAGTAGACACCCCTGTATTAGCAGTACTTCCAGGCTTTTAGGAGCATTTAGGCAAAAAAAAAAAAAACCCAAAACAACAACATTTTGCATCTTCAGAAACTCCTAAACAACAATCCAAACCATTCCTTATAGCACACGTTCGCCGAATTTAGCAGCATTTCATTCATGGCGCTGTTGTAACCGAGAGCCCGAGAGTCTTTTCTGATGGATGTAATATTTATTCCTTGATTCTTGTACTGCTGATGATGATGTGTTCCAGATGCGTGTGGTCCATATCAGCTCAATGTCTGATGGAGAGCAAATCTAGGAAACGTGTCACTCGGTGAAGTCACTTGACATCTCCACTGCCAGAAATCAGCCCGTCAACCCCTGAAATCATTTGGTAATTGAAAGATCGCAACTTATCGTCCGTGGACGATTTCACAACTCTTGCTCTCGGCCAATTGAAAAGGAAGGGAAGAGAGACGCCGGCGGGCACGCGAAAAGAGTTGCAGGACGAGCTGAAAGCAGCAGGAAGAGCCGTGACCCAGAAAACTCTAAGTTTACAGTTTATGCTTGAAGGAATGAAGGAAGGAAGGAAGGAATGAAGGAAGGAATCTGTTTTAAGCCACACCCACTTCAGGTTTGAATCCTTACCCTTGATGCAGTTGGCACTAAACTGTCCAGTTGTAAATTTTCAGAAAACACTAAGTTTACAGTTAACACAGGAAGGAAACAAGGAAGGACAGAAGGAAGGAAGGAATCTGTTTTAAGCCACACCTACTTCAGGTTTGAATCCAGACACTTGATGCAGTTGGCACTAAACTGTCCAGTTGTAAATTTTCAGAAAACACTAAGTTTACAGTTTACACAGGAAGGAAACAAGGAAGGACGGAAGAAAGGAAGGAAGGAAGGAAGGAGGGGAAAAGAGTTGCAGGATGAGCTGAAAGCAGCAGGAAGAGCCGTGACCCAGAAAACTCTAAGTTTACAGTTTGTACAGGACGGAAGGAAGGAAGGAAGAAATCTGTTTTAAGCCACACCCACTTCAGGTTTGAATCCAGACCCTTTATGCAGTTGGCACTAAACTGTCCAGTTGTAAATTTTCAGAAAACAAACTGTCATGATTAAGATTCAGGATGCATTCCAGGCCACAATTTCCACCAACTGATTCATGGAGATTACAGTAATTTGAACACACTCAGGCCAGAGTGTAAATAAATACTTACATAAGCAAACAAGTCCACTTTGCCTCGCCTACATCATCATCCATAATTCGTTCGTCTGTGTGCCTCGATGGAGGGTATGACATTCAGAGTCAGAAAAATTCTTCCGTAGGTCAGAGCATCTAAAAATACCTTCTTTCCCAAGAACAAAACTACAGCGTATATACATTTAAGCAAATAGATTTGCTTTATTTGTGTTTATTAAGTAGAATGAAAGCTTTAGGAATATGGACCTGGTGCTATTTTTGTACTGATACATACCGAAAGATCAGAATATTTTTAGACTTTAATGGCACCAGGAGAAAAAAAAAAAAAAAAAAAAAACAACGCTCAATTTAGTCCCATTTGCTCTGTGCTTTATTTTAATGGATCATGCCGCTTTTAAATGTGACGTTCAGAAAGCACAAGTGACATTTACTGAGCTGCTGCATTTACAGCATCCACTGTAAAATCTTTTGATGGCACGTAGAAGTGCCGCGTGAACGTTCGTGAACGTTACGTCTACGCCTTCAAACTGCACGTGAGATGACAAGAAAAATGAAATGCGCATAATTTCTCCGTCGAGCTGAAAAAGACATGTCGGATTTCTTGCTCCTTTAGATGTTCTTCAGAATAGATGTTCTTTGATGGTAATTTTTCTAACAAGTAATAAAAGCTGATGGCTGCTAGTCTAGTATGAATGTTTGTAACTATAACGCTCCCTAGAAATCGACATTACTCTAAATTTCACGTCATGGTGAAAGTACGATTATGCTACGTTTAATCATCAGTTTACGGATCACTAGTTTTAATAATCAAACAAAACGGATCACTAGATTTAATAATCAGTTTACGGATCACTAGTTTAACTGAAAAAAAAACCTGTGTAGCTACATGTAACATTCTGATTGGTGGAGCTAAGTGAAAAAAGCATCGTGGGGGGTGGAGCTTAAAGAAAAACGAATTGTAGCTACGGACTGTTTCGTCTTTTACACTTTGTGCCATTGGAGGTATAATGCAATTAGAAGCTGTGTGCTCTGTCGTCCTAGATTCCACACTTCACAAAGGTCATTTCATTAGTCAGAAATCTACAGTATAAGCGACAATTTACTCGTAACCAAATACGTTTCACTACGGTTTGCTAAATAATTCTGATCTATTTTCTGATCAGGTTAACTTTATGAATCACAGGTTTCGTTGAAAAAGCACATAGATACAGAATATTTTTGATGGGCGGGGCTGAGTGAATAGGTCAGGGGGTGGAGCTAAGTCTACGTACAAATAGCTACAAGCTGTCAAAATGGCAATAAAAAAGCCATGTGATGGGAATTAAAATACAAAGTAACTCGTATCCGAATTATTCACGTTAGAAATGTTCAAAATTAAGGCAAAACCTGTGATGCAAAATCCGTGTATGTACTGTAATTAAAAAAAAAAAAACAACTTCAGAACTTTTCCACTTCTGACATTAGCATCTTCACGCTTCACACAGCTCCTTTACGGTTTCCAGACACGCACGCACGATGCGAAAATGTGTCCCGAAGCATCCGTTTATAGCGTTCCGGTGCGAGCGCAGGGTGCACGGTGGGGGGGGACGAGGAAGTGGACTGAAGGTAACGAATGAAGTCGACAGAGTCATCCGGCCTGGACTGCTTTCCAGTCTGCAGAGAGCATCTGTCTGCTGTCTCCGTGTTCCCTAAGACTCTCGGGACATAATGAATTATTCAAAAAAATTTATTATCGCCTTGCGAAGCTGTAAGTTTCACAGATGCCCAAATACGGAGCCTGTGTTACACTGTCGAGTCGCTAGAGAGAGTTAGCTAGTTAGAGTTGGCACAAGAAATGTTCAACTAGTCACTGTTTTATAAAATAATATAAATGAACAGTGTCTTATTAAATACCATTATTTAACAAGACATTTAAGACATAATAAGACTGTTTAGTCTTATTAAATACCATTAAAATTATTATAACAAATATTTTTACTGTTAGCAAATACTAATCTATCTAGATATCGTTATTTATATTTATACTGCTGAATTCTCCAATCTGATTGGCGAGAAGGAGTCTCCAGTGTCAGCACTTTATAAAATTCCATCATTTGTTTCTGTCTTTTGCAGCTTTTCCGGCCTTATAACTTTATAAAAAAAAAGAGAAGCATATGGGTTAGCTGCTAACGTTAGCAGCTGTGCTGAAGGAACAGATTTCAGGACCAACCAACTGGTCATAAGAAAATCATTACGTACCTTATGATTTTCTTCGTCCTTCCGTGTTTGTTAGTTCAATAGTCCAGTAAATAACTCGCGATCAGGAGTAAACACATCCTGCTAATCTAGCTCAAACTCTACGTCTACGTAAACTACTTTTCACTAAAACATTGCCGTCTTCACACCATTCTGTTCATTCGAAAACACATTTTGTTTTCTCCAGCCGGTGTAATTGCCCATGACCGGGTCTGCTAAAAGTGCTGAGGTGCTGAAGTCCATTATGTGGAGTCTGCTCTCAGCGTCGTTAGCAATCAGCCAGGAAAAGAGCTCGATCCAGAGTTGCTGTTGTTGTTGTTGTTGTTGTTGTTTTAGCAAATAGACCGTGTGTTGTCACTATTCTTAGAAAACACCGTTTTCTGGCTGAGGTGTGCGCATCGGCCATCAGCTCCAGCTCATTACATTCACACGGGAGCCGGGAAACACTGTACAAATTGGATAGACGCGCGTCATGCCGCATGTCGGCGTCTTCAGCCTTTCAGTTTAGCACTCGTTCCGTTTCGACATGCCGCGGATGCATTTCATTACCGTTCGAACATAAACACATTACTTGCAGTCTGTTTACCCTTGAGGGAACCCCCGCTAACATCTTAAGCTCTGTTTCAACATTTTTTTTTCCCGAATTCAACATGACAGTATATTTCAGGAAAAGAATTTACCGAGAATGTATCACAATCATTTTTTTGTGTGTGTGTGTGTGTGTGTGTGTGTGTGCTAGATGGTTAACAAGCCATTAAAAGTGGCTAGTAGATTAGCAACAGGATTTCAACAGTAGTTGGAAGGAAGCCAGCTGCACAAATGACTTCATATATGTGTCAGCGCTACAGTTATCGCTGATACGGTGTTAGAAAAGAAAATGGGGTCTTTGTGTAGTTTTTGTATCAGAGAGGAATTTCTGTTGTTTATCTTATAACGCTAATAAGGAAATTTCAGATATTGAGGCCTAGATGGACTACGGTAAAAAGAGGTATTGTGGAGAAGATTCTGTGCCAGACAGAAAAACATTCATACCAGGAGAAACATCTGCAATGCAGAAATATATAAATTCTGCTTCTGAATTTTATTTATGAATGTAGAACATAATTTATTATAAATTAAACATAAAGTTTTCAGCTGATTGACTGATGGAGGTTTGAGTGTAAGAAATGTTCATGTCCGAAGCAGTCCAACATCATCTTCACTGTCTAGGTGAATACTGAGGCTGTTCGTCCTCATCAGGAGCGAGTGTATGTCATGTGATGATAACTCCAACCAGAAGAAGGACATCAGGATGGATCAGACATGTCCAGAAGCGTCCGGACACATGGTGTCAGAATCGTTGGTATCTCAGGTAGCATGTGCAAATGAAGACGGTATTGCTTTCTGTTAGTGACATGCCGGAAACGTCCTGCACTGAAAAGCAAAACCTTTTGCTCGAGGTTTCCGGTGAAAAACAATCAACAAGGGATTGTGTTTTTTAAGACTTTGCATCAAATCTAGTTCCTTGCTGCACCGTATTGCGCTTTCATCAGTGTTGCACACGTGTCGCACTGAAATGCAGTCCTGAAAGGGATTATTTTTTCCCCCTAAAGGAATGCAGAAAGACAAGGTTCGATCTTCATTTTACATTTATTTTACTGTAATCTTTTCGTAGAAAACAATTCAGCGAATTCAAAAAATAGTTCCCAACCAGCACTGTTGTTTTGTCTTGAATTAAAAAAAAAAATAATGTCCTCGGCTACGCAGACTATAGTTTACTCCAGCTCTTATTAAAAAAACTGACACTGGAGACTCCTTACATAAATGTTATCCAAACCACTTACATAGATCGTAGTTGTCTTTCAATGTAAAAGCATCTGAGGTTAAATCACACCAAGTAGATGTCTTTTAAATAGAATGAATAAAAAAATAAGTAAATAAATAAATTAAATGCCCGATCGGTAAGATGTAGTGAACACAGAGGGGTTAATATAGTCTGTAGGGAATACTGAATATTCTAACTGTGGAAAAGTTAACCTGTTAGAATGAGTGGATTAATATAAACTTCCTGTCAGACACCTCCTGGCCAATCAGAATTGAGAATTCAGCAGCACTATGGTATGAACGAAATAGCCGGTCTACAGGTCTACGATGCGCAGTGTCGTGTACTTATAAGCTCTGGTAGTTACATGTGGTGATTGACGTACCTGAGTTTGCGTGTTCATTGGGGTTTACGTTGTCGCAGTCTTGAAAAATCTTTTAACAAAGGCAGCCGGTGCTCAGGGGTCGCTTCAACATGTTCACCATTCAGCGCACGCCGTACTGGAGCAACGCGCTCGCACGCATAGAGAATAAGAGAGAGAGAGAGAGAGAGAGAGAGAGAGAGAGAAAGAGAGCGAGAGATGGAGAGGAAGGATGTGAGTGTGTATACACGTCCATGTTTGCAAGTGAGGACGGCCGAGAGCGAGACAGAGCGAGTAAGTAAAACGATTTGTTGTGGATGTGATTTGATGTGTGGCTCATTAGCAGTCCAAGCATTTATGTGACGCGAGTCTCTCTCTCTCTCTCTTTCTCTCATCCTCTCTCTCTCTGTCGGCTTTTTCGGTCTATCTTTCTTTCCAATTCTGTCTCTCGGTACAATCTGGGATCAGAGCAGCCTACTGCATTGCCCTCTTACGACCCTCTAAAACCACGCCATTTCACAGGGTTGATGGAATTACCACAGGGGCCGCAGACCCAGAATCAAGCTCTACAGAGAGCACAAGAAGGTTCGAGGCATCGAAATGTACATCAGCAGCGAACACGTGGATATTTCCGAGCTACAGGGAAGCATTGACGCGTTAACGTCGGTGTATCAGAGTCCAGCTTGTGCAGTGTTACGATGAGGATTTCATTACTGGAATTGGGTATACAGGCCGCTACGTGGGTGGAGTTTGAGTAAAAACAGACAAAAAAGGGGCGTGTCTTAGTTACACACAATTCCGAACTGGCTTGAGTCTGACAGTTTAATATAACCACAATAAGTCAAACTGAAATATATGTGCTAGATTAATCGCATAAGAAAATAAATTACATGAAGCCAAAATGAAATCCGTAAGGGAAATTTATTCATTAATTAATAGAGTCATGCTGGTTTTTTCATGGGATATTAAGGACATTAATAGAAGGCATTGCCGTTCCATTTAAAAAAAAAAAAAAAAATGGAGCAATTTTTGGGGCCATGAACAAGGCAGAAGTGATTTAATATCACTGTGGACCGGGAGCACAGAAAATCAATTGAAATATGTGCGTAACACAACTCTGAATACGAGTAACTTTCCCCGTATAAACGTAAATTTGCCTTAAAAACGCATTAACAAGCTTGCAGGGCAAAAGAGCAAGTTTTGTTTCGCAGTAAATTTTTTTTTGATCAGGTAATTGTATCAGGTAATGTTTTGTCTTTTCCTTCGATGGCAAGAGTTGTTATTTTCACTCACCTAGCATCATCTGTGGATATTTATTCTCAACTCCATATAAGGTGTTTTTACGGGGGGGGTTTTTTGTTTGTTTGTTTTTTTAAGTTCCGTAGTTCCTAATCTCGATCATTTCACAAAGCTACAAATGCTTTGATTGCGGTAATTAATCATTACGCTCGTCTAGATCGCTGTTGTTTCGTGACGTCTGTTCATTAGCTCATCGTGGAACGCGGTACAGGATGTTGGTGTCGGAGCATCCCTTGCGTTGTGAGTTCGAGTGAATGAGAACGGTATCGGACGCACATCGATGCATCCCTAGTTTTATGGCACATTAAAAACGACAGACATTGGAGATCATGTTGAGCTTGAGCATATTTAAGAAATGGCAAAAGAAAAGAATTCTTGTGTTGTGGTATTCACTATCACAGCTCGCTAGCATTCAGGATTTACGTTCCACAACTAATAGCTGTTTAAAGGCCAAGATCAGCGAACCGAACAAGTTCCGACTGGAATGAAATATTAATTTTTGAATCATTATTCTTTTATAAATATTATTCATAAATTATGAGTCCTTGTTGAGACTGTTGTATCGGTACATTAGCTCTATTAGCGGTAAACAGTGTTAAGTGTGTTAGCGCTATATTTGGGGTAAATTTTTGTACTTTTTTTTATTTTTTTACATGAAATTAAAAAAAAAGCGTGTGGGCCTCTGAATATCTTTAAAGACTTTTAAGATCAGGCGTTCAGTATCTACAACTCAGAGCAGAGTCGCTATTACTGACGGAAAACACGTCGCACGAGCTAGCATGATGTTTAGCGTCATTAAAATCAAGCCTAGCATCAAGACTGTCAATCATGCCGCAGATTTGCTCACGCTCGGCAAGATCTCAAGCATACTTAGCATCCTCCGTCAATAATTCTTTTATTATTCGATCATGCTAGCAGCGTCTGAATCGTACTTAGCATAATCAGGACCACTTGGTGTGACTGTTAGATTGCAATCAGGAGGCTTTGCGTCATTAACATCAATCGTTATGCAAATTTGACCATGCTAGCGTGTATAAAAATCAAGCTTAGCGTCATCACAGACGAAGATTATGCATTTCAGAAGTGTTTGAGTCATACTTGGCATCATCTATGGGTTGTTAGATAGTAGTATCGTGATGCTAAGTATCGTCATTGTGAAGCGCTGGGCATGTCAAATCATGCTAGCGCGATGTTTAGCTTTTAGCAATTTATGCAGATTTGATCATACTTAGCATCGTCTATCAATTAGTATGCTTATTAGATTATGCTGTCATCAGGCTTAGCATCATCAGTGAAAATAATTACACAGTTTGTAACGATAGCATGAGTCATAATTCATGAGTCATAATATTTGAGTCATACTTAGCATCAAACGGTGTGATCAAAATCAGAGCAAAGTTATTCGGTTTAGCATCATTGATGTGCTTCATCAGAACATGTTTATCAATCTGTATACACTTCATCATGCTAGCAAGGTGTTTACTAGCAAAATGGTTAGTGAAATGTCAGGCATGTTAGATGACGACGCCCTTTAATGATGGTGTTCGTACTTAGCATCCTCAAAATCATGCTAATTAGTGTTCCATTTAGATCCAAACCTTGAGGCTTCACTTCATCATTGTCAGTCGTTCTGGATATTTGCTAGCATGACCATAGCATCGTCTGAATCACGCGTGAACATAAACTGTTACCCTGTACAACCTACTTATCATTGCATCATGATACTTTTCCTTTTTGAAGGTTTTAAGAAAGGTTAAAAATGTTCAAATTTCATATACGCGTTTGATAGAAACTGCTCCGTTCTGCATACCCAGGTTAACAGTCGATCACAGTTAGCCAGCGCTGCTGAACATTTTTATTTCTACCCATCATCAGGATTGTGAGCAAGGTCAAACAGATATCAATTAAATATTTGCATGGTAGAGTGAAATGTAGTCGAGAAGACATTAGCCATTAGCTTATTGGCTCACATTACTCTGCTCTGTGAAGCCATCTGTCCATTTCCCCATAAAGATTTTACTCAACACTCACGCTCGTTCATTTTCCCTGAGTTTCTAACTGATGGTGCTGTGTGTGTGTGTGTGTGTGTGTGTGTGTGTGGGTGATGCATGTGTCCGTGTGTGTGTGTGTGCACGCGAGTGTGGGTGTGCGGGTGTTTGACTGGCATGATGAGAATGTCAAAAAAAAAAGACCTTGTAGTGAGGAGGTGTTCCCTCATGACAAGGTCGTAAATTAAAGGCCACTGGAATGTGACATGCAGCTGAATAGCAAAATGCTGAAGCTAGCGCTAACAAGTGCAGAGCTGTCTCTGTGCCGGACGCTCCAAATTATCCGTCCAAACCAGCGGCAGTTATCCTGCAGCCACAGACAGAAAGAGTGGCGTCTCCGGAAATGAACGTCTCTCAGGAGTGGATGAGGAAATACGCTAAATTAAATGACTGCGTGAAAAGCGTAGAGCGACTGGGCAGCTGCATACGCCGCACATACAGTATTAGCAAAACGGTAGGGTGTTTTTTTTTTCCCTCTCCCGTTTTTTTTTTTTGGAAATTCACAAACTCTAGCAAGTTAGACACGACGCTGGGTAACTCTGTAAGAAAGCACTATCCACCCTCTACCGCATACTTGTGCTCATGGACGCCTACGAGTTCCCAGTGTCACTGTGATTGACAGGAGAGACAAAGCATCATGAACCTTTTCTCTTCGAACCCCAGAACACCATTTTCAACAGGGCAAAGGATCGGTTCTCCGGGTCGCCCCCGGTCTTTTCGGCAAACACACCGCATCAGCCGATCCTACCGTATTAATAACGCTAACAGTCGTAGGAAATAAAATACGATTATAACAATTCCACTGAAAATAATCCGAATAATATTCTGATAGTCAGGCGGAGATGACGTCATTATAAGTCCAGACCTTTTTTCTCCATCATCGACTGTCACCTTGATCACTAAGAAAAAAATTAATTAACGACAAGTAAACTCATCACGTGCATCATGTTAGCTGCCATTTCCAACCCCAGCGACAATTCATTAGCCGACGTCTTAGTGCCAAGCTCTTCCTCCCTGTCCTGATATCAGATTACTGTGAATGCGTGCTATTTTTACAACAGACGCTGAAATGCAGCGATGCGAGTGTTTGAAATTCCCACTCGAGAAAATATCATATCATTCCAGACTTTGCTCTCTCTCTCTCTCTCTCTCTCTCT
>JAOVYU010000024.1:16730694-16742690 GCA_025674565.1 Synodontis membranacea
GTGTGTGAGCGATATATGCAAGTTTATTCAATATAAATGAATAGACATCATCACAAAGCAGCTTTAAAAGAACTCAGGTACAGTCTGCAGATTTACTGTAGATCCCTGAGGACAGTCGCGAGGAAAAGACTGCAAAATTCACGCTACATCAACATCCTGATTATTTTTGTAGCTTTCTTTAGCTCCGTTTGGTCCGTTAGCATTATAGTCTTCGTTAGTTCTCTTTTGGTTTCGGAAATGAATTAGCACAGCTCACTCAGTTATCACCATGGCTGCAGAAATGAAAGAAGAGAGAGAGAGAGAGAGAGAGAGAGACTAAAACAGTGATTTAAGCATAAGTATAATAAATTTTGTAGGGTTCGGGTTGAATATCCTACAGTGAGACTCTTTAAATGTAAACAGACACATCTCTTTTGATCCCAGCACTATTAATTACACATTTCGCTATCAATTAACACTCCAGTCATAAAGTGCCGCTTATTAGCAAGTGCAAGAAGTTGTGCTTTGCATCTAACGTTAGTTCGTGTGAGACCGATGCCTCTGTAGGGTTAGTCCTGCAAGGACTGCGTAGGGCGAGTTAGTAAATCTGTCGTATGAATGAGGTGGGCATTAATGCAGATTAATGAGCCGAGTGGCATTCATACATCAAGTCCCTCTCGGCATCGTCTGAGAGGATTATGGTGTCATTACGCTGCCTGATGACCTTTTTGGCGGCAGAGCGGTGTTCAGTTTATCATCTTTCTTCCACGAGACTGGCTACGTCACAGGTTTTCCACATAGCTGCTGTAGCGTTTAGTCCGTTTTCTGTCTTAGTGAACAGTTGAGATCGCAGGAATCACTCTTGGAGCTGAGAACCCCTGACTCTGAATCGACTCAGCAGAAGGAAGCGAATCAGTTGCTTTTCAGAATTTTTGTGCAGACGTGACAAAATGGCGTAGCGCCGCGGGAACCCGATGTGCTGTGGACATTAGGACCAAGGGGCAAAATTAGAAAATAAACACTGTATGAACACCAATTATTTGTTTAGTATTTTATTGAGCGTTGGCTCCGTATTCTCGTCTGTTCGCCGTCTTCTGCCGCTGGAAATATTTTCCATAGAGGTTTTGAGTCCTGCTCAGACAACCTCTTTTTTGTGCGTTTTGTTGGTGTGATTACTTCTGTTCGGCTTAGAACCAAACCAAATGGCAAAAGAATCAAAAGAATCAGTTTTCAATCTGAACCTGACTCCTCAAGTGGCGTGACGGTCTTTTCGGCTCCTCGGGCCAAAATGAAAGCCTGCAACGAAAGCTCAAAAATCAGGACGGAAAAAAATTACAGGAAAAAAAAGCATTACAAGAAGGAAGGAAGGAAGGATTTAAGGAAGGAAGGAAGGACGGAGTGAGAGAGGAGTGAGAGACGTACTGTTTGAGCTGAGAGTGATAGAGAGAGAGAAGAAAATACATAAGCACAATGCATGAGAGATCATAGAGAATTAGACAAGACAGAGCAACCATTAGAGCACATAAGAGAAAAAAGAAAGAGTGAAGAAGGAAAATAGGAAATGAGAGAAGGAGGAATCAGAGAGAGATGGAGAGAATGGTAGGAGAGGGAAAAGCAACCGCCTCCTGCTTATACTCTGTATGCCAGCAATTAAAAAGCTCTGTTTTTATCGACATATTTGTTTTTAATGTTTAATTGTGTACAGTCCCATGTGAACACATGACAACTTCACAGCAAGCCTGTGAAAAAATAATTCCATCTCCATTTGCTTCATTCTGTTGTTCTTTATTGACTTAACTTGCATTTCATTTGCATACACCTTGAATAATAATTCCTGAAACAGAAACATGCCATATAGCTGTCGCTGTTGCACCAGAGATCGCTACGCATTCTTGTCACCCCGCCATCTCGGGGAGCGTACCTCCTCCAAACCGAGACGAGAAAATGAGTCAAGAGGGAGAAAGGCGCCATATTGCGCCACGTCTTCTCTCCAAATGGCGTCTGGATAACCAGAATTCGATGAGTGAACGGTTCTTTAACAGAGGAGTGTGTCCATCCCATCTGGATCTCAGACCGTACTGTAGTTTGTGGCCGGGAAACGGTTTTGTAATCTAGAATTGAAAATGTGTGTTTTGAAGGCTTTCTTGAGACCCGGTCTTCCTTGCACAGTCTCCAGGCAGTCATGGTGTTGGTCAATACAAAAGGGGCAGAGAAAGCAACGTTTAAAACTTCATGGAGCTTTATCATACAATGGTCTTCCTTACTTTGAGTCCAGGAAGTGCGAGTGTTGGCCAAAAAAAAAAAAGATGGCAATGAAATCTGACCACAGCTGCAGGAACTAGTTGGTTTACTGTAGGTTCCTCTACTTATTACCAGGGGTCATTACTCTTTGGTTGTAACTTTTCTGACAACCATTTGTACATTATATGGCCAAATATTTGTGAACCCCTGACCTTCACACCCATTTGTACTTGCTGTTATACTAAGCTGTACTCTTCTGGGAAGGCTTTCCGCTAGATTTTGGAGCGTGGTTGTGGGGATTTTTTCCGTTCAGCTACAAGAGCATTAGTGTTGCCAGGCTCTGATGTTTTGATGTCGAGAAGGTTCCAGTTCCAGTTCATCCCAAAGGTCTTCAGTGGTTTTGAGGTCAGGGCTCTGTGCAGGACACTCGCATTCTTCCAAATCCAACCTTCTCAAATCATGTCTTCATGGAGCTCGCTCGGTGCACAGCGGCATCGTCATGCTGGAACAGGTTCGGGATTCTTAGTTCCAGTGAAGGGTAATTGTGCGCATCCTACTTTGTAGCAACAGTTTGTGGGAGAACCACCATGGGTGTGATGCTCAGGGGTGCACTTACTTTTAGCCATATAGTGTAAGTTGAGGGGGTTGAGGTGGTTCAGGTGTCTGATCTGACTAATATGGTTGAGTTTACCAACCAGAAGCTCTGTCATGGTCATGATATACGTGGTACAATGAAGTCTGTGTGACTGATCATGATTGTTCAACCAACCAGTAGCTCCAGAGTAAGTTCTGGTACTTATCATTGCTGAAATATGGGTTCGAGTGAACCTGTGGTTGTGTGGATGAGTTCTTTGCTGAGACTTAATTGGTCGTCATCTACAACCATTACTTGTTTACTCTCAAGGTGCTTCCAGTGGCAGGAGCTCCTGAGGAACTTGCTATGGTTCAAGATGTCTTGGCCTTAGCATGAATAGCATTCTTCTTCCCATAAAAAGGTTTTATAGCGAAACATTTTGTAACTTCTCAAGGTCCCTCCCCCACACTGGAGAATTTGAAAGCTAAAATTGTCCTCCACATTGAACAGTGAAACACACTGAAAGTTAAAAAGAAACGTCGAGAAAAATGAATGGCTCAGGATCTTAAGGGAATAGAGCGAAAGAGAGAGAATGAGTGAGGAGGAGGAGGAGGAGGAGGAGGTGGAGGAAGAGAGACAAAGAGAATATGAGAGTAGAGGAGGAAAAATAAGAGAGAGAGAGAGAGAGAGAGAGAGAGAGAGAGGAGGAAGGAGGAGGCCGAGCTCTATAGGAGCTAATTATGATGAGTCATCCGTGGCAGTTCTGCTTCTCCTCCTCTGGGCTCTGGAGGAGGATGAGTGTGTCTGTCAGCCGTCTGACTCGAATATTCACCCAGCTCCCGCCCCGGCTCATGTGGTAGCAGGATTCCCGGTCTTTCGACCGTTTTTCACCGTCTCTGCATTCGCCTGTTGTCTTAGCAGGGGAGATATTTTTGGGACAGCTGATATGAAAGGAAAGATCGGGCTTCAGCAGCGTAGTGGGTGTTGTTTTGACAGCCTCGTGTAATATGATTCTGGATGCGTGGTTGGTTTTATTTGGAGACAACATGGTCTCACCATCACAGATTTGTAGCTGTTCACCCAAGGGTGCAGTTTAGGCAGAAGGTGATGGTTATGTAAAGGATAACGGAGACCAAGGTGTCCCGTTTTACGGAATTAACACCTCGAAGGACGTTATCTCGCTTATACCCCGGGTACCAAACGTCGAAACTCGTTTGTATGTTAACAACCTGGAAAGAACACACGAGGAGTCATTTTCTTCAAAACAAACATGTTTGTGGTACGCTTTTATTGAGCAAGACGGTCTGTCTGGTTTGGTGCCAGTCAACAGGTAATTTGCTGTAGTTGTTATGGTTCCCAGTGCACTGAGATGGAACGGTGATTAAAACTATTTCCAACCGATCTACTCTATAGGCGTCCCGTTACATGAGGTTATTAGACACCTATCCAGCCAATCAGAAAAGAGCATTTCTCGTCTCTGGGGTATAAACAGGGTGCGATCTGGGGGGGGGCAGGGGGAGCTATAGCTCCCCTAGTGGTGACATGAGCTCCCCTGGAAACATGATTTGTGACATTTTGGGGGAGCTCTAAAATATTGATATGATGACCAAAAAAATGCCATTTTGGGAATGGGTCTTGCGATCGCAGGCTGAGGTACTTATATGAGCAAGAGTTCGCCGACGGGGGTAGGGAGGGGTTTGCGATCGCGGGCCGAAGTATTAATATGAGTGAGAGAGAAAGAGAAAGTTCGTTGCTCATATTAATACCTAGGCCCGCGAGCCCAAGTCAGCGATCTTTTGCTCTTATTAACACCTCAGCCCGCGACTGCACCCCCCCCTGCCCGGCTCCCCCGGAGACCGTGGTATAGTTCGAACACTGGGTATAAGAGGTTGTAACGATACACAAAATTCAAATTCAACATGATACTCAATATGATACATTTTTGATAAAAAAAAAAACCTGCACAAAACCACCAGAACGTGCACGAAGGAATTCAGGAAAAAGTAGTTTCTCCTTTGTGTTGGAATAAAAATCAAGTTCTTTGATTTTTTAAAATTGATAAAAATCAATTTTTTTTCAAAATGAGCCCAATTTGGTGTGGAATTTTTGCAGCCCTGGCAACCCTGCTGAATGAGGCGCGCCTGATGCGCATAACTATTTGTATGATTTATTTCTTTTTTTAATGTTAAGTTGGAACACCATGATGAAGTGGACCAAACTGCTGCCACGTTAACATTTTCTGAAAGCAGCTTCATGGCTTAGAATCATTTTGTCCCATTAATTGTTTAGCACTTAAAGCGAGAATGCAGTGCGTCTCTTTTATTTGTTTGTTCGGGTCATTTAGAGGGAAATGTACTCGACAAGGCAATTTAAGTGCGGCGTTTATGTCCATTTTCAGCATCGTTATCATTATTATTATCACTATTATTCCTATTTTTTGTTGTATTTGAATATTTAGAGACAGATTTGAGTGCCATTTACTGGCTGGTATTTGTTTTGACCCATTAATGTGGTACAGAATCCAGATCCAAAACATGCACGCATTAGTGCAACAAGCTAAAGCTGAACTCTGAGTGATTATAAAACTGGATTAAAAATGACTCCTGATGCAACGTTTTGCAGCTAACGCAGCTTTTGCTTTGTCAGTAAACATTGTGTTATTTCAGATACGGCCGTATTGATGAAGTAATTATGACTTAATACAAATCTGTACATGCTTTACAAGGTTTAATATATGAACATAATAAAGTACTATAAATCACAATAATAACTGGGGGAAAAAAATGCATTTTTTTTACAATGGTTTGTTCCAGAAGCCCAAAAATTACTGAGCAACAAAATAGAAAAAAATATTTGTACTATGTTGCTGTACAAACTGGCACAAATGCACACGTGAAATATGCTTTTATGTACAGAACAGGAGATTATAGGCATTATAATGAAATGGACGCCAGAGTCGTACCAGCCCTGCGTTCTGATAACAACAATGTTTTTTTGTTTTGAGTCACTTCATTTCCCATCAGCCATTGCACACTCACACGTCCACAGTTATCCTGTTTCAGCACCATTTGTCACGTTATTAAATTGCGGTTTTGGTGCACTTTGTCTTTGTCAAGCTTATGAGTCTCACCATGTTTTGTTGAATATGTTTACGTCTGGTGTCCTTCTTCCTGTTTTGTTTTTGTTTTGTCTAGTGCTTCATTTAAATACAGAATTCCTCATCGAATCTGATTCCACTCTAAATTCATGACGATTGATTGAAAAAAACCTTAAGAATTAAAGATGAAAAAATTCATACGTCTTTTCAGTTTTCTTACAGGGAAGGCGATTTTCAACAAAACACCAATCAGTGCATCCAGAACACGATGGACACGGGTATATTTTCATTTCGCTTCTAATATATATAATTGATACTAAATTTGCAAAAGCTAAAATCAATTTTGCTCACCTTTGTCCAGAAGCAGGAGTAAATCATTCTTTTTTGTTGGGCTCAATTCACTCGTATTCATCAAGGAACCTGACGAGATCACCAAACGCAACCGGGAAGTCACTTTAGATAGAGAAAGTTCCACAGAGCGTCTGGGTGAGACTGATTATGAAGTCGTGTGATGTAGCTGAGGTTGAGGAACTGTAATTCAGGAGTTCTCATATTTGAAAGAATTTCTGGTGTTTTCAGGGTAGAAAACAAAAGAACAAAAATTCTGGTCTGGACCACACCCACTTCCTGCTTAAATCTGAATATAGATAGAGCGTTAAACAGACGCCGAACGCGTCATTGTGTCACACTGGTTTATAAAGGTTTATAAAATACAAATGATGAAATGTAATTTTTTTTTATTTTTTTTAGATTAGACTCTGGATCCTGTGAGGCATCATGGCCGTATCTGCTCTGATCTTGTGTATCTTGTGTACTGGCCCGATTGTGTGCACACTAAATCCCTCAGATGTTTCGTCCTCAGCTCTCCGAGCGCGTACAATCACTGGCTCGTACATGAATACTGAATGAAGAGTACCTGCGCTAGCACTTCAATATGTTAGCATTAATTTGGCACCTTTCTTCGGAGATCTGCGGTCCACAATTATGCAGCAGTTAGATCCCCTAATTAATTGTAATGTGCTTTGCGGATTACATCTGAGCAGAACTCCATAAATGATTTTCAGTTTGCAGCGCTGATTAGATTGTTATTATCGCACTGGAACGAGACGCACAGGAGAGCCGCGCACTCCTGCCAGGCCTATTAGTGTTTTAAAGCTGGAGTGTTTACTGGATGCCGTTATATAACGGATAGCAAGGACATATCCTGCAAGTGGCTGTCCTCTGTGAGCCGGCCGCAGGCTAAAGGATTCAGCTGGACTGTAATGAGGACGTTGTGTTACTGTAACATGACAACAAGGCGCCCTGGACGCATGCGGTCCAGCAATTAAATGTGTTTCTGAAAGTCAGCGGATTTGTTTGCGTGCGCATGTGTGTCTTCAAACAGTCTTTTCCAAAAACAATCTTTTTTTTTCTTCTTTTTTTTTTCATCTTTAAGCTTCAAACCAACACAAAATCTTCTTTATTGTGTTGGATTTTGGAGGACGTTTGTGAGGCAGAAATGAAAAAATCAGGAAAACAGGAAGCAGGAACTTTGCGAGTCCGGGAAATACGTCATAACGGAAACACACACAGAGCGATCCATAATTTAGCCTTAACCACATTTATGCTTCAAACCTGCACAGATTCTTAATCAGTTTTATACAGAAATGACATTTTTTAAATCGAGGAAATAAAGCAGGAAGAAAACATCAATTAACTGTGACACATAGTCATGAGAGTTTGTTATTATGTTGGTTTTGGAAGAGATTAATATGAGACTTGCCAAAGAAAAAGAGCAAAAGGAGGAACTGAGGAAAAGTCTAAGCAGGAAGTTTGGGAACCAAGAGTAAAGCAGGATGTAAAACAAGAAGTAACGAGTGCTTCTCAAACTACACATATCCATGCCCAAGCTTCAAGCGAGTACAAGTTCTTCCACAGTTTTTCCAGAATCATAAAATGGCATTATTCTTTTGGTTTGGGAATAGATTAACGAGACAAAAATGGGACTTATCCCAAGAAACTGAGACAAAAAATGAGCAATTGCGGAAAAGAGAAAGCAAGAACTTTGGGAAGTTACAGAGGAAGAGAGCAAGACATCATTGTGGCATTTAAGAACTTACTGATGATCCACAGTTTTTTCAACAAGCAGTTGGTTTTGTAAGAAGACAAAAACAAGAGAAAAATAAGACTAATTACAAGTAACGTGATGACAATTGAGGAACCAAGAAAAATAGGAAGCAGAAACTTCCTGCGACTTTCCTTCCTGCAGCTCTCCTTCCTGCGACTCTCTTTCCTGTGACTCTCCTTCCAGCAACTCCTTCCTGCGACTCTCCTTCCTGCAACTCCTTCCTGTGACTCTCCTCCCTGGGACTCTCTTTCCCGTGACTCTCCTCCCTGTGACTTTCTTTCCTGTGACTCTCTTTCCTGTGACTCTCCTTCCAGCAACTCCTCCCTGTGACTCTCCTTCCTGCGACTCTCCTTCCTGCGACTCTCCTTCCTGCGGCTCTCCTTCCTGTGACTCTCCTTCCTGCGACTCCTTCCTGCGACTCTCCTTCCTGCAACTCCTTCCTGCAACTCCTTCCTGTGACTCTCCTTCCTGTGACTCTCCTTCCTGCGACTCTCCTTCCTGCGGCTCTCCTTCCTGCGACTCTCCTTCCTGCGACTCCTTCCTGCGACTCTCCTTCCTGCAACTCCTTCCTGCAACTCTCCTCCCTGCGGCTCTCCTCCCTGTGACTCTCCTTCCAGCAACTCCTTCCTGCGACTCTCCTTCTTGCAACTCCTTCCTGTGACTCTCCTTCCTGCAACTCCTTCCTGCAACTCTCCTCCCTGCGGCTCTCCTCCCTGTGACTCTCCTTCCAGCAACTCCTTCCTGCGACTCTCCTTCCTGCAACTCCTTCCTGTGACTCTCCTTCCTGTGACTCTCCTTCCTGTGACTCTCCTTCCTGCGACTCTCCTTCCTGCAGCTCTCCTTCCTGCGGCTCTCCTTCCTGCGACTCTCCTTCCTGCGACTCTCCTTCCTGCGACTCTCCTTCCTGCGGCTCTCCTTCCTGTGACTCTCTTTCCTGTGACTCTCCTTCCTGCGACTCTCCTTCCTGCGGCTCTCCTCCCTGCAACTCCTTCCTGTTACTCTCCTTCCTGCGACTCTCCTTCCTGCGACCCCTTCCCACGACTCCTTCCACTAGCTGTTCTGTTGATTTTTGAAAGAGGTAAAAGATGGCAAAAATAAAAACATATCCTGAGAAAACAAGGCAAAACTATTTAACTGTTGGTTTTGGGAGAGATTAACTAGGAAAATAGGAAATTTGGGAATTTAGGGAATAACCAAGGAAGTGAACAGGAGGGCAGTGTGACCCTTTAGAAATGTTTTGCATGTTTTTTCTTTTTTTTTTTTCCCCCAGAAAAGAATTTGCCAAACATTAGCAGGGCAGCACTGCATCTCCTGTCAGCTTCAGAGTGTAATGATCATCGTTATCTGTCAGAGAGGAAATTACTGCTCCCTCTTTCTCTCTCTCTCTCTCTCTCTCTCTCTCTCTCTCTCTCTTATCACGGAGGAGTCATATCAGGATCTGCGTTTGAGAAATTCATAGAACAGCTTCCTGTACTGATGTGTACTGTGACAATATACAAAAGACAATAAATGTACACAGTTTGAGGTCCGGGCTTTTCTTCTTAAGAGCGTAAACTGTTCTCAAACCTCAAGATGGTGGATTCTATTACAGCTAAGTGTTGGAGCGCTGACAGAAGCTGAGAGCCCGCTGAGCTACTGTTTATGAGACTCGCTGCTCGAGGCTACACAAGTTGCTTTTAAATCTTATAGCGGATGTAGTGAGGGAGCATTTCTGTAAAGAGGGGGTATGTCAAGGTTAGCCTGGGATAATTACTGTACGCAGCCATTTATTGCACCGTCTCTGAGCCGTCCTCACAATGAATCCGATCGCGCCGTCTGCCCCGTTGCATCATGGTCCGAATTACTACCGAGGGGGCATTAGATCGTAGCCAGCTCATTCTCTTTGCTAATTTGCCTTCCCTTACCTTTCCTTGGTGACTCATTTTTTTTGCCGATACGTCACAGGCAGCGTTCATGCCGAGGTATTTTTTTACGAGGTCGTATTTTTTGAGTTCATGTTCTCATTTCATAGAGCGCTGACAGTTATAGTAGAGAATAAACTTCACCTTTCAATCCAGAGAACACAAGAGCAGGTAGAGAATGGGATTAAAGACGCAATCGCTTTCCTGGATGTCTGGAAATAATAAAACATGACCAGCCGTGCTGTTATAGGAACATTATCAATGTCATACATGGCACAGAGTGGTTTATTCCTCTTCACACCACTTAACCAACGATTCCGTGATTTATATTTACAAATGAATGATGTCATATTTTTATCCTGGGCGTTGTGGATTAGTGTATGAGGGAGAAAAAAATATTATTTCGATTTACTAAGGAAGTAACAGATGAGATTTAATTGCAAAAGCATCAACATTCGGAGGCTGACGATGTTAAAACTTACATTCTTCCCAAAATTTCAAAAATCTTAAAAACAGCTTGAAGCGATGCTGCATGCAGTGCAAGCAATTATTCAAATTTGGCATTAATTTAATCCCGTACCGAGAATCCGAGAACCGGAGTTCTAGATGATGCCGAGGTGTTTTTTCCTGCATTTTTTATGAGAACAGAAATCCCTTTAGTCAGGTCTGTGGATAAAAACGCCAGCGTGCTCAGGCCGCATTAATAGTTCATTGAGGTAACACTCACCCGAACAACTGGTAACACTGATGGAACCAGTGGCGCAAAAATATTTCCCTTCCTCTACATTTACATATCTGATAAAGCCGTGGAGTGTCTCTGAGATCAGCAGCGGCGTTTCACAGCCAGTTGTTTGGCCAGCAGTACGATGGTGCATTTGGAGAGAAAAAAGGCAAGGAGATAATTTTATAGTTGATTAAAAGTGATGCAGATCCATAAGAAACAACAGCTTCATGATCGTCCAATCGAAATGCTCTCTAGAATGAGGAGGCGTGTCATGTTCTACAGATTCAGTACCTTGTTAGCAGTTAACATGGTTTGCTGGTTGTTCTGACCATCGCTTAGATGAAGAAAACAGACGTTTAAATTTATTCATTTGGAGTTTGTGCGTCTTTTCTGACGTGTTTTGAGAAAGAGTGAGAAGGTGATTCCGTCTTTTATACACCATCTGGACGTCTCCATGAGAACGTCTACGCTGTTTAGCTAGCCCGCTAAGCTGCTGCCAGATGTTTTTCCAGATTTGGTGTTCGCGTCACTCTGACTTCCTGTTTCACAGTTAAGACGGGGTTTCACCGGGAGGCAGGAACGGAAAGCGTCCCACGTTCCGTTTTGAACTCTTGCAAATGTGCAGCGAATGAAATGAATCATGGTTCTGAGACATGTTCTCGTTACTGTGAGATAACAAGGTGTAATTTTGAGAAACTTTCATAAAACAAGAGTTTCATTTTGTCAGAAACAGGCTTCTGTAAAATTAATGCCGCTTCTTCAGTCATCTTCTCCGAGTGACTTTCATGTAAAATAATCAATCTTTTGCACTTTTTTTTTGTTTTTTTTGCTAACGTGAAAGAATGAACGGTGCTGTTTATAGGAAGATATTAAAATGAGAAGATATGATTGTGCTCATGATTATAAATGTACACAAACTTTTTCTGTAGGAAAGAGTTAAAGTCCGGAACTAACTAACTCTTCATCCGTCCTCACGCACTGTAAATCCTCACGCTCGTCCTTTTCCTTTTTAAAACCTCTAGCCATGTTGGTGTTTTTCTGCATTGTGTCTTCTTTATCTCTCAATACATTTTTTTTTGTAAATATAAATAATACAAAAGGATTTTTACGAGTTTACAATCCACTGGATGCGTGTGAGTGCTTAGATTTTTTTTTTTTATTGCAGTTTTGCAAAGAAATACATGGCATAGTGTTTGTGAAAAAAACACTGCTTTTGTGGATGGGAAATTTATTTATTTTATTTTATTTTATTTTATTTTTGGAGAAGTGAAAAAGCTACATTTTTCAAAAAATATCCATAAACAGCAAAAAAAAAAAAAAAAAAAAAACAAAAAAAAGAAAAGAAAAGACTAGAATAATTTTCAACCATTTCC
>JAOVYU010000024.1:16746334-16760879 GCA_025674565.1 Synodontis membranacea
GAATATCCATAAACAGCAAAAAAAAAAAAAAAAAAAAAAACATAAAAAAGAAAAGAAAAGACTAGAATAATTTTCAACCATTTCCATATTCCAATACGTTTCAAAAAATCAACATATCCACACGAAGGAAAAAACTACGCTTTCAAAAATGTTTGTGAAGTTTGTGGAGAAGAATATTTTTGAAAGCAGCGGCGTAGGTGTGGATGGGAATTTTTATTTATTTATTTTTATTTGATTTATTTATTAATTTCTATGTTTTCCAAAAGATTTTTGAAGATTTTGTATACACGTGGCAGGAATTTTCTTTACACATGATTAAAAATACTTGTAATTGTATGGAATATTTCAGTGTTTGTATAAGTATGAACATGTAGTGAAGTATGAATGTTTGAATGATAAGGGTTCGAGAAAAAGATATATTTTCGAAAATATTAAAACTCATGCGGACGAGAATTTTTTTCGAGGTTGGAATAATATCTGCGTATGCTTTTTTTATTGTTTATTTTTTTTTACATTAAAACATAAAAAAACGTATTTTCGAAAATGTCCGTAAGGGAAACCATGACAACCAGGGTGATGTGTGACGATCGGGGTGAAAATGCAGTGTAAACTAGAATGAACTGACACATATGTAACGCACATCAACGCATCTTTGCTACAGTCGCACAACTCTTGCATTTGTGGCATATTGCAGTGTTGTGTTCTGGAATTGCAACATCTGACAGGTGTGTGAGCTGCTAATTACTGCTGAGCGACTCTGCACATCAAAGCCAGCTGTCTCTGAAATACAATGAAGTGTGTGTGTGTGTGTGTGCATGTGTGTGCGTGTATGTGTGTGTGTGTGTGTGTGTGTCTGTGTGTGTCAGAAAAGAGCAACCACCCGGTCTCATGCATAATTCATGAAATGCTAAAGGAGCCCTTTTAATCTTGGCGTTCATCACAGATATGTTCACTGCATCACTTGCTGCATGATCAGCACATTTTTATGTACAGTGTGTATATGTGTGTGTGTTTGTGTGTGCTTAGGTTGCCTTTGCGACCTTCCGTGATTACAGGCACACGACATCTCCGTCAGGACATCACTCGGCCCTTCCGATTGTGGCGCCGAATTTTTAATGAGAGGTTACTCCAGTGCATTCTGGGATTAATTTACTGTAATTACATGGTAATAATTACTGCAATTACACGCAATTTAACCTTTTACATTTTCCAATTTTGACCATTTTGTTTGCCGGCTGCATTTAAGTCGTGGCAGAGGTGCATTACGGGCTGTCGTATTCAATACTAATTGCATGGTAATAATTACATTTATTATGCAGCATTAATTTCTGTAATTACAGGGTAGTTAATTATTTTGTAATGGTCAATTATGACATTTCGCTTCCACACCGCATTTACGTCCGTCTGGTATTATAAAGCTTGAATTCATTAAATTTATAATTGTCAGCTATAGCGATCCCTTTTCAGATTCGGTCTCATAAATGAGCTTAATCACACGGAAATAACTACGACAAGTGCATAAAGTGACTGTAATTCCTTACTGTAATTAATAATGCCTGTAATTACATTATCAACTATCATTACTAATTAACTGTTTGAAATTGGTGATTATGCTATTTGGTTCTCTAACGACATTTAAGTTCTCAAATTCTGGTTCTGTAATTAATTACATGGTAATAATGAATGTAACTACATGTATTTAGGGTGTAATTCACCGTTTAATTGTTAGAATTGTGACTTATGGATTTATTTATTTTTTTTTTGCCGCTGCATTTAAGACAGATTACAGCTATGTAGTTAATTACTGTAGTAATATTAACAATAATAATCATCATAATCATTTTAAAATAAATAATAATAATAATAATAATAATAATAACAATAATAATAATAATAATAATTATAATAATTTTTATTTATGTCGTTTCATTTTGAGTTTATCTCTGTATTTTACATAAAAGATTAAAAAATAGGGGTATATGAAAAAAAGGGGTATGTAAAATAAAACTTATAATTGAAAGTAAATATAACATAAATATAACATACATATAATGAAGATTTTATTTGAATAAAAATATTTTTTTAAAAAGCAAACCAAAAGAATCCTATATTTTGCACATTATTAAAAAATAACAGTATTAATAAAACTATACCCAAAGTTCATCAAATAATCTAGAGTGTTAATAATGAATTACATAGTAATTACATGGTAATTATTCGTTAATAATTGTTCTGATATATTTTATGACACAATTATAGTTTATAGACATGTAATGAATCTACAGTGTGTAAACAGAGCACTGGAAACCTGTAACCTCCGACACCAACACTAGTGTTTATTTAAATTCACAAGCCAAGCTGCTTACATAACACGTTTATGGTCTGTGTGTGTGTGTGTGTGTGTGTGTGTGTGTGTGTGTGTGTGTGTGTGTGAATGAAAGCTTGTGCGATCTGTCCCTGATCTCTGTGTGCAGTCTGTGATTAAGTTTGAGCTTCCTCCAAACGGTTAATTGTTCACTCGTGCAGTGAGTCATGTCGCAGCAGGAAGCGCAGCTCGCTTTCCCGCTTTCCTCCACTCATCACAGGCTCCGTGTGAACCGAGCTCCGAAATCACAGCTACCACGGAAGCCTCGTCTAAAACAGAGCTCATACTCACTGCTCTGATCTGCCCTAATCTTAATAAAGAATGCTGCATTCTGATTGGTCAGAAGTTGTCGATTCAGTCGCAGGTTTATATTAATGCGTTGTCATTAACAGATCATTCAGCAGGAATTCTTGAAAGGATCAGAAAGGTTTTCTCTAAGGTGACGTTTAGGTCTCATTCATGGAAGGAGTCTCCGGTGTCAGCTCTTGGAGGAGTTCCTCGATGTTCCACAACTTTAACTCGAAATAGCAAAAAAGAATTTCCGGCTCTTTAGTTACCCAGAATTCAATGCATGACACTGAACAATGACTTAATCTGAACAACTTAATACTTATCAATGCACTTAAACCAAAGCAAGCACAAATTGAATTTCCTCCGTTGGTTTATGTAGATAACGTTCCTCACGTAGCGCGCTCTCTTTGTGTCACGCAGGATAGAAATCTCACAATGTTTGCATTGCTTGCGTTGCTAATGGCACTTAATCCTTTCCAAATCACTTACAGAGCAACTTTCACATTATTCTAATTAAAATGCCATTCGAATCTCTAAGGCTTTTATTTTTTGCTTCTGTGCGAGACAATCGGGGAAAACTGGTCCTTCGTACATGAGGGATTTTATCGTTGACTGTCAGTGCTGAAGCTGGGGAAGGATAAGGACCGGAGCGCAGAAACAAGTAATTGTGCTTCACTTTTTTCATGCCAGTTACTGAAAAACACGGCAATTAATGTTAAGAGCTCAAGAAAGTCAGTAATTCTAATATATACAGCAATTTTGATAAGAGTAGATAAGAGGAAAATATGGATTGTAGTGAGCTAAATAATTAATAAAGAAAGAAAGAAAAAAGGAAAGAAAGGAAGAAAAAAGAGAGAAAAAGGAAAGAAAGAAAAAAGCAACAAAGAAAAGGAAGGAAGGAAGGAAGGAAGGAAAGAAAGAAAGAAAGAAAGAAAGAAAGAAAGAAAGAAAAAAAGAAAAAGAAGGAAAGAAAGAAAGAAAGAAAGAAAGAAAAAAGGAAAGAAAGAAAGAAAGAAAGAAATGAAAGAAAGAAAAAAGAAAGAAAGAAAAAAGGAAAGAAAGAAAGAAAGAAAGAAGGAAAGAAAGAAAGAAAGAAAAAAGTAAAGAAAGAAGGAAAGAAAGAAAGAAAGAAAAAAGGAAAGAAAGAAGGAAAGAAAGAAAGAAAGAAAGAAAGAAAAAAGGAAAGAAGGAAAGAAAGAAAGAAAAAGTAAAGAAAGAAAGAAATGAAAGAAAAAAGTAAAGAAAGAAAAAAGCAACAAAGAAAAGGAAGGAAGGAAGGAAGGAAAGAAAGAAAGAAAGAAAGAAAGAAAGAAAGAAGGAAGGAAGGAAGGAAAGAAAAAAAGAAAGAAAGAAAAAAGGAAAGAAAGAAAGGAAGAAAAAAAGAAGGAAAGAAAGAAAGAAAGAAAAAAGGAAAGAAAGAAAGGAAGAAAGAACAAAAAGAAGAAAGAAAGAAAGAAAGAAAGAAATGAAAGAAAGAAAGAAAAAGGAAAGAAAGAAAGAAAGAAAAAAAAAACAACTTCAGAGCTAAACATAGGCGACTGTAATCATCCTAATGAACCGCTAGTTGAAAAAAGCTATTTAGGAGCCTGAATAAGCCGAGTCTGAGTACGAGGAACTTTATACGCATTAGTACTGACAGACCCTTTGAGGTTAAGTCATCAACTCTGAATACGACACGATATTCCTTAAAGTTTCTTACAATTATTTGTAAAGTGTTGTATTCTTGGTGTTTTGGCTGGAAACCAAAAAACTTGTCACTTTTTACAAGCGAACAATTCGTAATTTCTGTCTTATTAACGTTATTAATCGTTGGGCTGAAAACCGAAAGTGTAATTTTTATCCAGTTTTTGTTGAAAAACGGTCACCGTTTTCCAGATTCAGATCCGCAGATGTTTCCTCTACGACGTCTAAATAAAGAGAGTTTTGCAGTCAGATTTGCGTGTACGTTATTTTAGCATCCGGTGCGACTCCTCCACACTTCTGTCTGCTTTTCTTTTATAAATTATCCCCTTGATATTTCCTCTCCCTCGCCTGCTCTGTGATTCAGGCCTCTCTCTCTCTCTCTCTCTCTCTCTCTCTCTCTCCTGCATTTATCTTTCTGGGAGAGAGGAATGAGCGAGACATGGATGGGCCACAAGCTGAGATGTGTTTAATGCGCCAGAGGGACACACCATTACCGCGGCTCGCTTTGGAAACAAGGCCGTCGAGCTCCCGTCGGCTCTTCCGCCGAGGTTAACAAGATCAGCCGTTCCCTGAAGCTGAGCGACGGCCGGCGTGATTGGTTTTAAAGTTTCATTGTGCGCCCGAGCGAGGCGATGGCTTTTTTTTTTTTTTTTTTTTTTTTTTATTCTTGGGAGAGATGTTATGTCGTATCTGAGCCTCACATTACCCAACAGATGCACAGCTGTTGCTGAAGTGTGAAATCAGAGAAAATCAAGCGGTCAGTGGTGTCCATTAGAGAGAGGATTCAGGGGGTTTAGCTTTCAAATGTTGGCCTGGAAAATGGGATTGTCGTTGCTGCAGTTTGGGAAAACTCCAGACTTGGAGTTAAGTAGTCGAAACGTTCCTTGTACTTTTATCTGTGCGTTTGCGGTGATCAGGTTTAACATCATAAACGCTGTTGTGTTGTGGTTAGCTATCGGTTACACAAAATTATGCGCGGTAGATATTTAACTCGTATGTCTGAACCACATCAGCAAGCAGATTTATTTATTTTATTTTTTTTTTACTTCCTTCTCATCCAAACTCGGATCAGTCCAGCGTGACTACAGCCGGATCCAAAAATCTGCGCTGTCGTTCTGGTACATAGTAGTCTATTGAATAAAATTTTAAATTGTGCTCTTATTGATCGAAAGCAGAATTAATGATTACATAACACACGTTACAAGTAGAACACTTCTAAACTCTTGGCTACAAATTCCGGTCCGAATTTACGATCAGGCGAATACTTTCCTGTTGATCAACGAGGTCCTAGTTAAGTATATTTTTAATCTTTAAAACACTAGGGTTACATCGCGGTTTATTTAGTGTTTGTATTTGTTTTGGTTTCTGTTCTGCTCCTGTCTCCGCCCCTTGTCCTGTCATTGGTTTGTAACTCTACTGTGTTGTGATTAGTCGTGAAGTCATGTCTGTTGGTGTTTTGATTTTCAAAAAAAATTTGTTTAAATGCACTGAATATGTTTTTTTTGTCGCCCTCAAAGTAATTTTTCAAGGCTCATATGAATTTAGAGCTTTAAGAATTTGCAGTTTTGCCTAAATATTTCTTTTTCTTCACCTAGCCGACAAGGCTTACATATTATAATTTTATAGCGTCAGTTGTATACAGTGTATTTCTCTCAAAAAAGTATTTCTCTGTGTGTTTTTTCTGGAGGCGAGCAGAGAGCTCACGGCCCTCGATTTACTCATCGTCCTGCTCACCAGCAGCTAAACACAGAGCCGCGATACAGTACTCTCCACTACTAGACTACGCTTAGAACAGACGTGAGGTGATAAGATACTTTATATGGATTGAAAATGTCCGATAAGACGGTTTTCATTCCGCTATCAGATCAGGAACGAAGAGGAACGAAAGCGAACCGTGAGAAAGGGTTGAATAAGCTAGCTATCGCTGTGGCTGTTATTGGAATACCATAGCTGGCGAGCTAGCAGCAAAATAAGACAAGATTAACAAGCTTGTTACACAGAGAGGTATTTTAGCATGAGAATGTAGCAGCGTTATATTATTAGTAATCAGTGTTCGTCTGGGAGTGTTTCTCTCTCTCTCTCTGGGTCAGAGGTGGACTTCAAGGCTTTTTAATGACGCCAGATCACAGTGGAACAGATTGCCTCTTTGTTTGGTTCATGTGTTTCTGCTAAAGCACAACACCACGGCTTGTACAGTACACAATATACAGTATATAAACAGAAAAAGACTTCCTGTCCTCCGAGGATCCGCCGAGTCTCTGAGCAAAAGTGTGGAACTGATCATACGAGAGCTGCTGTTTACCTACAAACCTCTCGTTCCCTTCCCCAATCTTTTCTCCGTTTATTCTCTCAGGCTCGTCAGTTTCTCCCAAAACCTCACCACGCTGCGCCATGACGCGTGCATCGTAGCTCGAAACCGTGCTTGTGTCTCGCTAAGAGATTAGATTTTTTGGTGCAGGAACAAAAACGAGCCGCGTGTTAATCTAAAACGCATTTGCGACGTTGCATTAAATCTTCACCGTGTGAACGCACATAAGTGATGCTTTCCAGAAGGAAACCATTATTACACCATTACGCCCGATTCCCGCTCTGTCACAGAGGCTGTCGAGATCAGATGGAAACATCTCCGAAACGAACTTTCGCATCTTATGGAAAAGTTCCAGCCCATATGTAGTTTATTGAATGGCGTTCGGGTCAGGAGTTCTCCTTATCCGCGAGTTAATGATTCACTGTAACGAGATGTTTTATCAGTCGGACACTATCTATAATTAAGCGCATAGCTGAGTACTAATTAGTGAAGCATTGCTTCAAAAATCTTTTTTCCGATTTTGAATATCCAGCTCTTTGTATAATTCATAATTAATATGAATTTTAGATTTTTTTAATATATTTTATACTTTATAAATGAAAGACTGATGAAGCAGATCGCATTAGTCACTGCTTTTCGTCGTTCCTTTATATTCCTTTATATAGTTCCTTTGTAATCGTTTCAACTTCCGCCTTCCTGGGATTTTATTTATTTATTTATTTATTTATTTATTTTTTGGGGATACTGATCATGGATTCCCCTCCATCTGCCTGTTGCCTGACCCGCACTATAGATATAGATAAGGAATGATTTTTGGACACTTGTGGACACTCGTGGTTCCTGTTTGTTACGAGGACCGCTTTTGGCACTCCGGGCTAATTTTAAACCTTCGCCCTGGAGCTCTGATATTACTCAAACACAAGCTCGGAGATGTGCAGCTTCGTCTTCTGTACTTTTGCCCAGGAGGGAAAAAACCTGTCACTGAAAATCCATCTCCTCTTAAAGCCTGCAGGCAGTCTAGTGTGTGTGTGTGTGTGTGTGTGTGACAGAAAAAGGGTTTAAAATCACCACAAACACAGCAGTCTGATTTTCAATCAATCTTGAATCAATGATGAACTGACCCCTACAGTAAACAGAGCTTAAAGGTCGTATAAACAGCATCTTCATGCCGAGGACATGGAGCTTTTGACAGCTAAGTGAAGCCGGCGAGGCCAGATTCGTATTTTGCCCTAACGACAGACTTTCAAACTCAAACCTGCACTGTAACTTCCAAGGTGAACCCTATAAATATTCAGTATGATTATATTTCTAAACCATGACCCGTGCCATCAACCAGCGAACTCATCTGCATAAAAGAGCCGTGCGTCCTGGACACTAGCGGACAGATGGTCGGAAACGCGTTCATGTCTCTCCACACTTCCATGACGCGAATGTTTAATATTTTAGTTGACCTCCAAATTAGGGGGATGAGCAGAGGGACAGCTTGAGAAGATTTCCGCCAAAAATATTTTTTAGAAAAAGAAGAAGAAAAAAAAGAGAAAAGAATTAGTTGCACAGATGAGAGGGGTTTTTTTTTCTTCCTTTTGTACGGTAGAATATTAAGAGATTGACGACGAAAAAGAAACCAAGCAGCAAGGATTTCTCTACATCCTTGACAGATTGATAAACACCTTTTTTTTTATGATGTCAAGGCTTGGGTTAGCGTGTCTTTCAGATATTTCAACAGTTCTCTTGGAGAGAAATTATGGTCGATGAGAGAGAAACTCTATAACTGGGTAGATTGGAGAGGCGATTGCTACGTCTAAATTGTTATCCGTATTTATCTATTTATTCTACAGTGTATTTCTCTCAAAAAAGCTTTAGCTGTGCTGTCCATTTTTTTCTCTATACCAGTGTTTTTTCTGGAGGCGAGGGAATTGTTCGTCCAGCAGAGAGCTCACGGCCCTCGATTTACTGATTGTCCTGCTCACCAGCAGCTAAACACAGAGTCGCGATACTCTCCACTACCAGACTACCCTTAGAACAGACATGAGGTGATAAAATCATGTGCTATCCGTATTTATATATATTATTCTACAGACTCGTGAGTGATGCCGAAGCCTATAGTGATTTTTTTGAAGAGCGACTGTTTTTTTTTTTTTGTTTTTTTTTTCTTTTGTAAAACGTCACATTGTGCTCGTGAAATCATTTGTTTTTACTACATACCGTCAAATTGGACACCTTTTCAAAGAAGGTCAGAGGAGCTCTGTCTTCTTTGCTTATTAGTCAACAATCTTATCAGGAAAGTTAGCTTGCTAATTAAGACTGGAACACGCTTGGCTTGCTAGTTAATTTATGTTGCTTTAACAAACCTGTAGGACGATACTGTAGCTACGTCCTTGATTTCATAAACGTAAAGCAGTTTGTCTTGAACGTCCCGAGAAACAAGGCTTGAGGTTTCAGGCTTGAGCACCGCTTAGCGTCATGGAACCTCTAGCAGGACAGCAAAGCAGAAAAAAGCAAAAGTCTTCTACAATTTACATAATTTGCAAAGTGTTAGCTTAGCCAAACAGCACGCCTTGACTTTTAATGCTAATCCATAATAATAATAATAATAATAATTGGAGAACGTTTTTGCTAACATCGATCCACTGCTAAGAAGAAAGTTGGAGTTGGTGGATTCTTCAGTAACCAGGTAGCATCAGGTTGCTAGGCTACTCTGGTCTTTTTGTGTATCTGTTTATTTCCCGGTTATTCGACTTTATGAGCACTCACTGTCCAATCAAAGTACATATAGATGAGCGGATCTCTGGGAAGGTTTAGTTTAGCTAACGTGGAGCAGCAGCCTATGTTTACCAGCTCCACACTGTCACGGCTAGTTTAGTTTGTGTATCTCTGTTTAAAATTCACACCGCAGACTCATGACTGTATCTACCGGTCACCGTATAACATCATATGACAAGCCATTTATAACACATGGAGATGTTGGCGCGGCCAATCCAGGCTGTCACGTCCTGCACTTTTAGTGCGTGATTAAGCGTTTAAATAAGTCTGGCTTCTCCGTGCAGCGCAGAATGACCTTCAGGCAGGAAGAAATGTCCGGTTCGGATGTGTGAAATGTTCATCGCGGTTGAATTGAGCTCGACGGGGTACAAAGAGAGGCGCTGTATAGATAAACACAGGCAGAGTGTCAGTGTTACAGAGCAGCGTCGTGTGCGCAAGCTGCCGTGCGTTTAGCCAGACGCTCAGGGATTCAGTGTTTTGCAGTGTAGCCATTTTAATCCAGCGGGACAGGACGTCTGCGCGCGTGTCAGCGTGGATGTGGTGATGGAGATGGCAGACAGGTGTAGCGCGAAGGTGATCGCTGCTCTCACCGGGACCTGTAGAGGTTTGGCTGTGACCTAAAGGCATAAATCTAATGCTGAATTTCATTTCTGGAGCTGGAGTAGAATCGGTGTTGTGTGCTGTTGTGTGTGCTGACGTGGTCTTGCGTTCCAGCGCGAATTCCAGGTAAGCTTTCATGGTGAGATAATGTTGGAAACTGAAAAGACGAATATGATGATTTAAAAAAAAAAAAAAAGAGTGTCACTGACGCCTGTTAGCAAAAGTCCAGGATATTGATTTCTCCCTGAGAATTTTATTTTTTTCTAGTAGGAGGTCAGATATTCTGACTTTTCAAGTTGCCAAGACGGTTGTTTTTCAATCCCGGACCTTAAGGAACGTCGCCTTGCATGTTTCCATGTTTGTTTCCATGTTTGTTTCCATGTTTGCGTCTCTGTATTCATCCAGTCACTGGTTTGTTGCCTTAACGTCGTCACCTATATCTAGTTTCCTATTTAAACCTTCTGCGGCTTTGTTTCGTCAAGCAGTGAAATCTTTGTGTCTTGGTAGTCGTAGCGGTTCCGGTTATATCATAAATAGCAGAGTTTAAAATGATCATTGATTAAAGGATTTGTAACGTGTTTCAGTATCACCAGCCAATCAAAAACATGTCAACAGGAAGTACTGCATCAATGATCAACTTAAAATGATTAAGTTCAAACTATAATAAACTCAAAACGATCCATCACATGTATCTGCACTTCATGCATTTGGGGATTAGCAAGACATTTTTTTTTTTTTTTGAAGATGTTGCTAGGTTTAAAGCTTAACGCTGTGTTAATGCTATGCTAATTGATGCAGCTGTTTTTTGGTTGTTGTTTTTTATCCCCATGAGAGCTTAAGTTCCACTGGTTCAAGTTCAACTGTTATATTTGTGATCAGCACATTAGCAAGAAAAGAACCGACGCTCCAGATCCAGAACCTCATTAGCAATGCTAATGCCATAGGACGACTAGCACGAATCATTATTTCCTGCTTTGTCTTCTCGCGCACTAATTCCGTCTTTGCTCCTTTCGTTCGTTTATATTTGTTTACCCGTTAATGGCTAACCCAGCAGCCCGATCGAGACTAATACAATACACCGTTAACGGTATGTATTTTTGGCTCGTGCAGAAAACCCGGAGCAGAAATTCTGTCTTTCTTGCAATCGGGTCGCTCGTACACTCAGACGCAGCATGTTTCTCGTGCGTTAAGCGTTTTCCTGTTGCTAATCACCTCCAGAGAAGGAAAAGGAGAAGTGCAGGAAGTGTTTAACAAATTAGAAGCACGAACAACAATACAGTACATGTTTGTAGGATTACAGTGGTTCCGTGATGATGATGTATAAAATATCCGATTGTGTCTGCGGCGTAGATGACTCACTGTTGTGTTCTCGCTGTGTGCCATATTTTTGTCTAATAGGCAGTAATAGAACATGGACGGGAGCACTGAGTCATGGGCCAATGGAGATCTAACAGTGAATCACTGTGAACAATTCGAGAGGAATAAAGCTTTATTTTGAGCACCGTGTTTTGTTGTTTAGGACTGTAGATCACCGGAGCTTTTACAGTCCCAGTGCGAACTATAAAACTGGACTTGAAGACCTTTAATCAGTCAACGTTTGAGGTGTACAGATTCAAGATTAAGGGCGTTTCTATATTCGCGATTTTCTCTTCTCAACCCAAGTCTGTTCGGACCGAGAGAGATTACCGGATGTTTAAACAAATGTCAGAACTGTTTTGAGACCTGTGTACGGTTCTGAGAAATGAACTCTTGTACTACCTGGTCTGAGGTTCCTCATGTGACATCAAATCCATATTTAAAACACGACTGACTAGAACTCGAAACCAGAAATTATTTACATGCAATAAATAATAAAACTCACGAGCATTAGAAGTGAATTATTTTCCCGTAACAGGATGTCCTTGACTTGTTTTATTCCTCTTATAACTCTTTTATTTAATTTTTTTTAAAATTTTTTAACCAATGACATATTTAATTAATTTTTTCATTTATTAAAAAAAATTTTTGACGAATTTTTATCAGTTTATAGTTGCATTTAATTCCGTAACGTCCACAAAACAAATTAGTTCCTGTTCTCATTTACGTTCTAGCAGCTATAAACGATCTCTCCTTCGACAGTGTCTCTTTTTTGAGAGTTTTAAGTTTTAATAAGATCACAAGGCACTCTGGTGCAAGGCACCAACACTGGAGACTATATAAATGTTCCATAAATTCCATAAATGTTAAACAAACATGTCCTTCATCATGTCCAGGATTTTTTTTTTTTTTTTTTTATAAATCATTACTATAGGAAGTATAGCATATTTGAACAAGCGCATTAATATAAAGCTGTGATTGATTGTCAACACCTTTTGACCAATCAGAACGGAGGATTCAGGAGCCCTGTGCTAAGATGCCGGCGATGCAAAGAACCTAGATGAAAACTCAGACGCTAACTATACAAAATAAACTTTAAGTTCCCTCTGGGGATGAATAAAGTACTCTATCTATCTATCTATCTATCTATAGAACCCTGATACAATGGATTATGGGATAAAATTGGATAAAAAGAAACCAAAATAAATTATATCAGATCTTTTTTTCTCTACATTTAATGCGATATATCAATCAAGAAAAAACTGCAATAAAAACATTTTTTTTTTTAATAAATGTTCTATTAAAAAAAGGGGGTGTGTAGACTTTTGATCCGCTGTATTTCAGGTCCAACTACGGTTCATTTTTTTCTGTTTTCTTCCTCCTGCGTCTCTTTGTGAACCTTCCCCTGAATCCCGGTGCGCCGGTGCATGGCATGCACATACTGAATCGTGAAATTGAATCACTCCAGGAAGGCAACCGCGTGGAACTGGAGAAAATACGCCGACTTCCTTCATTCCTTTTGAAATTGATTGAAACACCGTATGAAGAAGACAAATTAGCGGCAGTGATGAGGAGGGCTGTGTGTCGTACGCTGTGCCCCGGAGAAAGGCGCATCCTGGTTTTTTTTTTTGTTTTTTTTTCACGGAGAGAGAGAGTGTTCATGAGATAAGCACCGTAATAAGACAGACACGAGATCCAGTTTATTCAGTATGTTAATGTTTGGTGCCAAAAAAAAAAAAAAAAAGTCAGAGTGGACTGTTCCACTCCGGCGTAGCCAGATCCAGCATTAGCGTAAATGTTTTTCTTCCAGGAAGAAGACTCATTAAAGCATGTAGACCATTAAAGCCTGCCAATGCTTTGCTTGTTAGTGCTCTCTTGGGATTTAATTGGAAATCATAATGAAATACAATGGCATGGATGGAATTCATAAAGGAATTAACTGATTACTTAAAAATGTAATATTGTAGAAACGTTTTATCCCTGTACCTGCGTGCGCGTAACATGAAATAAACGTCTTTTGAAAATGAAATAAAAGATTTCGTTTCTTTTTTTCTTCCTTTTTTTTTGAAAGTTTGTTGAAAATTTCATTGACACTAGAAAAAAAAGTACAGCACGTTGGAGCGTGCGAGTGGTCAGGACGAAGAAAAACCACATTCTTTAACATTAACATTCATTCATCCTTAGTAACGGCCTGGTCAGTTTAACTTTGAATAATGATTTGCTTATATTTTGGGCAATAAAGTAAAGAAATAAAACAAGAGGTCACACCCACTTGGGATTTAAATCCAAATAACACACATACACATATCTATCCATCTATCTATCTATCTATATATCTATCTATCTATCTATCTATCTATATATATATATATATATATTTGTACAGATATCTATAGAGATACTGTAGCGTAATTGTGTAACGGTGGTGACGGTGAGAGAGATCCACACACAGTAAATGCTCTACTCTTCACCCTCTCCAGTCTAAGCAGTATTACTGAATCGGTCATTTTATTTTAATAATCTCATATGTTGTGACTTTTGCTTGAATGTGTGTTTTTGTGATGACTGTAGTCATTTTGAGCTCCGCAGACTCTTGTCCCCTGGTCGAGGCGCTCAGGATGTACTGTTATTTTTTTCTTTGGTTCTAAAGCCAGGATGAAGAAAAGGATTAAATGGAGGTGAGAACGTTTTTGTAAAATGGCCGTCATGTGGTCTCGGACTGAAGTAAATGAACTGTAAACGTTCGGGGCTTTACACTGATGGTCCTATGGGATTACTAGAGCACACACACACACACACACACACACACACACACACATACAGAATGAAAAACAAAAGCAGCGTACACACTATTAATGTGCATCAGTACTCTGGTTACAGCAGGGGCTTGAGAGCTAATGGGGGCAAGAAATATTTACTAATAGTGCAGCTGAGAGATTTTGCATGAATTTGTGTGTGTGTGTGTGTGTGTGTGTGTGTGTGTGTGTGTGTGTGTGTGTGTGTGCATGTGTGTAAAACAGATAGCAAGAGTGGAAGAGGGAATAAATAGAAGAACTGTGGAAAAATAATTATGCTAACAGATAGCAAGCTGCCCAGACAGACAGACAGACAGATAGACAGACATATAGATAGTCAGACAGACAGATAAACATATAGACAGAAAGACATATAGACAGACA
>JAOVYU010000024.1:16826618-16836914 GCA_025674565.1 Synodontis membranacea
GTTCACTAAGAGTTCCCTGTTTACTAAGAGTTCACTAAGAGTTCCCTGTTTACTAAGAGTTCACTAAGGGTTCCCTGTTTACCAAGAGTTCACTAAGAGTTCCCTGTTTACTAAGAGTTCACTAAGAGTTCCCTGTTTACTAAGAGTTCACTAAGAGTTCCCTGTTTACTAAGAGTTCACTAAGGGTTCCCTGGTTTCTAACAGTTTGTTAAGGGTTCTATGTTTATTAAGTTTACAAAGGGTTCTGTGTTTACTAACAGGGTTCCCTGTATTCTAAAGGTTTATATTTACTAACAGTTTGTTAAGGGTTCCGTGTTTACTAACAGTTTACTGAAGGTTCCGTGTTTACTAGGAGTTTATTAAGGGGTTCTTTGTTTACTAACAGTTTATGAATCGTTCTGTGTTCACTAGCAGTTACAGAAGTTTCTAACTGTTTAGATGGTTTTATATGTACAAACAGTTCAAACAGTTTCAAAAAAAATTCTGAAAGCCCTGAACCATCGGAGTCCTTTAGGAGGACCTTAGCCGATATTTGCCCTGAGGGTGTGTCCCTTCCATTAGGGTTCTCATGTAGACTGTGCTTTGTGTTCCAGATGACTTGCCTTATCTGAGGTGTCCTCTCCACGTGGTGCTGAAACTCACCCCTGTGGCTTACGGTAAATAGTGTTTGCTGTATTTGGAAGGTTGAATCTCTGGCTCTTTTTATGAGTAATTTTTTATCTCAAATAAACTATATGGCCAAAAGTATGCGCATCCCCACCATTACACACGTGCTTGTTGGAACATCTCACTGAATATTTATTCCCAAAGTGCTGTTATAATAAGCTCCACTCTTCTGGAAGGATTTCCACTAGATTCTGGAGCATGATTGTGTGGATTTGTGTTCATTCAGCTACAATGTCGAGATGTCGAGGAGGTTCCAGTTCATCCTAAATGTGTTCAGTGGGGTTGAGGTCAGGGCTCTGTACAGGACCCTTGAGTTCTTCCACTCCAACCTTATCACACCATGTCTTCATGGAGCTGTCGTGCTGGGGCAAGTTTGGACCACTTAGTTCCAGTGAAGGGAGATCGCAAAGCGATGACATCATATACGTTTATGTGAATCCGTCTTTGGTGCAACAGTTTGAATGAGAACCACATATAGAAGAGATGGTCGTGGGGTGCACATACTTTTGGCCACGTAGTGTCATTTTCAGATTAGATAATGTTCAAATGAATAATGAAATGTACTGCCTTTGAGTCATCATGATACCAGGACTCTAATTTTTAAAGAAATGAATGTTTATTGGCACTGAGCGTGTTCTTTGTTCATTTTTTTTTTTTTTCAGGTTGTAAAGTGGACATGTTCGACCTGAATGTTGAAGCTGTGAACACACACCGGAACAGACCACTCGTAAGAGCCGGGGGGTCTTTTTAGCTCTTTTTTTGAGAGATCGATGAATGAATGACTGTCTATGGCTGCTATAACGCAAGTGAAGACTTGTTTTATGGATGAAGACATTAAATGTAACTATAACCAGATAAAAAAAAAGTAGTCATTATTTTTTTAACGTCATTATTACTAGATGTAGATCGTAAAATATTTCCAGACATTATATTAACAGTAACTCCACTTCGTCATGTTGATTATTTTTCTCTAACAGCATTTTTTTTTTTTATCCCGAATACATGTACACTGTACGTGTGTATTTATATTGGCAAAAGAATCAGAGATACAAAGTTCTGTCCTCTTTAATGAGGAGTCTGAGTGTCCTGTCATGCAGTCAGCGGCGATTTAGCTGATTGTCGTGTTTAGGAAATTCCTGTTTGCATGCCGTTCTGAGAATAATTCGACGTTGCGGTAAATCCGATAGGAAATGGGTGGGTTAACTAATTACAGCATTTTTACATTATAACTGTCCAGAATGGACCTCGTTCAATCAGGAGTCCAGGCTACAGATCATCCTGATTTTATATGATAAAATTTGATACAGTAATATCATAATTATGACGACATTGATGTTAAGTATATCTGAGTAATCCCTGGCCTAAGATAAGGCTGAAGTTGCAGCGTTTTGAGGTTAGCAAATCCTAAAACAGTAAAATCAAAATGAAAATTTGTTGGTATCTGCCTGCTCTACTGCCGGTGAGGTCACAGATTCCCAAACTATACTTTCAGATGAAAACAGACAAAATGTGTGGATCTCACCTAGTGGACTGTAAAATGATAATAATGATAGTTAAATAACTATAGCCTTGAGAGCATGGACGTTGCAGGCTAGCTTTTCGACACCGCATGACCTTGGCTTTAACCGCTCACAGACGAGTCTTACACACTGCACCTCTCACCGGAGTCCCGAAGAGCACCTCCTTCCCAAATCCTATTAGCCTATTAGTATTATTTCGTAGGGGAAAAAGAAGTAATGTTTTTTTTTTTTTTTTTATTCAATGTTTTTTTTATACGACGATCCTCCGGGAATCATGTTGTGTTTGTTTTTATTTTTTTTTATAGTGGTAGAAATGTGAAATCATTTGTGAAAGCATTATTATTGTGCTTCAATTTTGTCCCCTCACACAGACAATACACTGGATTCAGGGATCTGCTGCGCGTTTCAGCAGACCCTCGCTCTCATTGGCTGTTTCTCAGCACTGTTCTTGTAACTAGTTTAAGACAACACAGTCGCAAAAAATCAAATATGCTTGAAAACATCAGAACCGCTTCTGTAAATGTATATGAAAATGTCGTAAAGTTCTACAAACTGTTTTTTTTGTAAAGTAAGTGCGCCGTGGGAGCACCGAAGTGATTCAGAGACTGGGAAATTGGAGGCAAAAACTGAGCAGCGCACATTAAGCTTAAGTTAATTAAGGACTCTAGAGGACGTTGGGAAATGGCTGGTTTAAACCTTTTTGATGCTTTTGTGTCAGGTTTTAATTTTTTTATTTTTTTTTCAAAATTAAAAAATCTTGTTCGTTAGTTTTTTTCCTTAAGAATAAAATACTGAAATTTGTCAACGTACAGATGAAATATGAAGGTAGCGTAGAGTACGTGGCGTGGCGTGTGTGTGTGTGTGAGAGAGTGTGTGTGTGTAAGTGTGTGTTATATTGTTCTGTGCTCAGAGGGGATTTTTTTTTTTCCATCATCACGTTTTTAATGATCACATACTGAGATGTTCTGGCCAGGATGTGGCTCTGACTGAGAAACCTAGTCATTTACCGAATCATGCTGAATATTTCACTTGAATAGTGTTTTCCAGCAGGAAGCTGGTTTGGCAAATTACCCATAATCCTCCACAATGCTGCTGTTGCCAAATTGTGTAGTTTGGGCAAATCTAAAAGAGCTTCCTGTTCGCTTTGATTGCACCCTAAATAGGATGGTGAGGAATGGTGTAGAAAGCTTTGTGTCTGTGTGCGTGTGTGTGTGTTTACCATCATCTGGAAGTTTATACACACACATTTTCACTCATGATTAAAGTATTGGCACACTTGATTGTGTCTGATTGTGACAATACAGTTTGTTCCTCTTTAGTTTCAGAATTTTAATTTTGAATAGTGTTTTGCCGCTCGTGTCTTACAAACTCCAGAGACGTGGAGTCGCAGAGAAACCATAAGAAATCTACAGGTATCTTAAGCCGTTTCTGAGCGCCTGAGGTTGGACTTTGTATCCTAACTTTTGTTTTTCTTGCAGTGTGGGTGTACAGGCTGGACCACAGTGACTGTTAAAAGCCCACAGCACTCGTTTGTTTGTACGCTCCCACTGTGACGCCTTAAAAAACCCACACCACATAAAATAAAGATAGTCACAGAAACGTGGGGTTTACATGGCAGATTTTCCCTGCAGCATACAGTTAAAACCCCCCCCCCCTCTCTCTCTCTCTCTCTCTCTCTCTCTCTCTCTCTCTCTCTCTCTCCCGCAGTGTAGAGTCGTTCAGCATTAGCTTTATTAGCTAGCCCGGAAACCTCGTTTTTAAAGCTTTTTAAGTGCGTTAATACATACGCACGTAAAAACGTAGCGCTCTGTCCTTGTGTTGTAAAATATTAAAAAAAAATAATAATTTAAATCTCTCTCTAACGTCTTAGATTTCTCTCGATATTTTCTGCACTGCTTCTTACCCTGCATTTTACTGTATTTTGCATGTTCTCGTCAGTGTTCGGAGTCTGGATACGGTAATGATTCCACCTAGTAAAAACAAAATGTTCTAGCAACATCAGATCTCGTCTCGGTTGATGTGTGTAGTGCAGCGGGTTGATGTCTGATGCGTCAAGTTGGAGTTTGAACCTAGACAACAAAGGACAACTTCCATTTAGTTTGAAAATAAGGAGTGAGGTTCATTTCTTCCTCTTGTTGGACAACAACTGGCACCTACGCATAAAAGAAAATAATAGTCTGGACACAAAACCTGTTCGGTGTATTCCCAGCCTCAGCCGTAAACGTGCCCTCCCCCCGCCCCCTCAGACAGGTCACGTGGTTTGGACATCAAGGTCCTTTAAATAGAGCTGTTGCAATTTCTAACCACTGTTGTGTCTTCTGTGCTAAAACAAAGGGCAGGCAGCTGTAAGCTTCACGGATCATGTGCTCTCTGCCTCTAAACACTTCATCTCAGACTTGTTTAGTGTCGGAACACTGATGCTTTTGAAAACCAAGACAAAAGTTAAAGATTGAAGACATATTTGAAGACACTGTGGAGAAAAAAGTGGATTAAGGATAGTCCAAAAGCATCAAAGGTGGATAAAACATTAAAGAATTCTTACAAATGAAATGTCTCTGTTTATAAAAGTCAGTAATTTGTTAATTTTTTTTTTTCCCCAAAAACCAGATTGAAAAATAGATAATAATAATTAGAATACGTTTTTGTACAGTACTCCTTTCTAAGATATCGTCTATATTGTGATACTTCTCTAAAACTTGAGGATTGATTTATTTTAATTAAACTTATGGAAGCTATTTTTTGCTCAAAAGATTTTAACCGAATTAAGAAAAGCTGTGGTCATTTATAAGTTGCGTTTTTAGCTGTGCATTTTTCCCCTGTATTTTTAAGTGTTAAAATTTTTAGTAGTTTTAAAAGAAAAAAAATATCGAATGGGTATCGATGTCATCTGATAGTCAAGGATTACATTTTGCTCATCTCCAGGAACAACCTACAGTACAACAGTGTTAATAAAGTAAGGAAATTTAAGTAATAATAAAAACTGAATGAAGAATGAATGTAGGTAAAAAGTGTTGAGGGTTAATAAACAAGTAAATACCTACAGTACGTTACGTACAGTATACATTTCATATATAAAATGCAGCTTGAAATATTCAACTACTACTAATAATAATATAAATCATTAAGAAAAGTAAATTAGTAAATATCAATGAAATAAAAAAATGTATAAATCCTGTAAAATCTTGAAGCAGCAAAAAAACGTTTTCTTGTGCTGAAACTGGTGTCCTGCCAACGTTTCTTTCAGTCCTTGTTTTTTTTACTCTGCTTGTACCAGACATAGGGAACATTGTTCTGTTGCCAAAAAGTGCTCTTTACGTTTCCTTGTGTAAGTCACCGAGCATCAGCGTGTCCTCCTCCTCACCCTGGCTGTTCTCTGTGTGCAGGCCAACAACAAGCAGGAAGTGGCAGTGAGGAGGCACAGCTTCACTCCCATGTCCAGTCGGGACCAGGTGAAGCGCCCGCGTGTCTTCAGCGTCGGGAACCCGCCCCGCACCCCTCTACCTCCATCGCTGAGCTCCACGGATTTCCCTGAGGCACAGGAGAATGGCGAACTCGCCGAGAAACAAGTTAGATTTCTTACTCTCTATGTCTGCCTCTGTAACACACACACACACACACACAACATTTTTTTTTTTTTAAAAAAAGCATCAATATTTAGAAATATTTTCTTACTGTTTAACTTTAATTGCTGACCTTGACATGTCCAGTTGTGAAATCTGTAAACAACGTGAACAAAAACAATGTTTTTCTAATCATCCTCTATCCAGTTTACACGAGCCTGTACCCATTGTAGCCTCAGAATCCTATTTTTGGCTGAAAGGAGATGCTTTTCTGCTCACCACGTTTGCAAAGAGTGGTTATTTCAGTTCCCATAGCCTCACTGTCAGCTCAAACCAGTCTCGACTTAGTTTTGCGTTTAAGCTGCAAGGCTAAATTTTCAAACGACTGAAAGAATCTGCCTGAGTCATCTTCATTTGAGTAATTCAGTGTGTCAAACAGACTTACAGGTGTGGATTCTGAGTCTCTCTGACACGCCTCTATCTACGCAGCGAACAAAAAAGACGTCACGGACGTCACGTAGCTCCATCGCTTTCCACCTCAGCACCACCTCAGTTCGGTGACGATCCAAAGCGTGATCGTGATCTCAAGCAGGAGCAACGGCGGAAAAATGTTTTGTTAGAAATGATTCAAATGCGAACCTTGTGTTTTGGTTCACAGGAAACGCCGAATTGCACAAGTCCTGGAGATTGAGACGATGGATAGAAGTGAAGACATGCAAGCACTCTCTCTCTCTCTACCTGGATGAGTCACACTCACACCTTACACCATCTTGTGTTCCACAGCCAAGCCCGGAAACTGGTTGGCTCATTTAAAGAAAACAGTTCAGCAAAACAATCAAACGTACACACTGTTCTCATTAGAGTAGATGTAGTCATTTAGCTGACACGCTTGGTGTCTGAGGTTTGCAACGGAGCTAATGTGGCGAACAATTCATCAGATACACACACGTCCACAAATCTTCATATTCTTGCTTCAAACAATGATATAAGCTACGGAATCCTGTTACAAAAGACCATATTAACAAATTACATTTAAATTTTAACTAATGAATCGAAATTATTTGATATTATCTAAAAGTGTTCTTGATTGATCAATTTTAATTTGTATGACAGCCTGCGTTTTTGTCTTATTAACTTTCAAAAGTGATCCTGAGTGTGACCAGGAGCTAACTTTTTTTTTTTTTTCCTTCCACAACATTAAATGTGATTAAAAATTGATATGCTGCCCTTCAACAAACAAACGGTTGGCAAATTGCTGTGACGTAAGTGGAATAAAATACTTCACGATGTGCTGGTAAAGGAAAAGTAGAACTTTTATCCATATCAGATCCATATCATTACGCTACGTGAGTGATGATTATTTTCCTCCAACAGCATGCTCCAGAAAGAGCTTTATTCGTTACTTAGGCTCCACCTTTATAGCAGAAAAAGAAAGTGACATGGACGATAATATTCCATATCGTCGTTGCCAAGGTATTACGATATTATACTTACAGTAATTTGGTCATGTGCACTTAGAAGGAAAAATATGAAGATTTTGGCTCGTATTTAGCTCCAGTGCGAATCTGAAGATGTAAACGGACACCAAACATGCCTTCGATTATTTTATACGTGAATCTAACTTTTTTGTTTGTAAGTCACGTTGGATTTGGAAGTATTTGCCCAGAAATTACGCACACAGTAAATGTCCCTGTGCCTTTGTACCCAGTGTTGAATGGATTATGTGACCATTGCATGTTTCATGAAGTTCCCTGTTTGAATGATTTATGAGACATTAGGTCGTCTAAGAGCTACGAAAGCCGTTACTGAATCTTCGGTCTGTAACTGTGCCATGATCACGTGACTCTGTAGTGGGATAATGAATCAGCCAGGAAGCATGTTAACTGTATTACCAGTCTCGTAATCCTTTTTCGACTAATCCCAGAAACTCAGACAAGATTGTGTATTGCACAATCAGAATGACACAACAGAGATGATGGAGGAAGAAACATCCTTCCCTCAGAAACACCCAGTTTTCCTTCGAAACTTAATCAGTCTCTTACATGAATGCTAATGAAGTCTGTATTGCTTTGTACAGTACTACTGACATAATTTTGTGCCTTTTATACTCAGTAAAAGGGGCGTGGCCTCTGCAACCGTGTCAGTTCACGGTCTCCGTTCCTGTCGTGCTGCATTTAACTTACCTCGGAAAGCGGAAAGTCGGAGTTCAGACTTGCATAATTTTTGCCCCCCTTGCCTACGAGCTACAAAGTTGGAAAAAACACAAACATAGTTTAAATATAAATTTATACAAGCTATCATATACGCTGTGCTAACTGATGTATATTTTTCTATGTAACATAAAGCTTAGCACATGGAGCTCATCCTCATCCTCATAACATCCCGTAATAATATTTATGGGATCGAGTTAGCATAAGAACTGCTGGGGTTTTTACATTTTCTGTTACAGTCCGATGTCTAGTGAAAGGTCTAATCTCAAGCTAGCGCTACAGGACATATCTGTACAGTTTGTTTTTCTGAGCCGCTGATTAAATAGCGCAGGATCCCGACGGCTGATGTCACCAGTGGGGTATTTAGTAAAGATCTTGAGAAAACGTCTTTAAAGGAATCTCATGTGCAAAATAAGAAGGCATGAATACTTACAAGGAACAAGCAAAAGTTTAAAATGTGAAAAATATGGGGAAAAAAAGGGAATGGAAGTACAGTGTGACTGCAATTACTGGCTCTTGGGAAGCAATGAAAATAATTAACACTGTTAAAGCTGTAGTTTTGAAGCACTTTTTTTTTTTCATGCTCTTATCAGTTTCTAGATTGTTTTCTTCATCGCCTGTCAGGTTTGTGCGATATTGGTGCAATAATCGCCGTCTGGTAATATAAACGTCACTGGATATCATGGTACTGACTAGTACTGCTGATGGGACATTGGGGTAACATTATATCACGATATTGTCTACTTTCCCAGTTCAGTTCTAATCTTGAAAATTAATTTTGCGTCTCAGTCCAGTCATTTGGAGCCACCGGTGACACCGTCCACACACGGAGGAAGTGTAGAAATGTAGATAGTGTAATAAAATGTCAAAATCAATTCGGAATAAACCATTTCTTTCAAAGTGGTTAATGTAAATGCCTTAATGGAATGCCTCAAGCCATCATTTTATCGAATGTTTAAATTTTATTGTTATTATTTGAAAGGTTTTTATTTTACAAGGCTGTTTTGGTCAGAAATATTTAATACACATGTCATGGTTTTCTCATTGTTTTTTTTTTTTTTTTCAAGGATAAAATTGCAGTGGCTTTTCAAGTAGAAGGGGGAAAAAAAATGTATATTTTTCTCCATTCTGTGAATTCTGTGTTTGGTGGCGGACCTGTCTTGTGTTATTTAAAGCTATAAATATGATTAAATTCTTATGATATGATATTGGTTATCAGTGTGCTTTTCATTTTTTTTTTTTAGTTGTTGAATTCTTATTTTTTTCTTTTAGTGCATCAACACCGCTTGGCTGCTTGTTGATGACGTCTCCGATTTTCAACTTTTGTGCTTTGCATGGCATTTAAAGGTCCGTTATGTACAGTAGGCATCGACCACTTGACTGTTTGTGAAACACTTCAGAAAACCACTACGTTTGCTCACACAATAAAGGCAAGAAAACCAAACAAGGCTTGGCTCTGAATCGTGCTTTTCCATCTCAGAGCCAACTTTCTTTCAGTGCCAAAACAACCCGGCCTAACTATTTATGACCTCGTTTTCTTAAGACATGCAGACAGAGACGTGGGCTCTTTATGCCTGTCATGATCTCAGGAGTGGCTTCTGACGCCCGTTTCCTGTCGTCTTGGTTCCAGCCTGTTTACTCCTGAAGAAAAACAGGCTGGAAGTCAAAATGGCAACTAAAGTACAAAGCAGTGTGTGTTTTGGTTTCGAACATGGCATTGACTGCAATATTTAAGATGGTCAACCACAAAATTTACATGAAACGGAAAGGAAAGCCTGAATAGGCTATGTGATGGAAATCTGTGGTACCTGTTCGTGTGCGATTTGTGCAATGAACATGAATGATATTCAGTTTAATAGTGTGTAGGCTCAAAGTGCCAGTATGTGCACTCAAATGGACATTACGATAGTTACGACATGAAGGTGGAGTGCGAGGTGTTTGTGTGGAAAAGCAAAGGCGGTACTTTATTTCTCTGGGCACGGAGTGAGTCAGAGGGTAAGCTTCTTACATTCTTTGAGCCTAAACAGGATAATCTTGATGTTATAAAAATAACAGGGAAAATGAAGCTTATCAAGTCAGACAGGAAACCATATGATGTGTAAGAACATTCTGGTAAATCAAAGTGCAATGCGTTTTTTTATTAACTAACTTCTTTTAGTAGGTACCACACAGAGCCGAGTATCATCATCTTGCAAGACTAAGCATGCTCCAGAAAAATACTCTTAGTCTATAATGACACAGTTCTTAATGACAGAGCAGTGTTCCAGCGTATGCTGCTGAGAGTCATCTGCGATCACTGTTTCCAGGATCTGTACTGTTTTTTTTCTTCTACTACTTCTA
>JAOVYU010000024.1:16879931-16889931 GCA_025674565.1 Synodontis membranacea
CCTGTTATTTGTAAATATACTCTTGCACATTCAGAGTTTATTATTATTATTATTATTATTATTATTATTATTATTATGTTTACTTTTTCTACAATTTTGCACATATTTAAAAAAAAAATTTGTTTCAATCTTTATTTTATAGACTTTTTTTTTTTTGTTATTTGCACAAAGTATGAGCGGTTCAGGATACATTTCACTGCGCGTTGTACCTGTATAACTATGCATGTGACAAATAAAGAATCTTGAATATAACTGGAAGGTATGGATTGGTCGACTGCTTTCTGTACCTTTATGATGAATAAACTGCAATGCACATTGAAGCCCCTCCATTCCTCCTCAAGTTTTTAACACTATTCTTGCATGGAGAATGACGTCACCACCCCACCCCGCAGGACAGGGTCCTCCAGAGAACTCCATGTACTACCATGGGTACTATTACTGTATGTAACAGTAAACAGGGACATTTACTGTACTCGACCAGGGCATGGATGGTTCTGGGTATGGATTAGCAAATGCGCTGTGGCACACCACACTCCCTGGTGGAGAAGTGTTACAAAAGCCTCTGTTCCACAAAGTCATTTTCATACTGATTTTATGAACTGAGATCGTTTTGGGATGTGGTCTCATCAAAAATCCATCAAGTTAAGACGTCTCTAAGCCAACAGAAACCCTGCTCGACTGACTGACTAACTCGGACATGTAACGAACAAATAAAATTAGTGACCGCATTGTGGAAACACTGTACCGAGAGACTGATTTGCGGACAGTTAGATGGACTGACTGAAACGGCTGGTGAACAAAACGACAGAAATACAATCTGACTGACAGAAATACCGACCGGTTCTTTTCCAAATCCGCACACAGCTGACCAGCAAAAACAGATTTAGGGTCTGCCATCTTTACAGTGATCGAGGTTACGTTTATAGAACGCGGAGAAATGTTTTCCAGGTCTTTAAAAACCGAGTGTTTTTCCTCTTCGGACGCTGTCCCGCTGTCACTCCCAGGCGGCTCAGAGAGGAATCTCATTAATAAGTTCTGCCTGTTCTGTTTTGCTTTTGGTTTTCTAGCTAACAGATTCCTGTGGAGGCTGAGTGACCCTCCTGCCGTCCATGTTGTCTCATCTGCGGAGTGGCTGATGCCTTGAACGAGACCAGAGGCTAATCGTAGGGTGCCCGGTTCAATCCATTCAGAAGCAGAGAGAGAAGGAAAAAGGAAGAGGCCAGCCAAACCACCGTTCAATCAAGTAGAGCTACAAAACACCGTACAAATGTGCAAGTGTGTGTATTGTTTTACCACATTCAGATTATATATGTCAATCAAGAATTGGTTAGACAGTTCATAAGACTGGCTCATGTTAAGCAAACTAGATTAAAAACAACAAATAAAACCCCACCATGCATGTTTGCATAAACAACAAAGTTGCCTTGAATGGTCCAAAGAGTCCAAAGCCATGTTAAGTCCCTAGGTTTAATAAATCCATCACCAAGCAGTGATTTTGTATATAAAAACTGGGCTCCTATTATTGCACATTACCAGCATCAGGAATAAAAAAAAAAAAAAAAAGGAGAAAGGCAATAAAAAGTCAGGAGGAAGCAAATCAAACAAGCAAGACTGAGTAGAAAAGCCTCATGCTGGGTGACCGCTGTACTGGGTTAGAGCAAGCCGAGGCATGGCTCCTGCACTGGCTCCCGAGTTTCTGCGCATATGTCTGACATACTATCATATGGACTCAAATCTGGTGAGTAAGTGATTGTGTAGTCAGCTTTCATTTTATGGCTCCCCAGGTTCCACTGAATTATTTTTCATGACTAGACTAATGGTAACTGGAACGTATGGATCGAAATGGAGCGTTACAATAGGACAATGAGCACATTGTGGAACACTTAAAGTGGCTTTGCAGAACACCCCATCGCTCATCAGGTACCGAGGACTCTACAGCACAGACTGAACCCAGTCGAGGGGTCACGCATACAAGCCAACGTTGATTTGGGATCAGATTTTACTTTTAAAATCGCGATTAAAGGCAGGTATAGACCACATCAGCATACTTAAACACTTGACATAAATATTACGCTTGAAGGTTGGTCAAATAAGTTCTACGGAATACAGGCCTTTCAACATACAGTACTTACCGTAGCATCGGCTTTAATCTGAGGTTAGACAGAGGTTAAGCCTTAGACTTGGAATAGTTCCGTAGTAAATCTCCACTGACAGGATGGCTCATTTAAGGTGAGCTAATATTGCATCAGGTTTTCTAGATACAAATATTTGCTCTTGTATGAAAGTCAAAAACTGATTGATGATCGAGGTTCTTACTTGAAAGGTTTATATGAACAGGAGAGCACGAGGCCATATTTGATTGACTGCTACAAAACGCTTCACAAAAAAAACTTGACAAGAGGACAGTTAACATCATCCGTGCCTTCGCTAACAAACTCCAAAATGTTCTCGTCGGTAAATTATTAGCCTAAGGAGAGTTAAGCAACTTGAGCTATGCATTAAGAGCTGAAGATTCGGGCCATATGAGAAAAGGGGAAAAATTGTACAGACTTTACGTGTACTGTACATAGCATATTCATAGTGTGATATAATATGACTGTTCTCCCAATATCAAGCATGTGCCACTCATTACTCCTTTAAAAGAACACTCAAATGCAGATAAAATTCCATGGAAAGAGAACTGAATCGTAACTGGCCAGGTATAATCAGATTAGAGGAGGGATAGGGATCTGATAGGGAGAATGACAGAACTAGCACTTACCTAGCTTGGTAAGGTTGGGGGTAGGAGATGGGAGAGAAGATCCAGGCCCTAACTGGCAAACTGGACGCAGGTTCTACCTGGTTCTGACCCTGTAAGGTCAGGAGATGGGGAGACAAACCCAGGCCATGACTGGACTGGTAAAGATACGTTTCACTTAATGCTGAGGGATGGGTGGGGGTTGGAGGTTGGGGTGTTTGGACTACAACTGGGTCTTATCTGACCAGGTAAAATCAGGGGGACTAAGCATAAGGATGAATCAGGGCTGGGACAGAACAGAGACAGAAACCAGGTCCGGTACGTTTCCTATCTGGCCAGGTATGATTAGGGAGTGGGATACATGTAGGACTTCATTGTCCATCTAAGGTCAGGTTGGGGGTTGGGGAGGAAAGAGATCCTAGTCCTAATTGGCTAAGTACTGTAGATGAGCCAAGCCAGGCAAAATAGAAGGAAGTAAAAAAGAGTCAGGGCAAAAGACAGAACCAGGCCTAGGTAGACCCACAGGGAGAAGACAGCCATGACTTACCTACACATGTCTTGCCATCGGAGTGCAGGGCGAACTTCATGTGACAAGAACATCGCGGCCCATGGTCCGTCTCCTCACAGATGTGCTGACAGCCACCGTTACCGTAGTTACAGGTCACTGAGGGAGAGTAAAAAGAAATGAGAAACCAAACCAGAACAAGCACAATCTATTCTTATTGATGCCCAACATGACCCATGGGCAGGCAAGTCCAGTCATGGTGCCATCAGTGACTCTCTCTTGGTCCTGTGATTAAATCTGAACTTCAACTTAAATCTGAACTGAACTGTGATTAAATCTGTGAACTTCACTACAGTAAACCCTCGTTTGTGGCGGTTAATCTGTTCCAGACTCTACCGCGATAAGTGAATTTCCGCAAAGTAGTAAAAAGTTAATAAAAAATAAAAATAATTGACTCAAGACAACTGAGCGCAATCCGCGTTTTCACTGTCTCAATCAACTTTCTAATGAATATACTGTACTTGAAAAAAAAGTGAAGTGAAGCCGCGAAATTCGAAGCGCGAAGTGGCGAGGGTCGACTGTATATCAAATGGCACTTGATCACTCTGGGCAAACTACCTGCTTAAAATTTTAAGTGTTATTTTAGGAACTAAATGCTCCTTAGTGGGTAACGTAACAGTCAAAATACAGAGTATTAAAAAAAAAAGTCTCCATGGAACATTTTTTTCAGTCTACAGAGGTGAGATTGAAAAGTGTGTCGACTGGAGCAGGCAGCTGATGACAGAAGGAGAGCAGGGTCTTGTCTTCACACACGACACACCACAGCTTTGTCTACACATGCCTTTTTACTGTTCCATCTCTCCTCTTATGCCCTTTTCAGGGAGTAGAATAACACTTCTGCTTCAGTGTCCTCCAGCTAGTCCATCTAGCAAACCCAGACAGGACTGACAGCATGAACTCTATGACACAGCAAGTACTAAAACCTTCCACCTTAGAGGCAAACTATCTCCAGGGATTACCAACAATACATCATGTATACGTTTAGGACTAGAAGGTATGTTCTCAGATGTGTCCTTGGACAAGAAAAGTGTGTTTGGAGGGTGTAACGTCTATTTATTAAAAAAAAAATTAAAATAAAAAAAATGAACCAGTAGAAATGGAATGGAACAGAAATACAGCGGTGCATTGGAGCCTCTGGGAATCATTGAGAATCTTGCAGTGCTTTTCAAATCAGGACAGTGACAGATCTACTCACACTTGCAGTCATGGTTGTTCTTGGTGAGCTGGAAGCCCGGTCTGCACTCGCAGGCGATGCCTCCTTTAGGAGCTTCCCTGCAGATATGAGCACATCCGTGGTTTTTGTCCATACAAGTGGGGCCTTCCTTTGTCCCATTCATACGCACTGCAAAAACAAACAGAAACGTTCGAAACAGACATCTGAGGTGGGGTGTTTATCGATAGTAAACGTCATTTCATCATGATACGAATGAGGTTTAGTGTCCGTTAAAACACTCTAGGAGAAATAAGTTCATCGTCTTAATTAATTCGCTGGTAAAAAAAAAACTCTTATCACATGCATGTTATTGGACGTCCAGTCTCACAGTATGTAATTTTATTTCTTTATTACTATTTATTTTTTTTTGTCATAACACAAACATACAGTCTCGGGACCTACGCAAAAGATTACGATAACGTGAAAGTGTTCAATTAAACTTTTTTTTTTTTTTTTAAGCAGATTATTTAATGGACCTATTCAGGACTATTCAGATTCTTATCATTGGATTATTAGTAGATTAGTGCACTGTGTGTAACTGAAAATATTGAAACAAAATTAAGAGTAAAACCAAAGAGCCATGTTTCGGTGAGAATCCTTCACAAATTCAGTATTTCCAATAGTTGACCCATTACAGTAATCTACAGTACACTAAACCTCTATAAAGTAGAACCCTCTTACCGTGCCATTTTTACATTCCGCTGTATAACACCAATGTAGCATTAACATCTAATATGACTTTCTTTCCTAGCCATTAGCATGTCAGGGTAAAGGGGCAGCTTATTAATCAAGGCGGGCAAAACTTTTTGCTCCGGTGCTGTGGGAAAATCACCAGTAGAGAGCGGCATGAGGGTGAACATCAAGCCATGCTTTTCTTCGACTGACCCCTGTCCACGCTCCCGCTCAGCCGTGTTTGGACAGTAAAAGGAGAACCGTGGCACCCAGCCGACTCCAGATCCCATGGTGCATCTGTGTCAATAGCATGTGTCCACAGCATGGGAAACTACCCGGGCTCGCTCGAATTGCTCGGCATTGAGGCGTGAAGCAAGAGATTTGGAATACGTTTGTGGAGATCCAGAACAAGGTTGAGGATTGAGTGTCTGGAGTATTTGCTAAACTTTGACCCGAATTTCAAACGAGCACTTTGTACAACAGATTTAGATTAAGCACTTTTTAAAAGAAAAAAACAAAACAAAACAAAACAACAACAACATGCACCATAGCGCTGTTGAATTCTCAATTCTGATTGGTCAGAAGGTCTTGATTTATTTTCAGTGCAGCTGCAAATCACTGCAGGTTATATATTAATGTGCCCGTTCTGTTGAATTTTAGTAATTGCTAATCCATCTTGATTTCCATGGTGGACGCTTCACATAATAAAACAACATACCGTAGTCTAACAATAAACGGATTCAAAGTTGTGTCGTGTATATATACATATATATATATATATATACTCAGTGATATGGAATGAGTCTCCAGTGTCAGACGCAAAGCTAGTTCTTTCATTTTTTCCCCCCCAGGAAATTTTACGGAATGGTTTGAGGTTCCCTAGCATCAAGCTGCAATTTCTTTTGTCTCACTGAGGTCGGGAGGAACTACTGTTTTTAGCTGCTATAACTTGGAGCACTCTTGAACCAACGTGAAAGTAAAATCCTTCCACTTGCATGGCTTGTTTGTCGCGTTCCTCGGTCCCGATGCACGCCTCACGTCTCAACTCGAAACCCAGTGGACGTTTCTGGCAAGATTTCTAAAAGTTCAAGAATCACAGTAAGCGCCTGGTATTCATATCTGGATTTGCTTAGAAGATATTATCTTAAGTATTTGTGTCATGCTATACATGTATCGATACGAAACAACGGGCACGGTGCAGATTTCTTCATGATGAGCAAAAAAAAGCTGAGCTTGAGGAAAAATACAGCCCACATGCACTTATTCCTTCCATCTCGGAAAAGTAAAACACCCCATTTGATGAGTTCTGCATCAAATTGCTTTCTGCCCCCCCCCCCAACCTCCGAGGTCACCCTTCGTCCTGCAGACCCATCCATCAGGCCTGGCTTGGGTTTGAGACTCTCTGAAGAGTCATAAAGGGCTACAGTGCTGATGCGATGGCTCTTTTTTCTGTGATGTAAAAAAAAAAAAAAAGAGGGAAAAAAAAAAAAACATTGCCAGATTCTTCCCGGTTTGAACTTTGCCGTAGTTATTGTAGGGACTCCTGAGACTCTGCCTTAAAGAAAAATGTAGTTAATTGATTGAAAACAGAGGTGAAGGAAAGGAAGCTGATGGAACGAGGCAGAAACGAGAGCTACGGCGGGAATGGAAAAGGACGAAGATTATAAAAGTGTCTTGACGTCGCACTGATTGGACTTTTCACATAAGCGTACCAGGTGGTTACGGATCTGAAAGCAAATAAAAAAAAAGGGTTTAACGGGAAATCACGATCGAATCAAGGCAGCAAAATTCCAACACGAATAAAAATAGTCACAGCACATTCGGGCACGACACGGCATCCTGCCGTCAGTTGCGTTTGATTGATTCGATTCGATTCATTTTTGTTTCCAGGAAACATTTCTTCCAGGTCCCAGTTGAAACTAGCATGCACAATAACTGATTAGCTTTTACTAGTTGTATTTCTGGTTTTCTGCAATGCTCATTTGAAGGAACGTGTTGCTCGTAATGGTTCCTGGTTGCACATCTGATCTAATATTCTGGTCGTAAACATCTGCTGGGTTCTTGTAGTATTTAATAGCGGAAACCTTCTGTAAAAGAACACGACGCAAACCGTTAAAGCAGTTAGGTCCATCGTACGTGATGGATTTTTCGAATCTTTTTTTTTTTTTGTTGAGGTTTTTTGCAATTTACAAAACACAGAACATGTTATATTGTTGTACTGTTACATGGAGCATGTGATAAGTGTTATACTTCAATACAACATGATTTCATATTTTTAAACGCCGTGTGTTTGCGGAAAGTCTACAGTCACCCTGACTCAACTTTACTGCGGTTGATAAAGCGTCGGCTGTCATCAACTCTGTCAGCACTGGAACGCAGGGGCTGTGTTATGACCATGACCGTGCATATTTTTCATCAGGCTGAGATAAGCCCAGACACAAAAGTAATATAATATCGCAGGTATCAAAGCTCTGCTCACTGGAATTTCAAAGGCCCGTGTTCGGATCTCCTTGCCAACCATAACACGGGGTCTGACGTGCGAGCGGCTGTGTGACGCCAAAGCCTCCACTTTTCACTAACACCTTTTTGCAGCGGTGAAGAAACTGAAAAGCCTTGCTGATTAGCACGAGCCTGGTGTGTGACGAATGCTCTGCTTGACGCCCGTGAACCGTAGCGGCGTAGCACACAGCTGTCTCTTTTTTTTTTTCCCTTCCCTGTCTCAGCAGATCCGCGGCTAAAGACGTACGTAGCTGACACAGGGAATGTAACACAAGCCATTTAGAAAGAAAACAAGCGACACCTATTCATCCTCTTCCAGAAGCGTCTGCGTGGTGGACTCATCCGCGTCTTGCGATCACTGGAGTGTTTTATTCCTCTTAAAACAACTATTGATATAAAATACATTTTTAAAAATAGTGCATTTTCCTGTAACCCCTGACTGACACTGGAGACTCCTTCCATAAATGCTAAATAAATGTCATAACAGTACCAGTGATGCTTTCTTTCTTCTTCCTTAAAGACCTTTGATTGAAAAAAATGACGTTAAATTACGTCCGCTCGCTGCCGTGCTGTTTCACCTAACAAATAACGAAGTCGAGCATTTGATCTGTAGTTAAATAAAAAAAACTTTTTTTTTTTTTTTTTTTTATTGACCCAGACTTTTGGGACGCCCTGTACGATCTCTACAACGATGATCAGATGCAACAGATCGCAACTCGGCCGGTCTCCACTCAATTATCAGTTGGTTAGACAGATGTAGTCATTAAAGCTACCTGTAAACTGTGGCCTTACACCTTCCAACAGCTCTAATGAGCACCTATCAGCCCACAGACCCATAAAGCGGGATTTATGGAGTACTTTTACACTTCTGCATTGGGGATGGAAAGGAAAAACAGCAGACACATCTGAACCGCAGGTTTCAGCCAGTGAGTACGCGGATCCCATAAACGCAAAACCCTAGCTTTAAGGAATAAAACGCAAACAGGATGTGCTGTTAACGGGGAACAATCAATAACAGGGTGATATTTAAATACTTGCAGCAAAGTTGAATATCTTCCAATATTAGCACTTCCTGATGTCTTTTATTCCTCTTAAAACATCTATTGATGTTAATTAATTAAAAAATGGTATGTTTTTCTGACTGACACTGGAGACTCCTTCCATAAATGCTAAATAAATGTCACCTTGAACACAGACGACTCGTAGGTCAGATTCGATCGAAATCCAGTTCGTTTTCAGTACGTTTCCGAACGACTTTAAAACGGGACGAGATTGGAAGCTGAATCAGACTCCAGTCAGGATACAGATGTTTGATTTAGGAAGCTGTTTTTCTATAAAATACTGAATCTCTTTGCGAACCGCTGAAGCAACAGAAAGCTATAGATTAAGGTTTCTTCATCCTTCTTTGAAAAATCACTCTCTCTGCAAACAACTTCATGAAAACCATTCCAAATGGAAAAAAAAAAAAAAAACCCTCTCCAGTTTCTTTATATTTATTCCCAGTAATCAGTCCAAGTCCTGCTTATCGCTAACTCTGGCACGCTGGTGCCACGCCACGGTGCATACGGCGAGCCAGCCAGCAGATGATTATACGAGCATTCCTCCTGTTTCCTCTCAAATAATGAAGCATTAAAACGTTTAACGAGCTGATATAAAAGCCAGAGAGTGAGCGGAAACATGGAACAGGAGCAGGCGAGGGGAAAGAAAATGTCCCGGTACTAAAGGACACCAAAAAATTGTTGTTTGTTTGAAGACTTTCCTGTTGTGGAAAACGTCCCGATCGTTACAAGGCACTGGCACTGGAGACTCCTTACAAAATCAACGTTAAACGAATGTCAACATCACGTCATTCAGTACACATTTTCCTCTGTTCGTTTCTTTCTAAATCGGTTTACTGTCAAACACTGCAGCCGTACCGGTCCATATGAACGAGCTGTCGCTATCGAAACGGTAACGTTTGATCAAGCGCCCGTAAGAACGTAGCATTTATCAGCGCTGTGGTGTAAAAAAGACCATAATTACGAAATGATATAAAGTAGAGATTTTGCGTACTGTTTCCGTGTCGCACAACAGTCCTGGAGAAACAACATTTCACTTTACAAGCTGGATAGACGAATTATAACGAGAACCTGCTTGTTGTAAAGCCACTCATGTACAGTAGCTCTGGAAGTTTGCTTTCGTCGGCTTTTCCATTAAACTTCGTTCCAGTTAGAACACGTCACTTCATACAGTTTTACCAATACTAACAATTCAGCTCGTGATTATTCGGAACTTGCGTAAAAGAGTGGTCTTTCTTCGTGCCTGCACTCCCGTA
>JAOVYU010000024.1:16942597-16952895 GCA_025674565.1 Synodontis membranacea
GGGAGAGTTGCGTCAGGAAGGGCATCTGGTGTAAAAACTCTGCCAAATCAGACGTACGGACAAAAAGATCCGCCGTGGCGACCCCTAGTTGGGAATAGCCGAAATGGGAAGGAGGAGGAGGAGTAGTCCTCTAATGAATGTTATCTTATTGTGCATACACATAAAAAGATTCTCTCAGCCCTTTTTATCCTAGAAACTAATTCTAATTCTAATTTCAGAGTCTAAAAAATTAGTGTTGAGAAAATAATCTATTCCTCCTGACTTTCGGCTGCTCCCGTTAAGGTTGCCACAGCAGATCATTGTCCACAGGGTCTGATTGGGCACATGTTTTCACACTGGATGCCATTCCTAATGCAACCCTCCCAATTTATCCAGGCTGGGGACTGGCACTAGGACCACACTGACTTGTGAAACCCCAGCGGCTTGGGTTTTCTGCCTGAGCGCCCGGCTGTGATGACCATGGCATCAACTGGATTAGAATTTGCAATCTCCTAGTGACAGGGCGAACGCCACTCGGGAGCTCTGCAAAATAATCTATTAAATACATAAAATAACATGTACAGTATATAGATAGACAGACAGACAAACAGACTTGTAGGCCTTTCAGGAACTCTCAAAAATGCAGGTGTGGCCAAGGGCAGGGTTTACTTTTGATACCCCTGCACATGAGGACCAAGTAAAAAGTAGACTCGCTAGTGTTGCTCTTACAAATCCACTAGAGGACACTACAACTCTATGGTGAATGAAGTCCTCATTTTTGAGTGCCTGTGTGGCACCTAATACCAAGCAGTTTCTTTTAAACAACTTGAATTGTGTCCAGCGAGTCTTACGACGCAGGTTTACAGGATTCCAAAAAAGTAGTCGATAGTTACTTGATTTGTAGAGCAAAATACCAAGAACCTTGTGTCAATCTACAGTATGTGTCAGAAAATTTCATTTAACGTGTACACATGCAGAAACCTGTACACCATGAAGGTGAGAGCAAGAAAAACAATTACCTTTATACCATGAAAGAGCACAAGGATACCTTTTAATGGGAGGTTTTATGTGTCAGGTTTACACATTAAAGGGTGACATCATTGTAAATTTCCCAAAACGAATGACTTTAGAAAGGTCAAATGTCTCGAACGCGTGGTAAAATAGTATTGCAGTAATGTGAATTACAAGCTGAGACAGGGGTAATGTTACAGAACACTGACTTAAAGCCATAAAGACCTGGTGCTTTTGAATCAGGTCTGACTGGTTTCTCCAGGATTAGACTGCAACCCGCTGAAGCCATGAAAAGAACCCTGAGTATGCCGGAGCTGTGTTTAAATGAAAAACATGGATCGGCATTTTTTTTGTTTTTTTTTGGGAGGACATAACGAAGGCTCTGTGTATGAGTCAGTGCCTGAACAGCCAGGAGACTCCTGGGCAAAAAAAAAAAAAGATCACACCCTGATCATGCCCTTGTCTGTGCTGGCACTCCTGGAAGGCGTCAGATCAGGTTCTTCTTGTGTTTATGGTAACAAACTGATCCAAGATCAGCACTCCTACTGATAGTGGTATGTGACACCATGATGATTCCAAGTTCCTGATATTTTAGCTCTAATGAGGATGACGGGTAAGGCATTCAAGAAGGAGAAGTTTATTCATAAAGAATATTAACAGTTAATAAAGTGCTGTTCAAATGGGAATAACTGTATCCTTTAAACAAGGCTTGTAGGACAATTAAGAACAGCTTGAATATCATTGCTAAGCAATGTTCAGACTGAACTTTGGGGTCCAATGCACTCTAGCCATTATTTTCAATAATGGAGACCTATCTAAGAAAAAAAAAACATTAACATAAAAAACAACAACAGTAGGATAACTTGCTAATGATGAGTGCAAGGGGCTGTCCACTAATGGCAACACCTAATATTAAGTATTTTAGTAAAGACATTTGTAATTATCCTTCACCTTTCCAATCAGATCCTTCAGCTGAATGAAGAATGTAGAGTAGCAGCAGGCCCACTAGTAGAATCGCGATTCATCCACAACGTCTATACTTGCTAAATATTACACTTATCCACCAAAGTAAAAAAAAAAAAAAAAAAAAAAAATTCCAGCATGTCCAAGAATTTAAAAAATGTCCTTAGCTCTGTTTTCATACAGCACCGTTCTAAAATGTCCAGTGTACATACAGAGACCCATTTGTAACTACTTTTTTTCAGGACAGGCTCCCAAGTCCTTATGATGGAGGACCCCCTGTCCTGCACATTCTAGTGTCTTCTCTGTTGTAACACACTCACAAGAAGGAATGTTAATGAACTGATTAGCATAACAGGGGGTTCTCCAGGACCAGGGATGGAAACCTGTGTCTAGAGTAAAAGTACTACACCAAAGCCTCCCTATTCCAGTCTAATGATTAGAAAGTAAAAGGTATACACTGATTCTGGACCAGCAATCCTGTTTTGAGAAGTTACAGTATATTGACCAGTAAGTCCAATATACAGATTCTTGGGAAACCGTTTTTGAACCGTTTAGTCTTTGATCAGTCCCAGTCTCCTGAGAGCCTGCTTGCGGTCGTCACCGTTCGTGCTCTGCGGGGAGATGACCACGCTGATGCCATGTGACCGAAGAGACTTCTGGGGCTCAACCTTTGGCTGTACCGGAGCAGAGATGGGCAGGGATCTCCTGAGCTCTGGCTCTCTGTTTGATTCAGAAGGTATCTGGTCAACGCTAAAGTCCTCAGAAGCAGGTCGAGACTGGTTATTTCGCTGATGTCCAAGTGGAGGCAGCACGTTCCCAGAACTCTCTTCCTGGCTTGTTAACCGTGAGGGACTTTCAAGTGTAAGGCTTTTCAGACCTATGCCCGGTCGCTCAATTGACGCTGATTTCATTTCGAAGGGTTTTGGACTAGGCACCCTTGCGATCGACAGATTTTCTCTTTCTCCTTTTTCAGGGTTTACAGGTAAAAACGAAAAATTAGTTTTTCCTTGTGCCTCAACTAATGTGTGGTGCTCAGCAGAGGTGCTCATGTTTAAAGATGCCTGTGGAGAGGCCTTGTGTGGTGGACTTTGACGGAGGCCAGGGTCAGTTTCATCACTCTTCAGTAAGCCGAGTTTTTTCAGAGCTTCCACGTGAACCTTCTGTTGATTGATCATCATACGATCACCTGGTGAAACAAGGGAATGACCTGGTGTGGGATCTTTGTGGGTTTTGAGTACAATGCTGGAAGGCAGTTTTTTGGGTTTCGGTGCCACAATGGGTGGGCTTTTTGGTTCTCCATATTCCACTACAGTGACTGCGCTGGTATCTGGACCAATTGTTGAAGAATTTGCCTGGTCTGATACATTATGGCCAGGTTTTACCAGAACTAGTGGTACTTTTTCAGGGGCCTTCTTCATTGATGCTTTTTTACGTAAATTGTCTAGGTCATTCGGGGACAGCTCTCCTTTTGGGGATGAAGACGGTGGTGTTAAAGGCTTGTTTGTTTCGATATGTCCATCAAAACCTGGAGGAGGGGCGACTGGCAGGCTATCACTTTGACATGGTTGTGATGGTAATTGGGGTCCAAGCTGTGAGGAAAGTTGTGGTGAGATTTGGGGTTGGCTTTGTGCTGCTGGCAGAACGTGTACTGGCTCATCCATAAAGTCTGAAGGAGGAGGAAGCAGCTCCATTGCCATATTGGATGAAACACTCTTGTGCTTTTGATCTGACCTTGGATTGAGATTACTCTTAGGAGGGTTGTCTTTGGCTACAGCACTGGAAGAGTCAGGTTTGACTGGAGGCTCGGGTATGAAAGAAGGTGGCAAGTCAGTCGGCTCGCTGGATGAGTTAGCATTCGGTCCATGTCGCGCAGAATTTGGAGCTGATTTAGCAGTTCCATTTACTGAATCCAGTAACACTGAAGATTGGTGAGAGTTTAATGCAGTGGGCTTAGGTGCATTAACCAGTGCAGCTGGTTTTTGTTCAGCAGTGGAGAAATCCGTTTTTTTCAGTACTTTGGCATTGCCGTTGGCTAAAATTAATGGAGTTGGAACAAGCAATTTGTTGGGTTTATGGTCTTTTCCCAAAACTTTATTGGGATCGTCATGGACTGCTAGGGCTGAAAGGCAAACATATGGACAGAAAACAGAGAGAAATGTGATACATGAACAAAAGAAACATATCAGAAGACCATAAAGCACAGCAATAGAGCAACTCTGGATGTATGAAAGATGTTAATAGAGGTATTTTTGTGTAACCATCATTAAACCACAGCCCAATTTAAAAGATCTGTTTTAAATCTTAGGACAAACATATTGGGCTCCTACAGCCTCGGAATCACTGATGATTACTGACAAATGACGAAAGACTTTTGTCTGAAATGTCCTGTTTCCCGGGACATTCGTGTTCATTTGACTTCCTGCTTTGTTCTTCAAATATTCTGCTTTACGGCCTTGCCATTGTATGCTAACCCATTCAATAAAGTTTATGATAAATGGGAGCCAGGACACAAGAAAACCCTCATGTCTAAACAAGGATTCTGAAGTCTTTTTTTTTTTGTTACATACTGTAGTTTTTGCAGACCCTGAAACGTGTCCTCACGTGACCCATCGTACTCACCTTCTGGTTTAGCCTGGCTAAGAGCATTAAGGTGAGCCATCTTATTTGTTAGACTGCGAGATGGACGGTCTGAATCGTCAGTTGACACGCCACTGTCGTCCCCCGTCTCCAGAGATTCAATGGTTTCCTCCAGGAACATGAGACATGCGCGTTCCTCGGCAGAGAGATGCTCCATACTGTCGTCACTCTGTTACGAATGGACGGGAAAGTAAGGTAAAGATTGGTTGGCTGGTTGTCTAATGAGCTCACTAGTCACTGTTGTGTGGGCATTGTCTAGTCAGAGCAGGAGATGTAGACAGACGGTCAAGTAACTCTGCTAGTTTGAAAATATTTCAGACTAGATGAAGACAATCAGTCAACTACACGAGGGTACTCCTGGGATAGTCTTTTATTTTATTTAGCGTGACCAGTGCTGTATAACAAAAAGGTTTTCAGAGCCGCGGGTTGCGCATCACTACCCGAACCATCTCAGCTATTTTAAAGTCAGACCACGGCGCACGGCAGCTCGAATAAACCGTCCCGAACTCATTTTTGGATTCTCTATGCATCATTGAGAGTCCACTTCACAATTTCAGCTGAGATGAGAGCATTTTAAGAACTGAACATGCAACATGCTTCACTGATTCATTTTTTTGCTCATTTGTTGCACTGATTTATTTATTTACAGCCAACAAAAAAGCACTGAAACTGGACATGTACGGTGTATGGCTGTCTGTTTCTACTGCGCACCAGATTAAAACCTCCTACGTAAATGATAGTAAAGTTGCAACACAAGAAAGCTACAAAAGCTTCACATCTCCGGGTGTGGCAGCATTTATTTATCAGGTACAGTGTGTTCCAATACTCGGAGCTCGGGATATATCAAATGCACCCTTGTTCTATTACAAGGCAGTAAAAATGGATCAGAAAGTCCTGATATTTGCCTTTCTTATCTCCCCGATGAATAGACAAACTAACCCAGGGTTTTTAACTTCCTTTTGGACTGATCCTGCCCTCAGCACTGAAATTATGCAAGAATGTTCTGACTCTAGTCCCTCTGAGCCATGTATTCTCCAGGTCTCAAGGTTATCGTCCCTGTCATTAGTTAAAGCAAGTTGTTTTAGGCCAAAAAAGAAAGAAAAAAGAAAAAGGTGTCATTTCAGAGGCGCCATTCTCTGAAATACCTTAGGTGTAGTTGGCCTGAGCCAACTGCACCTTAAACTGTCATTCTAGTGCTAGTTTCAGAGCAAACGTTGTCAGGAATGGCAGATGTAATCAAATTTTTTGTACTCTGAAAAGGAAAAACACAGAATGGAGCTTAATCTTAGAACGGTTCAGTGACACCCACAAAACTCCAGAAAAATCTGAACGACATTCTCCAGCAACGGAGCCACTGCAGCGCGTCAGCTACAATACACACCCTAGCGCTTCTTCTGTTTACAGGGCGCTATTACTTATGTCCTAATTAAATGTCTACCCTGATTTCTCTAAATTTATGAAATTGCTTTCTTCGAGGTCATTAACATGGAACAACCGAGTTGTTTCCCAGACTCCGTTTCCAGAATCTCCTTTAGTAGGTTGACGCAAAATATTGAACGCGGACTCAAGAGCTCTTGTACGATCCTGACGTTCATTTCCAAGTTCACTGACTTCTACTCACGCTCGCTCCATGTGACTTCACTAATGATTCATACTCACGTAGCCCGAGTTGATGCTGATCACGCTGTCACAGCTGCCTGCACTGTTCATGCTGAGTGACGATCCTGACGCAGAGTCGCATGGCCAGGAGTCGCGCGTCGGCGCTGCACGTGAGAAGCGACGGAGGATCAAGCGACACCTTCAGGGAGCAAAGGCGCCACGCTGGGAGGGAGAAGCAAAGAGAGACACTGATGCTCAGGCCATCGTTTTCCTTTGCAGTGTCATGCAAGCATTGGTACTGTACAAAGATTGAGAAATCCGTCACGCTCTCGTGCGGTCGCAAAACCTGCGCAGAAGCAAGTCACACCCTACACCTTGTACGTAGAAGTTCACAGCAGGGTGGTTTCATAGTCCGTCCATTTCAATTTGCATCAGCTCGGCTGCACCTTTTTAAATTGTACAATTAAAAGTTCTAAGACTTGGGGAGCTGGATGCCTCATCGCAGACTACGCCCTTTAGCGAACAGGAAAAACATACACTCTATACATGCCATTATACGTTTGCTCTTTTTTTTGGCAAAGGTTTCCAAATTAACTTTCTGTTTCTCTAAGGATCGGAAGGCTGTGAGTTCAAACGCAGCAAATGCCCAACAAATAGTGCATGTGTTTTTTTTTGTTTTTTTTTTTTATATCAAAAATCAATAACCTATTTAAAATCAGGGACGTCATGGAATATTTAACTTAGCTCAGTTTATGTGGGATGCTCTTATGTGCTGCCAGTAATGAACACCTCGTGCTTGTCTCCAGGATTTACACTTTCCTTGTGACTTTTAGGTTTAAGATGGTCATTAAAAACGACTCGTTCGGTTAGCGGTAGATTGAGTGTCTCAGAGTGTCTCTCTGCACACTCACATCATGGATTTACTCATGTCACATGTTTATTATTGGACCGTTCTTTACGAAAGTGAGAATATGTAAAGGAGCACAGTATCAGACTGATATCGGACCGATACCTGATACCAGTATCGGTGCATCCTTTTACATGAACCGTAATGCATTGAAGACGACACAATGTATGACGTATAAAAGATCACAATTTGCGATATAAGTCAAATCTTTTGCGTTATAACCCAAATCTTTTGCGTTTTGGGTTGTTTCGCAAACGTTTTGGGGTATAACGCAAGCATGACTTGTTTTTTTGTTTTCTTCTGCCGTTTTTTTCCCCTCCTCCTTTGTCCCCTTAGGGGCTCCGTAAATTTCCTTAAGAATTCTTAAATACAGACCTTAGCGCTCAGAAACTTATCGGACGCTGCGAATGCTACGACGCTTAAAGCTACAACGCTAGCTTTTGAAAGAACGAACAAACAAACGATAACAAAAAAAAAAAAAAACCTCATCAAAAAGTTAGCGAAACAATGGACAATCCCAGCCTGCAAATCATACAGTAACCAGTGTGTACAGCAGACTCTTCTTGTTTTTCGACGGAGCGAACAGTTCCCGATAACCTTAAAAACGTTTAAAATTATACTGCACTGAAAATCTGAAGATTGAGGATAAGAAAGTTCACATCCAAGCCTTCTGAGGAGTACAAAAATGCACATGAATAGCGATCATTGTTCATGCAGGGAAGCTTTTCAAGTTGTTCAGCATACCAAAGGTTTCAATCTTACCTTGGTAAACCGTGATAAATAAAAGAATGAACACACACACACACACACACACACACACACACTCAGAGACGTCACTGTGCTTGTTCCTCCCTGTAAACCTGAAGAGTGAGTAGGTAGGGCTACACTCGGGGCCTACACCTCTACTCACATGATCATATTTGTCTGGGAAAGTTTGCGTGCTGGTCCTTTTATTCTAGAGCTTTTAGGAGAACTCGGTTTCATGGGAGGAACAATAGCATGAAAAAGCTGGACTGAAGGAGTGCTTTGAATTATAAGAATAAAAGTATAAGTATAAGAATGTGTCGGATAAGCCCCGTGCCTTCCAGAATGACGTCCGACCATCTTTTGCGCATTCTACAACATACTTCAAACGGCCTAGAAAAGTTTCTGAGAAATCCCTGGCATTCTAGAACAAGATTCAGTCTTCCATGGGATGAGAAATGATGTGGGCGAGAAAAGCTGAAATTCAATTCTGATGCCTTTGTTTGAATTCAGAAGTGAAACTTCGTAGTTGAGTCAAATCAAATCGAAATTGTGCTCCATGGACACGAAAACAAGCCGTTTGGGGGAATCGGGGGAAAAAACAAACGCACACTACTCGATTCGATCACGAGTCGATGTTGCAGCCTTTTGAATCTGAATCTGATTTGCAGAAATTAATTTAAACAGATTCGTCCCACTGGAATTGAATCATCTGCTACTGAATGCAAAACTCTGGATGCGCAACTTCTACACCTGAATCTTTTCATTTGAAACCTCGAGCACAACTCCAATCTATCTGCAATTTGATCTACAAAATATTACTTGTTATATATATATAGGAATTCTTACTTGGGAATTTCAACTTGGAAAGGCAAACACATGATATGAGGAGTAGAAGGTTGGGAACTATGGACATTAGGCTAGCTAATGAGTGTTTTAGGTTTGAGTACGGAGTGACAGAAAATCAGGGATGTCAACATTTCCATCTTTTTAATGAAGAACAATGTGGAATAATTATCCCTGAACGTACGCCGGTTTTCCCTAGAATCAGTGAGCAGTCGAAGAAAATAAAAATCTCTTCGGATCTTTCAAGACTAACAAACCAGACACTGTGTCTGAACTGAAAAGCCACTCTGATGCAAAGTAAGCCACGGGATTTAAATCCAGCTCTCGGTCGTCTGTCTACGCTGCTCTTACCACAAACACGGTGGATAATATCTGTCTACTGAGCTTAACTCTCACTCAGCATGTAGAATTCTGTTCTCCTGGCAGGATAATTAAACCTTCACGCCGTTTAGCACCAGCATTTATCGCAACACACTGATGTGCTTCGCAGTCCTGGTCCAGGAATATTCCAGGATTCCTCATCCGAGCAACCAGTCCAATACAATATTTTAATTCACAACGCAACAGTTTGATATTCGATGATACAGCACGATACAATCTGGGATTTTCTGATCGATTCTCCTGATCAGCTTAGCCGAACACTAATTTTGCGACTCGTGACGACGTACAGAAGGACCATTTTTACCGACTCACGGGTTGAATCACTTTACAAATATGAATTCTTTCTTACACACTGACTCTATGTCCTTATTAAATGCTTTACAGTCAATTTACGGTAGCATCAATTCCAGCTTGTAATTTCATAGTTATGGATTTATATGAGAAATCTGTAGCACAACAATAAAGCAATTTAATGATATCAAACGAGATGATATAAAAAATGATATAAAATCTCAAGCAAGAAATATTCTGGATTACTGGATTTCATGAAGTTTTGGAATAAAATGGACCCCAAATAGAGTAAAGAAATTTCTGAGACGTTTTATTGAAAAAAAAAATTCCAGATTCATGATTTACGACTTTTGAAAAATGACTTCTGTTCAGAGTCACTTGACATCGTCGAGGAACTAACAGAGGAAGACTGGCGAGGAAATGGGTTCCTTTCGACTGCTAAGAGCACACATACAACACAACACAAAACAACACAACACAACACAACACAACAACACAACACAAAACACACAACACACGCACAACCTGCAGCTTCTTTAAACAGGAATGCTAGCAACACTTCAAACTTGTAACATAATGTACCGTATAAATGTAACTGCGTCACAACGATATTTGTAATATTAAACACAATTAAAATGGCGATTTCTTTCATGACGAAAGTCAGTGTTTCAATGAATGCAATCAAATTTTGAAAATCAACGGCTAAAGTGAAAATGGGGGGGGGGGGGGATCAGGAAACCGGAATCACGGACCAAAAAGAAAAAAAAAGGAAATGAATTTGTAAAAATATTGCTTCTGTTTTACTACACAAAATCTAGAAATATAAGAAAAAATCCTTCCAGTCGACCTGGAAGTATAGAACAATTTTTATTTATTTATTTATTTATTTTTTACAATTTTATTTTTAACAAAAAGGAAAGAAAAGAAAAAAATCTGTTTG
>JAOVYU010000024.1:17026815-17037546 GCA_025674565.1 Synodontis membranacea
TTATTATTATTGATAGTGTTGCTGTAATATAATAGTTCTATTATAGTATCAAAAAATACTACACAACACAAAAGAGTGCATTCTATACATTAGACTAAAGCTACTTATTATTTTTTTTTGTGTTGTGTGTTATTATTATTATTATTATTATTATTATTATTATTATTGGTATTTTTGCTGTAATATAATATTTCTATTATAGTATCAAACATACTGCACAACACAGTATGTTTTTTTTTTTATTAAAAAAAAATTATTTTATTTATTTTGCATCCACTTTGTGTTCTAATCTAAAAGGAGCTTTTCTTTTCTTTTCTTTTTTTCTTTTCTTTTTTTCTTTTCTTTTTTTTCCCAGAGTGCACTTCGGACTGTAGGCACGAGGACACGGTTAACTCTTTAGTGTCCCGATGATCACGCGCTTCCTGCGCTAAACCGTCAGCTGACTCTAACAGCGCGAGCGACTCTGATCTTCTGACAGAATGAGAGTTTAAGAGCGCGCGCGCTGAGGATCTGTCATCGATCTGACTCCTCAAGTGTGTCGATGCTGAAGAGATACCATTCAGGTCCGTTTCCTGTCCTTTAACGCCATGCATGACGAGACCGAAAGCGATGAAAAGTAAGTTAGTTTGTTTGTTTGACAGTAAGGAAGTAGTTTTATTGAGTACTTTGTGTTTGTGTGCGCTCTACAGTTTTGTCCGCGAACACAAACTCTTATTTATCTCCAGCTTTTCCATCACACACAGATTATCCCGCAGTGCCTGGTGGCCCTCCTGGCGCCCAACATCACTTTCCCTCCTGAAGAACACCGAGACAAAAATCCTAGATCGTAAGTGATTACACATTTTTAACAATATTACAGAGAATCGTGTCTTTTCAACGAGTCGGATCACTCTTCTCGGCTCACCAGTCAGAGTCGACTCCCAAGTGTCGAATCCCAATTGGATCAGCCAGAAGTTTTTGCTCAATTGTTTAAATAAATTAGTGAACAAATTCCAGTCACATTTATGAAGTACATATTTCAAATGAAAAAAAGGAGGAAAACATTTAAAAGAGTTAAGGAAAAATGAAAAATAAAAAGCCTCCTGAATCGTTTCGAGTCGGCTCCCAGTTGTTCACAGAAAAGATCCGGATCAAAGAGTCGACTCGGTCACCAATCAGATTCGACTCCCAAGTGTCAAATCCCAATTGGATCAGCAAGAAGTTTTTGCTCTAATTAATTGTTTAAATCAATTAGTGATCAAAATATTTTACACGGAAAAAAGGAAAACATTTAAAAGAGTTAAGAAAAAATGAAAAATAAAAAGCCTCCTGAATCTTTTCGAGTCGGCTCCCAGTTGTTCACATAAAAGATCCGGCTCAAAGAGTCGACTTGGTTTTACTAACGCACATATATTTGTGTCATTTTTAAACATTTTAAACATTCGGAACAAGAACAATCCCCAATCATGTATAAAAAAAAATTAATAAGCAAATCAGACCCATTATGTCTGTGCAGATAAAATATGTCAGGGCGATTTATCAATATTATCAATTAATTATTATTATTATTGAATATTAATATTCAACTGTATATATATATATCGTCTGATCCTAACTGATTTCCTTTTTCTCACAGGTGTCCAGAACGATCTGTGGGCTCGTTTCGTCTCTCTGCCAGCTCAGGACAGAATCTGGACTGTCACGGTTACTCATAAAAGTCGCAGGGACGCTCCAAAATCACGTAGGCGCTCATTCGGATTTTTTGCATGTTTACGTTAACGGATCGTTCCTGTTCCACCTTGAAGACTGTTGAGAAGATGCAAAAAGTGTGCAGAACGTCACCAGGGATACTGTCAAGAATTTCAGTCGTTATGTTTAACACTTTTCCTGGACAATGCATTGTTTGAAATGTGTTATTTTGCTGTTTTAATGTCACTGTTATTATTATTATTATAACATTAGTAGAAAATAATAAAAATGAAGACCGTCTATGAGTAGCGTTGCACAAACTTTTGACTGACAGTGTATATATATTAAAGAGTTGATTTTGAAGAGTAAGTAAAAGTATTAAACGGTGCATATGCCTTCCATCAGGATCACCGAAAAATGCCTTGGAGCTCAATTAACTATAAATATGGATTTAAAATAAGATGAAGTGGATCGGCAATAGTAAACAGCACAAAAAAATAACATTAGTTTTCTGTTTTTTTGGGTTGCTTGGGTTCTCTGTGTGCAGGCGCGCGGACTCCGCTGGTGATGGTACACGGTTTTGGAGGTGGCGTCGGTCTGTGGATCAGGAACCTGGACCCTTTGTGTCAATCGCGTCCAGTCTTCGCCTTTGACCTGCTGGGATTTGGACGCAGCTCCCGTCCTCGCTTCCCACTGGACCCAGCGCTGGCCGAGCAGCAGTCCGTCATCTCTATAGAACACTGGAGGCGGGCACTGGGCCTGGAAAAAATGATCCTATTGGGCCACAGCTTGGGGGGTTACCTAGCAACGTCCTATGCCATACAGTACCCCGAGAGGTGAGAGGAACTGTCAGACAAAATTGCCATTAAATCAAGGCATTACTTTGGTATATTTTATATAACCAACCCCTTTTCCAGAACGTCCTCCTAGATTTTTATTTTGATAGCTTTTTTGAGCTCATGTGGCGCTTTAATTGCACACAACACAACTGTAACACTACAAAATGAGTGCAAGTTCAAGGGGGATAAATATTTATGCAACCCTGTGTACATGTTTGCGTTGTGGAGCGTATTACTGGAGCGTGCACTTCAGGGTGATGTGGTCTATCGGCTTATAGCCACAGCGAAAGAGGAAAGGAAAAAGCAGAAGTTCTTGCCGTGACAAAATGTTTAATACAAACAAACAAACAAAAAAAAACTGTAACGGTAACTGTAAATGATGAACATAATTCTGCAAACAAAGACCTGGAAATGAGCACGACACTGCATTTTTCATTTGAGAACAGCAGTAGCTTGAAATGTTTAATTACACAATAATAAGCTATAAATAATATATTTAATTGAATTTTGATTTATTAGGATTTCTCCCCTCCATTTGTTCTCCCACCAAAATACTCTCCTCATCACACAGTATTTTTGATGTGATTATGGTATTCATGTACAGTGCAATAATAAGACATGATTTGGCTGTTGTGTTACAGTTAGGAGGCCACACCCCCCTCAACTGAGTCTCACTGGCACAGAAGCCACACCCCTTTCGCTGGGATTGGCAGGAAGACGAAAGCATGGGGAGACAATCATTCTCTTTCTCTTTCTTTCATCCCTCTAACCCTCTTAGAGTTCGTCACCTGATCCTGGTGGACCCCTGGGGTTTCGAGCCCGTGCCTCCTGAGGGGGTGGCAAGTCTGGGATGCCCGCGCTGGCTGGAGACCGTCATAGCCGTGGCATCGTTCTTCAACCCTTTGGCTGTGGTCCGGGCCAGTGGGCCATGGGGTAAGAAGCGACGTGGTGTTAGAGAAGACCGGTGCATGTGTAGGGTCAGAACCGAATATCTGATTCTTCTTTTATAGGTCCAAAGTTAATCAGTCGAGTTCGACCGGACTTCAAGAGGAACTTCGAGGAACTTTTTCAGGACGAAACCATTATGGAATACATCTATCACTGCAATGCCCAGACTCCCAGGTACACTTTAATACGAACGCCTTTATCACTTATTAAACACTTGACATTTTAGATTTTCTGGATTTATATTATTTATGGACTAGTGGGCAACCGGGGTTTGAGCACTTCAGGTGAGTACTCACTCAAGATCCTTTACTCACTCGCACACTCACACGCAAAGAAACTCAATCTCCAGACAAAACGGCAGCCACATCTTTCACCCCGTGAAGCGAACTCTCTACACGCGGGGAACAAAGCTACAACAACGTAGCAAGCAAAAATGAGGAGGAAGAACAAATACCGAAGGTCGAACACCAAGCGCAGGCTTCAGTAACAATCAGCAAGGCGCTACTAAGCATCAAGCTAACAGGACCAGATCTGCACATGACTTAAATAGTCACGCATTGATGACATCACAGGGAGATCTGGAAAGTGTGACCCGGATCACAGGACGGAACTGCGATGGACCGGACCTCTGGAAAACCTTCAATGGACTCCGCAAACACGACAATCACAGAGCATCCGAAACAGATGCAAGGGATAACAACAAAGTTAAAAAAAAAAAAAAAAAAGATCTTTGTATGTACAGTGCTGTAGATATACTGCATTAAATAAAAAAATGTTTCAGTCTTTCAGTTTGTTGTTTCTCGGGAGAAAAAAAAAAAAAAAGACACACTGTGTTTTTGTGTTTTATTAACTTCGAGATGTTACTTAAGTGGAATTCTTCTAGTGCAGTTCTAGGAAACCAGTTTGGGTCACATCACAACAGCCCATCACTGATCATTTTACTACAACAGCATGTCCCCAAAGTGATTTCTTCCTTACTTTAAGTCCCTCCCTTCTCTTTCTCATTCTCTCTCTTTCTCAGTGGAGAGGTTGGGTTCAGAGCCATGTCTGTCTCCCTGCTTTGGGCCAAGAGACCCATGCTGGACCGGGTCCACCTCTTGCCCCCTGACCTCCCGGTGACCCTGCTGTACGGAGGCCAGTCGTGGATGAACAGTGCGACCGGAGAGCAAGTCGCCCGGCTCAGGCCGAACAGCTACACGCATACGGTGGTATGGGACAAGAATGAGAGATATTCTTAATATACAGTGGTACTTTATTACCCAGAATGCACCACAAGAGTTTGAAATGGCATTTTGGCATCAATGATAAATATTCATCTCTCTCTCTCTCTCTCTCTCTCTCTCTCTCTCTCTCTCTCTCTCTCCCTCTCTCCAGGTTGTTGAAGGAGCTCCTCATCATGTTTATGCCGATAAGGCTGAAGCTTTTAATGCTGTGGTGCAGAGCATCTGTGACACTGTGGATTAATCTGTGATATTAATGTGTGTGTGTGTGTGTGTGTGTGTGTGTGTGCGCGTGGGTGTGTATACTTGTACAGTTTATTACTTTATTACTTTAATGATCAGTGTCACATTTCCCTTTTTAAATAAATGTCCATCACATGAGTTCACTGATCGTTGATTCGATTTGCTAACACACGCTGTGGGGAAATTCCTGACGTGCGACCTACATACATCTACGAAGCGACTTCACTTTAGTATTTAAGGTCAGTGAAACAATGAAAATAAACGTGGATCCTTTGATGAAAACGAATGCTTAATGAAAGCAAAAAAAAAAAAAAAAAAAAAAAAAAATTCTGTTGAATGTTCAGGAGGACCTTTATTGGTCTCAGGATCTCGGGACTGTGTATTAAAGTGATTCTATGTACACAATACAGCTTTTAAACAGTGCAATTAGGCATCAGGTAAACTGTCAGATTGGTCACATTCTGTCATAATTAGACTACAAAACGTGTATAAATAAAATAACCAGGATACTGTATGTAAAAGTTTAAATAAGGAATGAGTATAAATAAACAACAACTAGTGCATCCAGCACTTAAACACCCGTGAGCTTGTTAAAAATTGCCAGGGGGAAAAAAAAGCTTATGTAAAAATTAAGAAAGCATCTTTGGAGTGGTTTTGTATTCAGCTCGTCTCAAATACTTTCAAGCAGATTTAAAAATTTTAAATCCACACTAGATTGTAAGCAGGCAGATTAAATTAGATTAAACTACAGACGCACATATATGAGGATTCACACTTCTTTAAAATTGCAAATTTCAATAAATAAATTCATGAAACTTCATTATTAATTGCAGAGTATGACACAAATATCCAGACCTGGAAGCTGGGTAAGCAGTCGATCCAGGCCTCAGAGCCACCAGGGGGCGCAGTAAGAATGCAGGATGATTTTAAATAACGTGTATATATATATTGTAAATATATATATAATTTTTTCTTATTACAAAAGGGATATCAAGCAGTGGTCAAAAGAATATGTACTTAAAAAATTACATTTAAAGTGTTCTATTTAAAATGTACTCCTAGGGGAAAAATAAGGTTCCTCGAGGGGTTCTTTGGGTAGGGAAAGACTCCTAGCTTCCTAATGGTGGTTGTACTTGGAATCTTCTCTGAAAATCTTCTTCTCGAGATGACCTGCTCATCTTTGATATATAACTCTTTAGCGTTCTAGATTTCTCTCTTTTTTGTTGTTGTTGTTGTTGAGATTGTCAAGAGATGTTGCTTCTACACCAGAATAAGCTGGTGAACATTCAGTGAAACTAGAGTGTATAAAACATTTGTGTTCTTGATAGGACAAGATCTTTGGAAACGTTAGAAAAGCGCTGAACCGTCTAACACTTCTAACAGTGTCATGGAATATGGTTACTGTCTTTACGACGATGTCTTAATTTCTTATTTGTTGCCCCTAGGCCCCTAGGCATAGATGAGACTGAGTGGTGCTGGTCAGTTTGCGTTCCTGTGTGTTCTCACTTCTCTTTTACGAAGATGTCGGCAACGCCGTGAACTTGTGTGAGCTGCTGACAGTCCAGAGAGGCGAGCAGCTTCCTCTGACCAGGCAGGTTTGGAATAAACTTCTCCTTCAGGGTGATGGTCGTCAGACCGCCCACATCACTGAGCGGGAAGGGAAGGAAAGATTGTACAAATGTCAAATGCAAAGCTGAATGATTCGTGCATTAAATGTAAAAAGAATACAACGAGTTGCTTTAGAGAGGCATGACGGAGACAAAAACTCAAATTTACCCATAGGAGATCTCTCTGATGCTCTGCAAGCCCAAGCCCTCGATACGGAACTTCACCTTTTTCAGGACGTGTGGTAAGGGATTCTTAAAGATGATTGCAGCGGTCATCTGTTTACCGACTACAGCATCCCCTATAGGCTGTATAGCAAAATTACAAGTATGTCAGTACAATGTACTAAATCTTTAATGAAAAACTGCCTTTTGGCAAAACAGTGGCAAGTGGATCAAAATAAATCTTCCGTAAATTCAATGTAATGAAAAAAAAAAAAACCCTGTATAACACTGTCAAGCTTTACAGCAAATCACTTGAGGACTTACAGTGATGATAATGTCAGGTGTGCGCAGACGGAAGTTGAACTGGGTGGCCAGAACTTGCTTGGTCTCACTGACTTGTCCAGTTAGGGTGAGCATCAGGGCTGCCTGGTCCACCAGCTCATTCTTATACAGGTCATACGGAAGGGTCCATTCCAAGGTCTGAACTGTAGATGGATCAAGAGGAAAAAAATTTTAATAACAGATGTGGGGAGCTTGAATGGATACAAAGGCAGCTTTTCACTAAAAATAATCACAGTAGCCCACGCTGGTCTAGAACCTGAACTAGCCTGTTAGTCAATGTTTGGTTGTGATGCATGTCCGCAGAAATTTATGAGACACATATACAAGGTGCAAAACCATAGTAAGTACTGGAGTTGGTATGTCACCATTGTTCTAAGGTGGCACCTGGAGAATGTCGCTTTTAGTCCCTCAGATGTACCTCGAGATACAGTACACAGGCGAGTACGTGAACAATGCCACTCGCAATGTGCGCACAAGGTCATGCGTCAACTACAAACTGGCCTTTAGACAATCCACTAGGGGAAGCAGGGTTACTGCCCAGTCTGTCCTCAACCAAGTTGGTAAAACTACCATCTGAACTTGACTGAGCATCTGAAAGTAAAAGGGCCACTTTGAGGAACTCTTGAGGCAAGCTTCAAAGCCTATTTTCCTTTAACACCATTACAATGCATTAGCAAAGATTAGAATAGATAAGATTTGGATAAAATTGTTACATGCCCTACTGGTGTTCAGGGCTTGTTATAGCTGAAATGTCTCCTTTGACCTTTTGAACCATGTCTCTTGACTGAAAAAAACAGCAAGGTGGTACCAATTATTATGATATTCCACTCTTCAATCTATGCCAGGGTACAAAAATAGGCTGCTGCGTCTATCGCAGACAATGTTATCCTGTTAGATTCACCATTCCGAGGCATCGAGGGCTCAGAGGAAGCCGATCAACACCCCCCCAGTAGGAGGCAGAAAACAGCAAGCCACTTTGAGGTAATGCAGGAGAGCCTATCTCAGCTGGAAGAGTTCAAACATTTTAAGGACAGATGGACCTCAGTTTATGTACGGTGGCCACAATAACATGCCAGACTATGGTGCATTCTTTCCTGATCAATAGTTATAAGCTTTGGATTGTGGCAGACTGCCAGAGGTCTTCAGGGAACTTGGTTTTCCCTCTGGGAAAGTATAAGGTCTTTAGCAATCCAGAAGGAGCTGTTGCTATAATGCTGCTATGATGCTGTTACTTCTTTATGTTGGTTTACTTGGGTAGCTGATAAGAATATCTCCTGGTCACCTGCTCCTGCAGGGGGTATGCCAGGCACTAGCAACTGGGAAGAGACTTGGCGGTCAATCTCAAGTGCCGTGGGAATGTCTGGATTTCTGCTCTTTCCATTACGACCCAGAAAAAATAACCAGTTTTGGAGGACAAAGGACACCGTGCTGATCAAAGATACTGAGCTGTATCAGAAAGATACCAACTTAATCTGAACCAAAGGGGTTGTAAACTGCTTCAGTTCTGACCCTGTTGTTGTCACGTAATGGGTAAAATCTGATAATAAAAATCACTCACTCATAAGGGTAGAATAGAGTCTTAACTTTGCACTACACAGTGTGCAGGACTTTAGGGACAGGATCAACTTTGGACTTTCATCATGGGACAACATCATCTGTTGACCAACAACTTCATAAGCCACGTCCCATTTGTACAGTACAACTGATGTTATGAGACCGGATAATATCAGGGACTTAACGAGCTGCTGCATGAGATAATCTTTCTGTAGTACCATTCTGTCGGTCCTCGTCAAGGTGAAACTGTTTTGGATGTACCAAATATGAATCTATAGGCCTAACGTAAAACCTCACTTCATTGCGAATGAAGGCTCAAACAGATGAGTTTTAAATAGTCTCTTACCTTCGTCGGGCTCCAGGTGCACCACTATATCATCCTTTTTCATCACAGCTTTTTGCACTCCAGTGTAGTACATGACTGCCACCTGGCTGTGGATGATGCTACTGCGTTTCTCAGAGCTGCCATTCTTCACTTGGATGAACAGCTGTGCGTCTTCTCCCATCCGAGGCCCTTCTCCTTTCATCGCGATCTCTAATGTTACATCCTGGGCCACAGCAGGGGGGTAGATGTTAGGCTTTGACCCGTAGCGAGTGGCAGTTTCCACTGCGATTCGCTCCTCTTCTGACCCTAGTGGAAATAATTAAAGGGGAGGCAAAAAATGTTACACCCAGAAGCAAAAAATCTTACATATGTTGTTTGGACTCTGATGAAGATATCTGCCAAGCAAACAACAACACATGTAAGATTGATGAGTGCGTTCATGGTTTTCACCTTCTGGGTGTTTGTAGAGGTGTGTGATGTCTTCTCTCTCATCGGAGCCTACTGCTTTGGTGCTGATGCAGTGGCCCACCACGTTCTTTTCACAGTAGATCTGAGAGAAGGTGCCGTCAGTGTTCTTCTGCCAGTAGATCTTATCACTGTTCACCTGTGAAATGCAAGCAAAGAAACTTAGTTTGCTTTCGCCCTACATCATTCCTAGCATGCCACCGATGAAACCTGCACATGAAACCAAGCTGTTTTCAGATATTAGATTTTAGCCCTCGTGTCGAATATCATACAGGGCCGGCGGGAATGCTCGGCAAGCTGGGCCGTTGCCAAAGCGCGCCCACTAGAGGCTAGACACACCACGATGCCACGGTTCACCCACCGAGTGAGGTACATCTATACTGGGAAAATATATTTGTACACAAATCTTAGAGTTACCCCACTCTTATCGTTAACTGTGCCTGTAACTATAGCTTCAGGAGAGAGGAGTTTTTCAGTTCTCAAACTAATTTCACGAGATCGTTTGAATCGGTTCGCCAAAATTTCAACTGAGCCCCAAATCTGTTCCTGTTCAAAAAGGTTCTCTTTTAAATGGTGAGTCAGTGCTATTGATAGGTGTCATTCATTGCACCTGTCTTAAATCAAATGTAGATGTCAATATGGGATAAATTGGCGTTTTATTCTCTTTAAAATCTGAACATAGGGGTGGAATATTCCTGTTTCATCCAGAGCAATAGATCATCATGACAAGCCATCACTACATATAATGCAGGATAGTACATCTTCATGGCTGGCAAACCTAACCAAATCATCATTTTTAGTTCCAGACCTTTTACTTTCCTAAGCTTTCTCATTTCTTGCCCTGTACCTCAGACCAGTTAACAGAAGCCACTAATTGTCAGGGTCGGTTAGTGGTTAGTGCTTCCTAACCTCTGCAAAGACGAAGGGCGCGTCATATTTAAGGTAGACCTGTCCGTTACGGATAGCTGTCACTGAGGTAGGGCCACAGCAGAACGAGCCCTGACTCGTCTCTTGAGGTGTGGCGTCCACCACCTGCCAACCTCCCAGGCCAACCGGCAGATCAGCCCGGGCCATCCAGCATTCGTTCCACACATGAAAATTCCTGCAGTGAGGGAGGGAGAGAGAGCATCAGGAAAAGTAATTTGGGAGACAGGGCTTATCCCATTATTTCCATTGCATGTTCAGACTTATGTTACATCAGGGACATGCCCTCCTCATTTTGGGGAGGAGAGACATGTTTTTACTTGTTGAGCAGGTATGTTTTAGGAAACCAGGAATTAGCCGTTACTATGGTTACATAATGATATTTAGTCATAATATTTAACAGCAAGCTTTTGCCCACTACTCATCATGTTCAT